>OLKM01000312.1:95208-114625 GCA_900291075.1 Melanogrammus aeglefinus | reverse complement strand
GAGAGAGCTTCAGGAGAGAACGGGGGGAGGTGGGAGATAGGGGGGGGTGGGGGAGAGAGAGAGAGAGTTGAGATGAGGTAAGAGAGGAGAGACAGGGGTTGTGAGGATAGGAGAGGGGAGAATGAGAAGAGGTAGGATTGGAAGAGCAATAACAGGAAGGCGAGAGAGTAGAGTGAGAGCGGGGACACATCCCGAATGAGTCATTCTTCTGTATTCAGAAAAACGTTTGGACTGCAGTATGTGTGCGTGTTTGTGCGTTTTCTGTGTGTGTGTGTGCGCGCACCAACACAAAAGCTCCCTGACAGACAGACAGACAGGCAGACAGACTTTTTCATACTCAAGACCATCCCCGCGACCAATTATAAAAACCTTTTAAACAGCTTTTACTTGTGGACCCAGGTAAGCATGTCCTGTTACCATGGGCTACCATCTCCTACCATCTCTGCAGGTCGGTTCACAGTTGTGGTTCACATCCACACTGGTGGTGGGGGGGGGAGAGCTGCTAGCATGACGGCAGCAAGCACACAGTCCTGTCCAAGCACCTAGGGACACAATAAATCCAGTATACTTTAATATTTTTGGAGACACTCTTACCAAAATGCGATTGGCAGTATTTTAGAAGCGTCGCTAAGGAGCATATAAGTGGCTTTGCGCTATTCACAAATCCCCCTTTTTAGTTTATGAGTGCATAATGCATTGTTGGATACACCTTGAATACGCTCAAGATTGGCCCTTTGTGTTCAACGTTGTTAGGGTGACCTTTGTCGTTATTATGTGTAAAAAAGAAAAACATTGAGTTGGTGTTACGATGCAGTCCAACGCTAACCCCCGACCGAGGCTCTACCCGCTAGTTATCGGTCGAAATGTCAGCCATTAGATCATAGATCCATGCATTAAGCTGGGGTCATTTTATCTTCGTTCATTATTTATTTTCAAAAATAAAGCCATCCCAATGAGTTCTCTCAATAATATCATGGCAATTCGTCACTCTATTTTCCTCCACTGTGCGTGTGTGTGTGTGTGTTTATCAATTTTTTTTCTTCTGCGGTGGCTCCCTCACAGCCTCCAACTGCTGCAGCAGAGTGGAGCAGACTGAGCCTACGTTCCAATCAGCTTCCATGGCAACGGGCGGTGGGGGCGCTGGGTGGGGAGGGAGGGGGGGAATACTGAGGGAGGAGGGCGGCGGGGGCCGGGACAGGTGGAGCGGAGAGGGAGGAGGGGGTGCGTAGTCAGGGGTGGGGGCGGGGATTTTCTGTGCAGAGAGAGAGAGAGAGAGAGAGAGAGAGAGAGAGAGAGAGAGAGAGAGAGAGAGAGAGAGAGAGAGAGAGAGAGACAGGGAGAGAGACAGGGAGAGAGACAGGGAGACAGAGAGATTTTACCTTGTATGTTTACTATTTAGAGTTGTGGCATTTAGTATGTATGTATTTAGTCATTTCTCGTGATGTGTGTGTGGTGGTGAACGGCCTTTGTGTCGGAGGAGGGTGCTGTATGAATATATATAATTAACTTGGCTTGCCTGGGGTTTTATTGGACCAAAATGTGTATAACTGCAAGATTAATTCCCCCCACCCACCACTCGGCACCCTCCCCACCCACTGCCCGCCCCCGTATTCTCCAGCAGAACTCCAAAACCGTGAGCGTTTTCCATCTCCAGCCCTGGTCGTCACGTCTGTGGTGACACAGCCCAGGAAGCCATCAGAGCTCTCCCAGTGTTGCTGCTGCTCTAACGGCCATCTGGGCGACTTGATTGGCTTGTAAATACGGACGCGTGATGTCTGGACAGCCACAACACGACGGCGTCCTCCTTCTGCACGCGCCGACATCCGTCGCCGTAAATAACGTGGCCCCGCCTTCTGGGTCTTTGTTAGCGTCGGGCTCGCACGGGAAAACACATCTGTCAGTGGTAGAGACAGAAGACGAGGAAAACCAGATTTTTCTTTTTGGGGGTTCAGCAGTGAAGCGTTGGTGATGATGAAGCTGCAATGTCGAAACAATGATGAATACGATTAATTATGTATTTTTTGGTTTATTTTTGTTTCGTCTTTTTTCAAATTGACCATATATGGAATTTCGTTCTGATCGAGAAGATCAAGCAAAGCAACTGAAAATGGGTCCCAAAGTCTCGCCCAAATTATCACAGAATGTGCTGCATGTCCCCCAAATCCACGTGACTGCTGTTGGTCGGACAAAAACATCTGAAGCTCATTCATGGAGAATGAATGGCAGTCTGGTCTGTGTCTGGCGACTCCAGAAGACTAGGACAGTGATAAAGAAGATGATGAGGTCGATAATATAGGGGGTGATGAAGATGACGATGATCATTTAGATGGTAAAGAAGATGGGGATGTAGATGATAACTAAGTGGTGATGATGATAAAACCCTGAAGGGGATGGAGGTGAAGATGATAACAAAGGTGTAAAGGATAATTAAGACAATGAACATGATGATAAGGTAGGAGACGAAGTTGATCGGATGGACAGGGAGGACGTTGATAATGAAGATGGAGATGAAGATGATTATAAAGACCTGAAGGTACCAATAAAGATGATGTTGAAGGTGATAATGGTGGTGATGATAATAAAGGCTGTGAAGATGATGAAGAAGAAGAAGAAGGTGATTAAGATAACAAAGTGGATCTAGGGGATCAGGACGATGATGATGATGTTGATGATTGTGATGAAGATCACATTGAAGATGGTGATGAAGAACACTGAGGTTCCAGCTTGGCGTGGAAGAAAAGAAGCCCAGATCGGGGCTATCTAGTGGGGCTCCGGTGGCTGCTCCAGGGCCTAATTGGGCCCCCGGGGACCTGGACAAAAGACCCAGCTGGTGCAGATTCTCCTCTCCTTAAAACCCACTCGGAGCTGCCTGTTTCCCCCGCTCTCTGGTGCTCTATGTCTCTCTACCCCTGGAGAGAGAGAGAGAGAGAGAGAGAGAGAGAGAGAGAGAGAGAGAGAGAGAGAGAGAGAGAGAGAGAGAGAGAGAGAGAGAGAGAGAGAGAGAGATGAGAGAAGAGAGAGAGATGAGAGAGAGAGAGAGAGAGAGAGAGAGAGAGAGAGAGAGAGAGAGAGAGAGAGAGAGAGAGAGAGAGAGAGAGAGAGAGAGAGACTTCCTCTATCTCTGCTTTTCATATCTCTGGAACAATATCTCTCCTAAATGATATCTCTTTGGTTCTTCTCAATATCTCTCTTTTTCACCCTGTTTCCATCTCTATGGTTCTCTATGTCGCTCTGCCTCAAGAGCGAGAACCAGTGAGGGGCTCTCTCTGTTTCACCTCTTCCCTCACTCTCTATTCCTCTCTCTCTCACTCTGTCTTTCTTTCTCTAATTCATTGCCTCACCCACTCACTGTCTCCTTCTCACTGTCTCCTCCTCACTGTCTCTCTCTGTAGTTCTCCCTCTCTCTCGTTCGCTCTGAATCCATCCCTCTCACCGTCTCATACTCTCTATGCCAGTTCTTAGAGAGAGAAGATGACGAAATAGAGGTACATGTAGAGGTTCACCTCATACTCCGGTTGTTCCTCCAACTAAAGCCGGGGAAATTGTTGAAATTAACTGAAATTATATATTTTATTCAGAAATATCTTCAAATGTAAGTGAAATGTAAATTAGTTTAATTTTGAGAGAGAGAGAGAGAGAGAGAGAGAGAGAGAGAGAGAGAGAGAGAGAGAGAGAGAGAGAGAGAGAGAGAGAGAGAGAGAGAGAGAGAGAGAGAGAGAGAGAGAGAGAGAGAGAGAGAGGATTTGCTGATAAAAAAACAGATGACCAACCAGAGATAAATTCATTCTCATATTAATTTGTGAATATACCTAAATGACACTGACCACTGTTATTAACCAATATAACCAATAATTACAGTATATTTCAAGACACAGTGACTCAGTGTATTGTCTTTGAAGGTGAGCTTGCTTGTTTAGGGTGAAATTGTATCTAATTATTCCCATTTCATGCCATGTTTTAATTAAAAAGAGCATGGTTCCTGTCGGTGCAGAAGTTGCCACCCAGTTTGGGTCAATAACATCGCGAACAACCTCACTGGGAGGGTTCAGGTTGCTGGTTCCACTTCCTGCTTCCCACTGTGTGTGGCGTTGTCCCTGGCCAAGATAAATTGCTAAGTGGTTTGAAGTGGCTTGTTTGTTGACACAGCTGCGATTGAATGCCAGGCATTCATTGGAAAAATGTGATTTAAGTGGCCATAATGGACAGCAAAGCGTTGCATAAAAGCCTATGTAAAAGTCTATTTTCCATCAACCATCAGTTCATTATGTTGTCACCCAACGTGGAATACTAGGCCATTAAAGTTTACAATGCAAATAATTTATTTACTCCACTGCCATCTGAAGGTAGTGTTGTAGCCTGCTGTTCGTTATTAGCAGTTGATGAAATGAAGAAATACGTATAGCAGAGGCAAGAAAAACGATAGTAGGGAAGTCAATTCTGTTTTATAAGCTGATAAACACATTTTTTATGAGAGAAAAGAGAGAGATCTTTGCCAAAGTCATTTAATTTCCTTGTGCTCTCCTCCAGTCCCAATTTTTAGCATTTTTTTTAGCAGTACTTCCTAGATTAAATGTGATTTTATTGGTATCTGTCAAACTATATTAAATAAAGGTATTTGCCTGTAGGTTAATGTCTGCTTTCTGTTTAAAACCTTGCTGGATGTAGTTGTGGATGGCAAAAACAGAATGTATTAATCTATAATTAATTTATAGCTAAAAAATTCAACATCTCAAAATATGTTTCTATATATATTTAAATACTATATGCATTTTTATAAAATCTATCCTAAGCTGCAACTACACATCACAAACAGCAGAGGGTAGCGTGTCCATTTTAAAGGAAACGCGTCAAGTCATTGGTGCTACACGAAAAGGCCTGAGGGAGGCACTGGTGATGCGACCAAGAAAGAAAAAGGCGTAGAATTCCGTCAATGCTGCACATTTAGCACAGGCCTATAACAATATTTCCTTTCAAAAAACAAGACTTTGTTATGATTTAGCAATCACTTATCCGTTCAAGATGGAGAAGACATGAATACCCCTTTTCATTCATGTTAATTAATATGCTGTGTGAGCAGTTAAAAGTTAAATTCATTAACGTGCCTAATTCTTTCCACTTAAAGTTTAAACATTCCGGTTTTTAAGTGTGTGTCGTGTTTTTAGGCCCACTGCCTCTACAATAAATAATATATTTTTTCATAACACATTACATTTATTCAGTGGCGGTTTTAGGTACGGGCGAACCAGGCAGCCGCCCAGGGCACCATATTTGTGGGGGGCGCCAAAACACATGGGGGGCGCCATGAGCAGAAAAAAAAACCGCGCTGCGTAGCGGTTTTCAATGAAGCACATAACATTGTGTGAGGAATTGGTGATTGGCTCGTTGAGAAGGTGCCGTGCCCAGACGGAAGGAAACCCCCACTGAAGTCCGTAGGGTCACGATACAAACCACCCCCCCCCCCCCTTGATTTACTGCTAGTGGATTGCGACCTGCTGCTTGTGGAAGTCTGTGATGATCGCAGACATGTATAATTGCTTACACATACAGATATGAGGACGACAAATGACCTGCAAACATGTGGTTGGGGTTTGACTACTTTTCCCGCATGTACAGTGGGTCGCAGAATTCGATGGTCCTATGTGATGGATTGTGACCCATCGTTGATTGCGACCTGCGCTATTTGTGAACTCTGTGATGATCGCGGACATGAATAATTGTGGCATTAGTTCATATTTATTTCATAAACGGCAGTAAAAAAAATGATAACGGTGGGCATTATAACAAAAACATAAATAAATAATTTATTAAGCACACGGTATGTGCTTGTCATTCATTAGCATTTCACAGACCCATAGTATGGATCGGCGTAGTTAAGTAACGGTCCATCACCGTTGCTTCTTTCCCCATAAAATGCTACAGTCAGTAGAAGACGCTATCAAGACAGAAAGTATTGCCCAGTGTCACTAAACGAATGTACCCATTCCGAGTGATCGATGACAATACGCTTTAAGCTTGTGCATGTTTCCGCAGTTGAACGACTTCATGCCTGTCTACGCTTCAAACTCGTGCATGTTGCAGAAAATGTGCAACAGCGCCCCCTGGGGTCACACATTTCGGTGGGTCACGGAATTCGGTGTAACACCGGTTCCAAGATGGCGGCTAACACTGGAAACGCTGGATAGCAAACATGCCACTAAATACAGCGCGTCTCCCAAGCCGAAAAGTACTGGAAACTACTATTTGGGCTTCCTGTGTGTTTTATTTATCGAATTGAATAACGCCTGCTTGAATTTAGATATCAGCAATATAGTTGTATGGCGGTGAGACGTTTCCGTCGCTAGGATAATATTAATTTGTAGAAGGTCAACAGCTAATGGTAAACAAGGGATTTGTGTTTCACGGAGAAAACAAAACAATGGCCAAAGAAACGAAAGGCTGTCTTTAACTTATCCTAGGCCAAAATATTGAGCCATAGTACAATATAAATAATATATTTAAACTTTGCAGAGGTGGAATGAATTTAAAGTTTCGCGCTCGATGCAAAAGCGAAAAGGTCGAGAGCCCGGGGATAACAACTTGACCAGGCGTTGCTAACTTATTAGCTCCCAATCTTCGCACGGATATTTAGTAACGCCTGGTCATTTTTTTCTTTGGGAGACACGCTGTATTTCGTGGCATGTGATAACAACAACGCAAACCTGTCAATTTCCAAACGGTTTCAAGCCACGAATATTTAGATCATCTCTCCAAAGAAGAAAAGACCAGATATATGTTTAAACTGCAAGTTTTGGGCACTTGCGACCCATACACGGCACCCGCCGCCGTATTTCAGCCGTTAAAAACAGCCAAGTCCCTGCTAAACCTCCAATTCAGAGATGTTTACGTTTATCTTGTGGAGAATAAAAGAATACAATACTAGAGAATATAATACTAATGGAGAATACAATACTAATAAGCAACTAATAAGAATACTGTTTTGTATATAGATGTATATAGTTACATATATACCTACTAGGGGTGTAACGGTACACAACAGTCACGGTTCGGTAACGTTACATCTTCAAGGATTTTTGAAGTCACTGGTCAAAAACAAATTATTTATTACGGTTCGGTTCATAGTTAGAAAAAACGGATTGCTTGACTGAACGAACATAAGTTTAATTAGTAACGAATTAAACACAGTTTTATCTGTCAGTATGAAACATACTGAAAAAAATATTCCTGCAGATCTCTAAAGCTCTGAAGTTCTCATAAATATAAATATCAATCATTAAATAAAAGTGCAACTGCAGCCTTAACTTAAATTACAGCTTATGTATTTTATAAAAAAGATACCCTTTCACTAGGGACACTGGTAGCAGGTACTGCAACTGCTTACCTTCATCATATGTTTAGAACCTGTGTTCTTAACAACACAGGTAGAATTGGCCGTAGGTCAGGAGGCAATGAAAAACACCTATAGACCTGGTGATGGCATTTGCCGTGTCTGAATATCGTACAGACAGGGGTAGGTGTCTGATTAAATAGTGTAGTGAGCTGGGTTTGGAACCAACTTTTTTTAATTTTCGCAGCCGTGACAGTAAACACCTGGATGGTGCCTTTTTACCATGCGTGTGCATGTTCGATTGTGTTTTCATTTGCATAGAGATCGCTGTTGAACAATGTCTAAACACAGCTTTCGACTTGTCCACTCGTCTTTTCCCCATTGTGATAATTAACCTGGAAGTCCCAATTCTCTCACTCTTTGGGATTTAAATGACAGGGGGGCATCTTCAGCTCCGGGTTTTCTGTTGTCTCTCGCCATGGCATTCGCCTCAGTTCGCTAGTAGCCATCAAATCCCACACACAGTCGCGATCGCTGCTCTGCTACTCTGCTGACATAGCGGTGGCCCGCGCGCGCTGTGCGAGCCGAGCCTAATTAAGGCCTAAACCAGTCCGGTGGGGAACTCCGACTTCAAGTTTTTTAAGTTCCGCACCGCAAAACAAGCCTTTACATTCGCCGTATTAACGCTATGTACGCCACATTTACGTACCGCGGTAGACCTCTGTAACCGCACCGAAGTGCCTGTACCGTGACGGTTCGGTTCAAATACGTGTACCGTTACACCCCTAATACCTACACACAGTACAGTTTTGAATATAGTTATTTCCAGGGTTGCCACTCTTTTGTAATGTTACATTTCAAGGATTTTTCAATCACTTTACAAAAACAAATTATTTATTATTGCCATTTAAGGACCAATAATTCATAGAAAAATGTTTTAAAAAGGTAATAAAACACTAAAATATTAAAAGTATGAATTCATTTGCCACTGTCCTTATTTCATTGATGGAAATAACAGTGACTTCACTTATTAACAGTTTTTTCTCATGTTCAACCAAAAGGAATAATTGAAGGAGCCAAATTTGTCAGCCAAAATTTGTCAGCCAAAAAAGCCAAAGCTAGTAAAAAAAAGTAGCTGGCGGGCAGCGGACACGCTGTTGAAATAGTGTCTTTTGCCCTCCAGGTGGGCGTTCCAACAAGGGCGTGACGTCACGTGAAAACTATGTATAGGAGGTCGTCATAAACAGCCACCCTTCCTTATTTTTCTGAGGTTAGGAGGGAAAGTCTCAGGAGCATAGAAGCCCTTTTCGACCAAATTGAAATGCATGAAAATAAGTTATCAGAAATCAGAAATTCTTCGCAGATTTCAACCTTTGGACGAATGTTACCCTGACTATGACCTTGTACATAAAATCAACCAGGGAACCCCCACTAGGACCTAGTGCGCCCTACCGACCAGGGAACCCCACTTGCACCTGGTACACCCTAACAACCAGGGTACCACTATGACCTAGAACCCCCTTACACCCGGGATACCCTACTATGACCTGGTACCCCAATATGAAACAGTTATCCCATTAGCTGTAGTCTGATTTAAACAAACAAACAGGTGTAAACAGCTAGTGCCTGAAGCAAACTCGTTACCATGATTGGATCCACCTGTCCTAATTACTTGACTGTGTTTTCTGCATGGTTCTCTTCCTGTTTCACTTTACTTGTTTTCATCTTGACAGACTCCATCCAAAAAGACGATATGTTGCTGCTACTGCCATGGATATTACTCTGATTAATTTGTCAAGTTGTTCAGGCTGTGAGTGTGTGCTATAGTGGTCTAGGCATGTGCGTGAGAGAAAGGCAGGCACTGAATTTGTGAACACAGCATTTTACTGTTGATGGAGAATTTTAAATGACAACGGCGTCAACAGTGTTTTTTTGTTCAGTCTAGTGTTGCCTTAGCTTTAACCATGCGTGCGTGTGTGTGTGTGTTTGTGCGTCTGTTTGTGTGTGTGCATGTATGTGCGTACGCTAACTGTCTGCCTATCCGGCTGCCATATGTGCATATCGAGGTGCATTAATATGTGTGGCTAAATATAGAGCCAGAGAACCTCAGAGATTGCTGCTACACTTTCTAATTAGAAACGGGAGAGAGACGCGGTTGTGAATCTCATTAGCAGAACAGGAAGCAGATCCACAAGGTGTTGTGTGACGGAGCAAACATCGGATCCGCAGGCGAGTTACCTCACCCCTCGGATCCGATAAAATAAGCATTGACCCAAACACTAGAGCCAACTGAAAGTGACTCTCTCGCAGGTGTACTGTAACCATGGCGCCCTCTGAATAATGCATCCACCGCCGTGTCCACTGCCCCGGTCTTCGGAGTGGGCTCCTATCAGCAGGCCATTCATTAGGACCCGCCCGTTTCGGATTTACAACCGTCCAAAAATCAAATTGCTGTTGAATAGCGATACGTCAACGCCTCTGTTCCAGGCCCTGTTTCCCTGTCTTTCTCGCTCTCTCGCTCCTGTTTTTTTTCTTTTCTCCTCATTCTGTCATTCACGGCTGCAAGGCTCGCAGTAAGTATCTATCAATGCTCGATCCCAGCTCTTGCCGCTGTCTTTTCCAGACACCAATATAACTCTCTGTCTCTCTCTGTCTCTTTCCTTTCTCTCTGCTTCTCTCTCCGTCTTTCTCTCCCTCCGTCTCTCTCTTTCTGCTAACTCTCTCTCTCTCTCTCTCTCTCTCTCTCTCTCTCTCTTCTCTTCTCTCTCTCTCTCTCTCTCTCTCTCTCTCTCTCTCTCTCTCTCTCTCTCTCTCTCTCTTTCTGCTAACTTTACTCTCTCTCTCTCTCTCTCTCTCTCTCTCTCTCTCTCTCTCTCTCTCTCTCTCTCTCTTCTCTCTCTCTCTCTCTCCTCTCTCTTTCCTGCTAAACGTCTTACTTCTCTTCACCTTCTCTCACTCTCTCTCTGCTCACTCTCTCTACCTTGGTTTGGCATATCTTTGTTTCCCTCTCAAACTTGTTAAAAAAGCACAAACTCACACACAAACACACATAAACAAACACACAGACACACACGCATGAAAACAAATAAAAACACAAACACAGAGGAAACTCAAGGACATTCTCACTGTGAGAGAATGCCACACACTGTGAGAACAAGCAGTCAAACGGCGACAGGAAGATGGAAAGCGAGAGTGTGTGGATATACCCAAACAGGAAACCAGCATAATTAATGTGCCAATTCAAACAAACTTCCTGTCCTTCCTTGATGGCACACAGAGCGGGGGAAAAAAAGGGTCGCCGGGGAATTGGCCGGCGGCGGACGGTGCCGGCGGCGGACGGTGACGGTGACGGCGGCGGCGGCTCACCGGCGAACAATACGAAAAAGGATGGATCTGTAGTCATGGCGACTTGCCAAGCCGGCAGGGATTGGCGTTCGTTAGGCCCGTGGTGATTCACAGGCTTTATTGGATAATGAGTTTCTCCCTAAACAGGTCTGAAAGTGACTGCGAGCGACGGAGTGATTGCAGAACAGGCGATGTGGGAGTGGGGGAGGGTGTTTCAAATCAGACACCGCTTCCCTTCCCGGACGGCATCAGGGCTTTTGTCTGGCTTCCTGCACTGGGAATTGCACTTTGTTAGCCTGTGGCTCCGAAAGTGACTCAGACCTGCCTCGGCTGGGCTGGTGTGGTTCCTGTTTTGTGTGTGTTTATTCAGTTTTCCTTCTCCCTCCCGCTTTTTTGTCTTTGTTATGTGTCTTTATTTGTCCGTTCCTCTCTTTCTCTTTGAGAGTGAGTGGATATTGAGGAGGCATGTGTCAGTTGTTTATGTATGCGTGTGTGTGTGTGTGTGTGTGTGTGTGTGTGTGTGTGTGTGTGTGTGTGTGTGTGTGTGTGTGTGTGTGTGTGTGTGTTTGTGTGAGTGTGCAAAGGGAGGGCTAAAGCTTATTTTCCCTCCTCCAGCCTTCCTTCTCTCCTCCTCTTCCCATGTCTGCACACAGAGAGCGTGAGAGAGCACTCTTCTCTGACCACTTTCTTACCATTACTCTTTCCATTCCTTCTTTTTCTCTTTCTTGAATTCTCTTTAACCACCTGTGAATCTTTTACTGTTTTTCATGAAGAGCGAGCCTTCTGAGCTGTGAGGGAGAGAGAGAGAGAGAGAGAGAGAGAGAGAGAGAGAGAGAGAGAGAGAGGGGGAGAGGAGAGAGAGAGAGAGAGAGAGGAGAGAGGGAGAGGAGAGAGAGAGAGAGAGAGAGAGAGAGAGAGAGAGAGGGTGAGAGAGAGGGGAGACTGCTGATTTAACTGCTTGTGTGTGTAAAGACCACAAGAAGGAGAGACAGGAGGTAACAAGGGGTGAGAGAGAGAGAGAGAGTTGGCTGATTTAACTGCTTGTGTAATCACAAGAGACGGGGAGAGAGAGAAAGAGAGAGAGGGCGAGACGAGGGTAGAGAGACACCAGAATTAAGTGAGAGAAAGAGAGAGAGAGAGAGAGGGTGAGCTAAGGGGAGCGAGAGAGCGAACGTGGAGGGAAAGGAGATACGCGTCCCGACAACAATGGAAACTCAATCAGGAAACGGAGACGAGGCGGAGTCCGGGGGGGGGAGCGGCGTGTCACTGACCCCGCGCTCCACTTCCTGTCGCCCCCCTGGACCTGGAGCCGCTGCCACGGCAACGGAGGCCAAAAGCAGCGAGTGCTTCGACGTGCGACTGAAAGACCTGCGCAGGGTGTTCGAGACGCCGGCCTCCTCCGCGGTGAGTAGGGCGCCCGCTCCCACGGGACTTTTACTTTGCTGAGTCGGCTCTTCGGTTCTCCGCTGGAAGGCTGGGAAGGTGGTTGTGTCAGGTCAGGTTTATTTTACTGTTATTATTGATTTATGTAGTGTTTTAGAGTGTTTTAAGAGTTGCTGGTTGATCCGGCCCGACTGGCACCGGCTCTGCAGATGAGACGGCACAGAATGGTGTTTTGATGAATTGCTTGTGAACTTTTATTTTCTAAAAATGAGGTGGAAGGGAAGGTTTACTTTCCCAAACGACATGTCAAGGAACTTTTTTTTTCATTTCTTCGATGAACATATATTTTCTAAAGTGGCGCAGAACCTTTTCTTTTTCTTAGAACGAGGTGTCAGTGGAGTGTCTTCAAGGAAATTTCCCAGTTTTTAGTATTCTGACATTGAATCGTGCAGAATCTTTCTCTTCTTACTTATACAACTTTTATTTTCTTAAATTACATGTCACCGAATGTTTAGAACGTTTATTTTGTTAAATGACATGTCGCCGAATGTTTATCATGTTTATTTTTTTAAATGGTATGTCACCAAAAGTTTATTTCCTGAGCTTTCATTTCAGGGACTTTTTATTTTCCCATGAGCTGTCACACAACATCTTTGCTTCAGCTGAGATGGCACACATTTATTTTTGAACTTTCCCATTTCCAATGAGCTTGAACACAGCCATGGCACCACCTGAGTCAAGAGAAACTGTCAATGTAGCTAACCGATTGTTGACTCCATCACTCTGGTGGTGTATTTTCCACTGGCTGAGGTTTAACTGTTGAAATATTTGAAATAAATATTCATGAACTGCTGGACCTTTACCTTCAGTTCATTCATTGGTTTGTGTGTGTGTGTGTGTGTGTGTGTGTGTGTGTGTGTGTGTGTGTGTGTGTGTGTGTGTGTGTGTGTGTGTGTGTGTGTGTGTGTGTGTGTGTGTGTGTGTGTGTGTGTGTGGGGGGGGGTTGTGTGTGTGTGTGTGTGTAAGTGTGCGTGTTTGAGTGTGGGTGGTGATCTCAACTTTCCTATGCAATGCGACACTGTGACGCTGTGCCTGTGTGTTTGTGTGTGTGTGTGTTTGTGTGTGTGTGTGTGTGTGTGTGTGTGTGTGTGTGTGTGTGTGTGTGTGTGTGTGTGTGTGTGTGTGTGTGTGTGTGTGTGTGTGTGTGTGTGTGTGCATGTCTATGTGTGTGTTGTGAATATGAAACCTTTTGAATCCCTACACTGTAGGCAATGGATGCTGGACCTTGAAGCTAAGAAATTGTTTTCAAAATCAGTTCTCAGTTTTTTTCCTAAAGACGCAGGTTAAACTGCCCGAGGTGTTGCCGTGGATACGGTAGCGTGTTGGTAACTCGTCGGCAGCAGAGCTATGATTACAGCTCCCGGTTTGTTTCTTTTTTAGTTTTCCGGTTGGGTTCAAATCGCTGACTTGGCCCTTTTCTCTTGCTGGTGGCTGAAGGTCACAGTCAAACTCCTCCTCTCCTTGGCTTTTTGCCTTGTTGCTTTTTGTTCAACTGGTTTTTCGTTTTCTCCGGTTGGGAATTGGCCTCTCCAGAAGGAAAATGTAAGCCTGTCGGAGTCGGTAATGGGGTCGTTCCAGAGAGATATTCTGCTCTCTCCTATTGAACCAGAAGCCTGTGATGGGGAGCTGAGTCTGACGCTACATCAGCAGGAGACACCCAAAAAGTTTACCAGGAATGAAATACTCTATTTCTTTCTCTCTGCTCTCTCTATCTTGCTCTCTCTCTCTCTCTCTCTCTCTCTCTCTCTCTCTCTCTCTCTCTCTCTCTCTCTCTCTCTCTCTCTCTCTCTCTCTCTCTCTCTCTCTCTCTCTCTCTCTCTCTCTCTCTCTCTCTCTCTCTCTCATTCAGATTTATTTATTTATTTCTCTCTCTCTCTCTCTCTTTCTCTCTCTCTTCTCTTCTCTCTCTCTCTCTCTCTTCATTTTTATTTATTTATTCTCTCTCTCTCCTCTCTCTCTCTCTCTCTCTCTCTCTCTCTCTCTCTCTCTCTCTCTCTCTCTCTCTCTCTCTCTCTCCCTCTCATTCTCTCTCTCTATCAATATCACTCTCCCGCTCTCTATATCAGTATATCTTGTTTCTCTGTCACTCTCTCTCTGTCTCTAGCCATGGAAGAAAAATCTATTTCAGGGTTTTGCACTAGTTCCCAAGTTCCTCCCCGAATAGAAGGGTGAACGGTCAAACCAGCTGAACTCTACTCAACTCAGATCAACTGCCCGCTCGTTGGTTCATTGTCAGCGGGCAATCTGATTGTTAATTAATTGTTAAATAGCTGAATTGCTAATGCTGAAAAAAAAAGCACAATAGCAATCCGGGATTCACTTTTAATTATGTTAATTGAGGTTATCAAGGTGTGCATTAAGCATCGGGAAATTATATTCCATCAAGTCCATTGCAACCTCATGTCAATCGATTTCTGCACTCACATGGACAGTGCAGGTGAATGAAGCAACGTTGTTTCAGTCCTGCTGTCCACGACTTTAATGAATATTATTAGTTGCAGAAGTAGGACAAATGACTGAACTGAATGTTAAGCAGATCATGAATAAACTATATACCTACTGCTAGTAGGTGAATTGCCGATGCATTGTGGGATCTGTAGTTTTTTGTTGTCAGAGCATCGGCCACAGCCATACACACATTTGAGTGGCGGTGCACTGACTGGCAGATGTGGACACTGGACAACCCGTTATTTAAGGATTATTTGGAGGAACTGCACTGCACGGTTGAGTGTCATGTTATAAATATCCCTGTAATTGGCACATTGGCCACGTTTGGCAGCCCCGAGAGAGAGAGAGAGAGAGAGAGAGAGAGAGAGAGAGAGAGAGAGAGGAGAGAGAGAGAGAGAGAGAGAGAGAGAGAGAGAGAGAGAGAGAGAGAGAGAGAGAGAGAGAGAGAGAGAGAGAGAGAGAGAGAGAGAGAGAGAGAGAGAGAGGGAGAGAGAGTGAGTTGGACAGGGGATGTGGAAAGAAAGAGGGAGTGGAGAGAGCGAAAAGTTGTGTGCACAGAAAGAGAAAGGAAGAGGAAAAGAGTGCTGGAAAAATTAAGCAGAGAGAGAGTGGGAGTAAAAGGGTGGAGAGGAAAAGAGTGGGAGGAAGAGAAAGCGTGGAGAGAGAGAGTGGGAGAGAAAGAGCAGAGCGAGAGAGAGAGTGGGAGAGAAAGTGTAGAGAGAGCGTGAGAGTGGGAGAGAAAGAGTAGAGAGAGAGAGAGTGGGAGAGAGACTAGAGAGAGAGAGTGGGAGAGAGTAGAGAGAGAGAGTGGGAGAGAGAAGAGAGAGAGAGTGGAGAGAGAGAGTGAGAGAGAGAGAGAGAGAGAGAGAGAGAGAGAGAGAGAGGGAGAGAGAGAGAGTAGAGAGAGAGAGAGGGAGAAAAAGAGTAGAGAGAGAGTAGGAGAGAGAGTAGAGGGAGAGAAGAGTGGATTGGGAGAGAGAGAGAGACTGGAGGGAGCAAAAGAGAGGAAGGAGAGAGAGAAAGAGAGAGAGAGAGTGGGAGGGAGAGAAATAAGCAGAACACATGAACAAATGCGAGCTGCTTGCCTTTTCATTCCTCAGCAGAGTGATATTAGAAGGAACCCAACACTATCACGCCACCAAACCGTCATCCCCATCCAGCTGTGTTATTATTCAGCTAGCTGCTGACCGCGATGGACCCCTGACCCCCCGAGAGAGTCGAGGCTGCCGCTTGCTGCTCCTCTCAGCAGATCCTTTGGAATAAACGCATCGCCAAAGCACTAGACGCACAAGCCCCGCCATTAGGCCCTCCGCGCTGTGGCGTTTGATGGGAGTAGATGTGAAGTAGATGGAGAGGCAGGGAGGTACTTGTGGTAATGGGCTTTTTCTCGCTCACGCTTGAACAGGGGGTTTCAAACAACACTGTTTCGCTTTCCCGCGATGTCATGCCTTTTCGAGCAGAACAGGATGTAAGCATCAGGGTCGAACCAGGGAACGCTGTGCTCATGGTCCCTCCTGTGATTGGCTGGTTGATGGTTAACTTGAGATTTTTTGTGGTGGTTCAGCTATTTTGAACTTTGTGGAAAATACCGCACAATGCCGTAATGAGACTACAAAAGGGTGTGTTAAGACCTTCGGTTTACCAACATGATTGAGTCACCGTAAGGACTGTATTATTGTGTGAATCTGATTGGGGGCTTTTATTTTGGCGGAGGGCTCTTCTTCTCTCTTAACTTCCCAGCTGCTGGGTGCCGCTCACCATTTTTTATTAGCTGAAATTGATACTTGGCCGTGTCATTTAGTCTGACCTTTTCCTTTGACATTTTCATTCCTTTTTTTCAGTAAAAGCTAATCAACGTTGCCATTTTTCACGGCTCTTTGTCACTCGTAACTGTCATGTCGCCAGCCTCAAATTACCCCAGAGTGTATTACTTTTTTTTCTTCTGCTATCGTCGTTGTCATCCAAGCCAAGGTCATGTACATGACATCGACGAGTAGGACTACACTACACGAAAAGGGCTTGTAGGGCTACATTACACGAAAAGGGCTTGTAGGCCTACACTACATGAAAAGGAGAGGAGTTGGCCTAAGCCACATCATAGGGATTCAGTAGGCCTACGCCAGTGGAAAAGGGTGAGCAGACCTACACTAACTGAAAAGGCCTGGCAGCCCACGTTACATCATAGGGGTTGAGTAGGCCTATGCTACCAGTAAAGGCTGAGTAGACCCACATTGCGGGACAAGGACGAATAGACCTATGTTATGGGCAAGGATGAGTGCACCAAGGTTACAGGAAAAGGGTGACTAGACCTATGTTACAAAACAAGGATGAGTAGGCCTACATTACAGGCCAAGGGAGAGATGCGGCGCGATACAAAGTGTGGGCGGGGGGGGGTTCGACTGTAAATGTTGCCGTAAACTTGTCCGTTCCGACACACACCTTTTTCACCCCCTGGCTTTATTGCGCCTCACGTTTTTACGAGAGCCCGCAGCGCATGCGGGGGTTAATAGAACGCGGGCGGCATTCCCTGAATGCCACAGAGGAGACGGGAATGACACGTGAACGGACGGACGGACGGGGGCGCACGCGGAGTGCTCTGGCTGTTAAACATGACCTTCTATCTCTGCTCCGTCTGCCAACCTTGTGTTTAATATTTTTTGTTGTGCTGCGTGTTTCTTTTCTTTCTTCCTCGCTTCCCTCGCAAGGATTACATTGCGGTAATATTAAGGGCCGACAATCGCTCCCTGCTCCGCGCCCGTTATCGCGGCAATGCGGGTTGGGGGGGGGGGGGGGTAGTCATGGAGACGTGGTTGCCCGCGGGCTCCCGAGAGATTCCCCCCTTTAGAGAGGGCAAGGGAGAGGAAGGGGGAGGAAGGAGGGAGGGGATCCTGTGATGCGAGCGCGTTGCCGTGCGGCCCCCAGATGTTGGCTGACACGACTGTTTATCTGGAGTGTGCAGCGCGTGTTGCGTGTTGTTCACCCAGCTGCTCCGGGAGGAGGTCCTCCCGGGCTGGCTGGGGTGCACATCATCTGCCTGACCCACCCTCCGGTCACGGGTTCACACACAAACAGACACACGCACACACACGCACGCACACACACACACACACACACACACACACACACACACACACACACACACACACACACACACACACACACACACACACACACACACACACACACACACACACACACACACACACACACACACACACACACACACACACACACACACACACACACACACACACACACACAGGCGCACATGTACATTAATTTATATAGAAAACGTACTACATTAGATTCTACATTCCACTGCTCACCGGAGTCTTTCAGTGTTGTTGTAATGACACTCGCTGGCCAGCGGGGGCCAGTAGAGTATTCATGGGAACGCGGGTGAATCCCTTCTCCGATGTGTTGCCATAGAGGCCTTAGGTACTGTAGTATGTGAGGCGATATGGAGAACGCCTAGTGACTGCGGTGACTTATAAATACTAATTACTTTAATTTCGGCGGACTTCCCTCTTATTCAGGGGCAGTGACAATCTGATAGTAAAAAGGCTTTGCATAATTACACCGATGTCATTTACTTTGCCAGACAATTCCGCACCCAAAGTCACATTGTATGATCAAAGGGGGGCCATAAAGACCGTTTTATTAGTTATAATGGGTTTACAATTCTAAAGGATGTAATATCATCCGAGCTAATCTATTGGAGGGTAGAGGGGGAGAACAGGGCGAAGGAAGGAGTGGAGAATGAGATGAGGAGAGCGGCGGGGGGGGAGTGTGAAGGCGGGAGGAGGCAAGGAGAAAGTGAAAGTGAGGAAGGGAGGAAGTGAGAGCGATCAACGGCAGGTGTTGACCGCTTCTACCCCCATCTCCAACCTCAGCCATTTCTGCTTTTAGTGCCCATTCAACTCCTTTTTTAACGTTTGTTTACCGAGCGCTTAAACTGCCCTTCATTTGAAATGTGTTCCATAATGGAAACACACACTGAAGACACATCAGAGTCCTTCCATCAAACAGAAGTTTGATTTATATTATTGAATTCTGTCTCCTTGTTGTAAATAAGCCCACCTCAGTCCAGTTCTCCGCCGTAATGTATTTCTAAGCGTCGGATAACAGCAAACAGAACTATTACTCTATCACTCCCCCCGTTTGGCTTATTTGAGGACAATGGGGATCGAAGAATGCTTGATCAATACGTGATAAGCCATACCTCAGCGCACCGCTGAGAGAAAACGAGTGAAGTGTTGAGTAAACGCTGAAACACACACCGACCACCTTAGATTGATCCCGGGCGCCGGGAGAGAAAGGCCACATTAGTCATAAAAATAAATAAATAAAGTTGAAAAAAAACCGACAAATTCCATTAGCGTCTGTCCAGACATCTATTATGCCTTCCCAACCTTTTACAGATTAAAATCTTTTAACGGCGCTGGCTGACATCACGACTGGAGGGCATCTGACGTCGGTCCGCTATAACGAAGTCATTTCAATCCATCTTTCTTTTGGTGTTACTCCTGAGCGGTATCGATCGCCGGATTAATTAAAAACTTCATCCTTCGCCTCTCACTGCGATACAAATCACTCGCAGTTCTGGATTTTTTGTGTGTCTGGTTTCCATCTCAGTGAAACGTACGGAAACACACGTCTGCCTGTGCATGCAACTTGTTTAATGAATTAGAAACTTAACCTACTAACCCTGGTTAAAACCACCTGCTTTACCACCGACTCATTTCCATGGCAACTGTTCTTATTACGACTAAAAATACACGTTTGTAGCCTAGTACAGCAAACCTTGATGTATAATAGTCTGTTTAATCATTCTAAAGTTTTGGCCTAACCCTGATT
>OLKM01000312.1:81609-83289 GCA_900291075.1 Melanogrammus aeglefinus | reverse complement strand
GAGAGGACGAGAAGAGGGAGGAGAAGAGAGGAGAGATAGAGAGAGGAGAGGATGAGAGGAGATGGGGAGAGAGACGGAAGGAGAGAGAGAGAGAGAGAGAGAGAGAGAGAGAGAGAGAGTTCATCGAAAGACTGTCACTGTTGTTCTTGCAGCTTGAAGATCAACTACAAGAAACTGCTGCAGGGAATATATTTGGTTTGCAAATATTACTGAATACACACGCACACTCCAACCACAAACACACACACTGGGCTTCACACAAACACACACACACTGAGCTGCACACACTCGCACACACAGTTGTTTCCCCTTTTGTAATGACGTGCACCAGCTTGGCACAGATTTAACAAAGTGGTTCTGAAGAGACAACAGAAAAATACGTTATCTTCAAACACTCAATTGATCCAGTGACACATAGAGAATAAGATGTGAAGGTGGGAAAGACAGTGTGGGGGGGCTAGGGGTTCCAACTCCAAGCCTAAAGGTTGTGGGATTGGTCCCCCAATGTTCGCCGCCTCACAATTGGCGTCCTTGAGCAAGCTGCCCCCTGATAATAACCATAATGTACCTGAATCACTGTTAGTCGCTTTGGATAAAAACACTTGTCAAACACCTCTAGATCAACGAATGCAGCTAGCTATTGGGGCTTGCATTTCAAGACGCCACATCAAAATGACCGCCGCCATTTCGGATGCATAGGGGTGGCGGTGTAATGTTAGTTATTATGTTGGTAGTTATGCTTTTTTGTTGTTTCGTCTTTCATTGGGAAAGGATTTCTCCTTATGGAAAGGCATTGTTTGGTTTGAGTGTGTGTGTATGTGTGTGCCTTTACTGGGAACACAATGTCAGCCTCAATGCCACTGAAACCTTGACTGTGTCATTGTTCAACTTTCTAAAAACCTGTTATGTAACGTTATCTGTGTGGGTCTGTGTGTGTGAGAGTGAGTGTGCGTGTATATGTATTTGTTTTCTGTGTGTGTGTGTGTGTGTGTGTGTGTGTGTGTGTGTGTGTGTGTGTGTGTGTGTGTGTGTGTGTGTGTGTGTGTGTGTGTGTGTGTGTGTGTGTGTGTGTGTGTGTGTGTGTGTGTGTGTGTGTGTGTGTGTGTGTGTGTGTGTGAGAGAGTATTTGTGTGTGTGCGAGTGTGTTTTTGATTGTGTGTGAATTTGCATTAGAGAGTTCAGGGCAGTTGGGCTGTTCCAAATAGTGATAATGACTCCCCAAACCCCTCCTCCCACCACACACACACACAAACACACACGTACACACACGTACACACACACGCACACGTACACACACACACACACACACACACACACACACACACACACACACACACACACACACACACACACACACACACACACACACACACACACACACACACACACACACACACACACACACACACACACACACACACACACACACAGTGGGGAGAAGTACAGGTGTTTCCTCTGAACTTTCTCTCTCTCTCTCTCCCTAACTATGCCTCTTTGTCTCTCTCTCCAGGAAGTGAGAGACGTCCAGCCATCGCCGCCACAGCAGGGGCTGACCAGTCCCAGCCGGTTTGACCAGAGAGCAGACCTCTCTAACAACAAGATGGCCTCCGTGTCGCCAGAAACCTGTGAGTACCTCACTCCTTCTACTTCCTGTTTTGTTCAGAGCTCGGCTTTTTCTGC
>OLKM01000312.1:66609-76609 GCA_900291075.1 Melanogrammus aeglefinus | reverse complement strand
ACCCGGCCGCCAGCCCAGAATGGAGGGCCAAACCTGGGCAGAGGAAGGAGAAGACAGGGGGAACGGTGTTGGAGGCCAGCTCCAGCAATGTGCGCCAGGCCTCAATGGGACCCCTGGCATCCAATGACAGCTGGTTATTGCGTCCTTTAACCAAAATCAATGAACTGGGTTGCATGACAATGGCCAAGTGTAGCCTACCTTTATTGAAAGTCAGGGCATTTTAAAGAGGAATTTTGTTAACTGGAGCCTGAATTATCTCAGTGACTGACATAAAGACGGCATGTCTTGTCGCCAATTCGTCATGTGTGCAATATTATGTTTTTTTGCTTTGTTTTTGGCACATTTTACAGTCAACCGGCCGGTCACAGACTCCATTTCAGTGGTAGACATTAAATTGCCATTCCTAAGGGGCTCAGTGGCATTGTTTACCAGCGACGAAAGGTCAGCCGTTCAGGCAATGAACCCTGAGTTTGTGGGTCAACCCCTCTCATCTTGTGAGGTCGTTAATCGACTCTTTATGTTTGAGAATTCCCCCGGGAATGAATAAACTACAGTTGCAGTCACGGCTACGAGTCATTACAGGGACAAAAGCTATTGCATGTCGATTGGAAACCGTTAAAAAACAACCCAAT
The DNA here is from genome assembly GCA_900291075.1 of Melanogrammus aeglefinus. Lineage (NCBI taxonomy): Eukaryota > Metazoa > Chordata > Actinopteri > Gadiformes > Gadidae > Melanogrammus > Melanogrammus aeglefinus. The sequence goes on along the minus strand of OLKM01000312.1, from coordinate 75,977 downwards.
AAGATTGAGAGGCGGTTAAGATAGGGTTAATAACATTGAATAATGTTTATTTTCTCTGGAGGCGTTAATTCAATCGTCGATTCCCTAAATAAATGAATGACTTGTTAAAGGGAAGTGGATTCCGCCTGCTCCTTTTATTTAACTTTTTACATTTTTAGTTTACTTTTCCCCTCCAACCCCCACAAAATAAAGTTTTCCCCACAGCGTGGAACATGACTATTTGTCTTCCGCTTCATTGCAATGGAACTCTGATTGCGGCATTTATATCGTATCACCAGGGCTTTCTCTCGCTTTAATCTGACGGTGAAATCTGGAGACAAATTACACACCACCCGACCCAACCCCTTTAATTTCCTGAACCGTTATATCTGGTTCAAGCTCTCTGTTCCGTTCCAGAATGCTCTCCGGCCACACCACCACCCACCCACCCATCCACCTCCCCCTCCGTCCGTCCCCCGTCCACTCCCCTGGCCTGGTCGTTGTGTATTCCACCCCGGTTTGCGGTGGGTTTGCCTTCTCACCTACGGAACAGGAAATCCATGAGCAATTTCGACACAGGATTATCAGCCCTGGTGCAGCCTCTTCCCCCGAAGCTTGATGAAAAAATAACACTGGCCCTTTCCACCCGGGCCCCTCACCACCGCCAACACCCCGGACCGAGCAGCCAGGGAGGGCACCATAAATCAACACCATGCGGGGTGGTGGTGCTGGTGGTGGTTGGTAGTGGTGGTGGTGGTGGTGGTGCTGGTGGTCGAATTGGAAATCATCCAAAAACAAATGTTGCAAGAGGAAGTGGACCCAGAGTAGTGAAGTTTACAAGCAGCAGAGGGATTAGAGAAAGGATTTGGATGGTGTAGTGGTTGAGGTGTTGAAAGTCGTTGAAAGGTTTTTGGGGTCGAAGACAACAAATATATGCGGTCTAACCTTTGGGCATTCTTCATCAAGACCCCCCTTAGCTGCTCAGAAATAACACCCACAAATTCAAAGAGTACTTTTCCTACAAGCGTTGGGTCTTCTAATATTTTTTTTCATTATTATGAACTATCATTACCAAGTCTCTTGAATTTTATTTAACAAACTTTTTTGTCATTCGTAACTTTGTGTCAAGCGTACCAAACTATTTTCCTGCATTGCTCCATTGTGTCACTGAGTCTACCCAGGTTTCTTACTGGCACACAGTCAACAAACCTCACACAACCTGCCATCTATTTGTCTCTGCACACCCATCCGTCTATTCGTCTATCTCCCCATCCATCTGTCTATCCGTCCGTCTCCCCATCAATCCATCAGTCTATCTGCCTCCATGTCCCAGTAGACGTGGTATCGTGTCACATGACCGAACTGCCAGGGAGAGAATTGGCACTCCCCCGACAGACAAAGAAATTAAAGTGAAAGCGAAAGCAAAGGCTGGTGGCGTTTGGGGACCACCCAGCCGTACACCCGGACATACTGTGGGTGAAATGGGAGAGAAAAGGCCAGAAGAAGTGATCCAGAGATGTATTTTCTCCTGGCAGAGACGCAAGCTGATGCTTCAGTTCACACACACAGAGAAAGAGAGAGAGAGAGAGAGAGAGAGAGAGAGAGAGAGAGAGAGAGAGAGAGAGAGAGAGAGAGAGAGAGAGAGAGAGAGAGAGAGAGAGAGAGAGAGAGAGAGAGAGAGAGAGAGAGAGAGAGAGAGAGAGAGAGAGAGAGAGAGAGAGAGAGAGAGAGAGAGAGAGAGAGAGAGAGAGAGAGAGGGGGAGATTCAGTGGTTCATCCCACAGTGATGTTATCCTGGAATACATGAATATCTTTGAGACGTTCAGATGATCCCCAGCCCATGGTTTCTTTTCTTTTTCTCTTTTTTTTTTAAGGAATGGTTTGGGATATTTGGCTGTGATTCAAAGCGAGAGGCCCATGTTTGTATCATTTCTTCCTACGAAAATAACCATTTATTTTGTTTGCTTTGTTTGCTTGTGTTTATGTGTTTGTCAAAATGCAGTTCTACCTGATCAAATATTGTTTGTTTCGTATATTCAACGTGTCAAACTTAAATCCTTCTCGGAACATCCTTTATCAAGTAATACTTTCTCACTGGGACTTCCAATCAGATATGCTTACAAATATGGGATATTAATAACAACTGTCACATAATTTATCATCCAGACAGGGCCTGGGCAGCAACCATACCGGATTCCTAACTAGCTTAGGTTTATGGAGCTCTTTTACAGGTAAGGTTTAAGGGGACAGGGGATAGTCCCCTAATACCCCTAATACTATTCCTGATCAGCCCCTGTTTTGGTCATTAAAATGTAAGTGAACCAACTGTTTCAGCTCAATGTCGAATACTATGAGATTTAAAACAATGTGTTTTGGTGCTTTGAGTTCTAGGAGGCAGTGGGATGTGTTATCCCCATGGTTACGACCCATGGCTTCTTTTAAGCACAGTCGTTGTGTATGGGTGTTATAATGAGAGCAGTGGTATCTGAAATGGTTTAAACACCGTGACCTGGTCGGAGCAGAGTAGAACGTTCACTAAATGTTTGACGGAGACTGGGAAAAAATGCAGGATTGTATTCCTGTATTCTCCAAATGAAGGTCTTATTTTAGTTATGGTGACAAAATGGCCCAGATAACTATGTTGAACATCATATAAGATATTTAACTACATTTAAAAATAGTGTTTTGGGTTCAACGTCTCTTTAAAGGGGCACCAGCACACTTTTGTAGGTTTTGTAGGTAGATACATTACTGCCTCATACACATTTTGTAAAGAAGTCACTATACGCGACATAATATCCGTTTTGCAAAAGAATTGCAGAGAAAATTACATGATGTCTTTTTTTTAAAATCAGAACAATAGAGAATGCTAACCGCTTTTTATATTTGTCGAATAGGAGTACTCGGTATACGGTTTTGAATATAGCAGTAGGCTACATATAATATAATTGCTATGTAGAAATCACATGTAAGCTGTTGGTCTTAAAGCCTGGGTAAATCCAAGAACTGGTTCTTTTAAATAGGCCATCGCGACCATCAGCAGGCATCTAAAGTAAAGTAGCCTCAATCATTAAACACTATCCTCAATTATTTAACCACATGGCTGCAAATTAACCACATGCGCTACTGTGAAATGTATTTGGCTAATGTGAACACAGCTTCAAGTGTATCATACAATCCTCCATACCCTCCGCAAATCAAACAAGTAGACGTTTTCCTGTCTGTGCCATCCACACACATGCACACACACACACACACACACACACACACACACACACACACACACACACACACACACACACACACACACACACACACACACACACACACACACACACACACAAACTCACACTCTATCTCACACTCAAACACACACAAAGACACAGACACTATCTCAAACAAACACACACACACACAATCTCACACTCACACACACAGACACATACACAATCTCACACAGTCACACACACATACACACAATCCATCTCACACTCACACTCACACACACACACACACACTCTATCTCACCCTCACTATCTCACACTCACACACACCCCAAAATGGTAAATTACTTGGCGTAGTATCCAGCAAGTCCTACAGAAGACAGAGCGGGGCCATTAGCCAGTAGATCTGCTGCCTCCAAACAAGAAACTAGCAAATCAGCATTAGCCTCAAAAACGCCTTTCCGTCGGTATATCGATCGGATATGTAAAAGAAAAGGTTACCTTTCAATTTAAATTCTCACTCAAATTGGATGATTCAATTTTCAAGCAATTTTCGCAGCCTGACACTTCCGAGCTATTTTAAATCGTAGTCGCTGGGGGATGAGCGATGTTGACCGCTATAACGCTAACAATCCAATATACCCCACCCGACCCTTCCCTCGTTAAGTCATCGATTGCGCCATACGCATGAGGACAGGTCTATAAGACCGGCATGACGGAAGGTTAAGGACATGTTTGGTGCCTCTTCTAAAAAAAGACCCAAAACCCCATCCCGTTAACCCTACTCACCCCACGGCCACCCCCACCACAACCACCCAAATCCAGGCAGGGGACGGTGGTGGTGGAGGGGTGGGGGGGGGGGTCTCTAAAATAAAATCAGCTGTCATCGGACGCCACGGCCCCATTGAGTCGTGGCGCACATAGCTGGAGCTGGCCTCCAACGCTCTCCCCTCTGTCTTCTACTTCCTCTACCCAGGTTTGGGTGTCCGTTCTGGGCCGGTGGCTGGTTTCAACCGAGGTGGCTTATCGCCTTCCGTTTTACTGGAGCCCCCCCTTCTCAACTGTCGATCACTTTGGGATTTATATTATATTTTTTGGTACTATTATTTTTTTTTCCGGCTGTGTTTTTGGCTGAAGCGACACATAAAAGGAAGCCACTTCAGTACGGTTCAGTAAGGTGAGCGTGGAGAGGGTGAGCTGTGTGTTTGATGAGTTGGGGTTTGTTTGCTGCCATCCAAAGGGGGCATTCTGTTGTTTCCGGGCACTACACTTAGAGTGTTCCCAGTGACTCGCATGGAATGCTTTCTGAGGGGCTGGGTTACGTGTGTGTGTGTGTGTGTGTGTGTGTGTGTGTGTGTGTGTGTGTGTGTGTGTGTGTGTGTGTGTGTGTGTGTGTGTGTGTGTGTGTGTGTGTGTGTGTGTGTGTGTGTGTGTGTGTGTGTGTGTGTGTGCCTTTTTTCTGTGGTGTTTGCTTTGAAAACTGTTGTTGACCTCCGTCAGGGGTGACCGAGATGAGAGAAAACAAGGGCAGGGAAGGCAAAAGAAGTCGACAGGGGTAGCACGTCTACGTCAAGTGTGTAGGTTTCTGAGTCGGCGGGATCTGTGTTCGAGGCCGGGGAGTAGTCTTAAGTCTCCTTCTGAGAAGCCTTCACCCCCCCTACTGGCTCCGTAATGCCCTGTAGCTTGTGCTCGCTGCAATGCAGTCTCTTCGGATGAGAGTGTCTTCACTTATTACCGCGAGACAGTAACACGTAGCTATATATTATGGAGGTCCACTTAATTCTGTCGAAACCTTTATGCATGTTAATTCAGAAGAGAAAAACCTGCTCTGGTTTCTTCTTAGCGGGTTCCATTCGGCTGCTGTTCTGTTTGAATGAGTCATCAAACATGAATGGAGATAAGGGGGGGGGGATGGTGGTGGTCTCTCTCTCTGTCTCTCTCTCTCTCTCTCTCTCTCTCTCTCTCTCTCTCTCTCTCTCTCTCTCTCTCTCTCTCTCTCTCTGCCTCTCTCTCTCTCTCTCTCTCTCTCTCTCTCTCTCTCTCTCTCTCTCTCTCTCTCTCTCTCTCTCTCTCTCTCTCTCTCTCTCTCTCTCTCTCTCTCTCTCTCTCTCTCTCTCTCTCTCTCTCTCTCTCTCTCTCTCTCTCTCTCTCTCTCCCTAAGACCAGACAAGCCCAGGGGCCAGCTGCACACAACCGAAATACTCTGAAGAAAAGAAGCAATAAAAGGAGGGAAAAAAGAAAGAAAAAAGTGGCACATCAAAGACAAAGTGCTTTGCTTAGCGCTACGGAGAAGCGCTGCGGGGCAATACAGACGGGCGGTGTTAAAAAAATAAGTTCTTTTGATGGATTTGACAGCTCAATTATTGCGCGCCTGTTTTGCCTGAGTCACTTAGGAACAAATTGCCCTGCGTGGCTGACATATCAATTAGCGTTTCTCTTTGCTCCGGTTCTCTGCGGTACACCTTGAGCCCACCCAGATCCCTTCTTCGTGTTTTCTTTTTTTCCCCGCCTTGGAGTGTAGCAAAGCAGGACGGTTTCACTGTACACAGTTTTATTTTTTTAACGCAGTCCTCGGAGGCGGACGTTTATGAAAGTCCTGCGTGTTCCCAGACCAACCTGTGGACGTCTTCTATTTCTCAGACGACACTTGTTTCTCACTCTCTTACTCTCTCTCTCTCTCTCTCTCTCTCTCTCTCTCTCTCTCTCTCTCTCTCTCTCTCTCTCTCTCTCTCTCTCTCGCCCTTTCTGTTTCTAAATCCCTGTCCCTGTCTCTCTTCCCAACCTTAAACCCCTGCCTGTCACTTCCACTTCCCCACATATTTAATTAGCCTCCCCTCCTGCCCTCTCTCCCCTGGTCCCCCATGCCCTGCGTCTCCCCCCCCACCCTCCCCCCTTTCTGTGATAATTTATCCACCACCAGTGCCAGGCCGATAGTGACAGCTGGGTCATTGCGCCCCTGCTTTCTCCTTTCTTTTCTCGGCTCAATATAACCACTGGAGAGTGCACTGCCCCTCCATTGACTTTCCCCGGTACCAGCCCCCCCCCCCACCCTCACCTTCCGGTACCACCACCACCCCCCCCCTCCACCCTCCACCTTCCAGCCCAATCGTTCCCAACTACCGCTAGCGCCAGATGAAGCTCTTCACCGTTGGGCCGGTGGTGGTGGTTTGCCGCCATGCTAATACCCCCACCCCCCTCTCCCGATGTCTGGAGGAGGTATCCCTCCTCTGGGCCAATTGGGTTGTTTCCTCCCCACCGCTGGAGCTAGCTCGCCCCCTTGGCATGGTGCTGGTGGCTGTTGGCGGGGTACCATTCCACTCAGTTAACCCCCCTCAGAGCAGCCAACAAATCACCCAATGAGCCATTAATCGTTGTGTGTCTGGAGCGGGAACAAACATGGCCCCCTCCCTCTAAAATGTCCTCCTTAATGTTTTTGTTTACACCCCCTCCTGTCCATAAATGAAACTAAAACCTACAATGATGGAGACCTGGGGAGCGGCCCGAACCACTAGTTGACCCTGGAAATAAGAGGTCATTGAGTATTCTTCTTCTTCTTCTTCTCTCTTTCTCTCTGCCGGTCATAAAGCCCAGGCGTTGTAAACAGGGACTAATGGTCTCATTAGGGCAGGAGGGAGGAATAGGCAGCAGGCCATCACGGGTAAAAGGCAATTACAATGCAAATGAAACATCAGTTGTTGCCAAGGCTAATTAAGAGCTGTTTAGTGGTCAGGAGAGTGTGTGTGTGTGTGTGTGTGTGTGTGTGTGTGTGTGTGTGTGTGTGTGTGTGTGTGTGTGTGTGTGTGTGTGTGTGTGTGTGTGTGTGTGTTTGTGTTTGGGTGTGTGCGCTTGAGAAATGTGTCTGATGGTGGAGGCGGAGGCGAGATGTGTGGCGGAGGTAGATTTTAGAAAAAGGGTTGGTCTCCAATTAACAGTCCTTGAGTCTGACCTGATTTTCTCCATCCTCGCTCACTCACTCTGCTGTTCTCTCCATCTGTCTCCACACTAAGTCACACACTCTCCCTATGGCGTCCATCTGACCCACTAAACAAAGAGACACACACACACAGACACACACACACACAACCCCATGCTGTAAGAGTGCAACATGACTCCCCGAGACAAAAACAAACCACTTTGTACGTCTTTTTTATATATTCTTTGCTTGCTTACCGGTCGCTATGACCTCATCCCCGGCGCTACGCTTGGCTTAGCATGCGGTATGCCGCCTCAAAAAAAAAAGCCCCGAGATATTCTGTGTGTCGTCTATCTGCTTCAATGACAGCCAAAGAGCCCCCCCCCCGTCCCCCGAATACTGCAGCTACGACGCAAATACTTCTTCTCCAGTGATGAATGTCGTGGATTTATTTTGTTCTGTTTTTGTACCCCTGTAGGGCCTGGAGAGTAAGGTTACAGTCAGACCTCTGGTATAGGGTGGCCGCGACGTATTTATAGAGCAACGGCGGGGCCGAAAAAACCCTGGTTTATTTTCAGTGTTTGCTGTCTCAGAAACGACTGTCTCTCTCCCTCTGTCCCTGTGTCTCTCTGCCTCCTTATTGGCCGGCCGAACATTCCGAACGTAGCAGGGTTCTAAAATAGCAGCATGGTAGCATGGTTGCAGCGTCATTAAGTCACAGGTTTAAATGTGATTTGTTGAAGTAGTGATGACAAATTAGTGAATAATGTCTAATGTGTGTTTTGTGCCAGTAAATTTGGGAAGGTAACTGGACCCCAATGTCTTTGTTCTGGTTTAACCTGGATTGATATATCTAGAAACATAATACCATTCATTCCTTTTCGGCAAATATCCATCTTCTTTTTAAAATGTTTCTAATAGGACATGTGTATTCAACGTCCTCTTCAATACAGTTTGAACCCATTTTTGGGGGATAATGAATGCATGTTTTCGCCTTAATTCCTTTGCATGGCAAAAATAATTGAAATAAATATTTAATATAAAAAGAAAAAGTTATAGTTATTCCAGTCTGGTTGGATAAAGCCCTTTCCAGTGATTAAATTATAATAATACCATTAAGCTATGTTATAATGAACCAGCCATTGAAAAGCAACGATTATAACAGGACTGCAGTGGCAACACTAATAGAAAAGTCTCTAGAATATTCTCAGAATAAGATGAGACACTCTGGGAGTAGCCGGTATATTCATAGAATTTCTGTCACGGGGCTGACAGGCTAAGCTAACATCCTAGCTTACTCTGCACAGCGGGAGGTTAAAGTAGATACACACTACACTGAGAACAGTATCCTGCTACTGCTAACCCTTTCCCAGTGCTGGGCAGGCTATGTGGAACCGGTTGCGAGTTAAGCCACCAGTAACTCTACATTCAACAAAGCTTCACTACGCTGAAGCTAGACCCCGGGGAAATGTAGCACACTAAGCTAAATCAACCCTACATAGAGGCTATTCATATATATATACAGTATATATATATATTATTTTTGTTACCAATAAAAGTAGCCTTCATTGAACCAACTGATTGGCGGGCAAAACATTTTGAGTCATGTTGTTAAGTAAACAATAAGCTGTTCTCTCTGCTCTCAACGCTCCAAAACCAATTTCAAACCAATTCCGAAACACAATGCGCATCTGTATTCCCCTGCGGCCGACAAGTCACAGGATTGGTATGTGATGGCACACGGAAGTGCTTCTGTCGGCTAAGCATACAGATCTGTGTATTTATTTCAGACCAAGGCGCGTAAGCTCCAAAGATGCTTGGGTAAATGTAGCTTGTGTGGACGCCAGCACACTTCATCAATAAAATAGTAACTGAAAAGCCATTAGATTCAGAATACAGAGATGCTTCTACCTTGCTGCTGACAAAATAGTTAGACTGGTAATGCTGCTACAAGTATGCTACTGAGACATGTATTTCAACTAGACACGCTTCTACTTGTAGCGACGCTAACACAACGCTACTGACTAATGTAGCATAACTCGTAACGGTGCTACTGGTACCTACGCTAACGCCAGGCTAACGACAAATGTAGTTCAACCGCAAACACCGTCACTTGTAGCAATGCTACGGCCCAACACTGCTCTTTCTTCCACACTTTGTACATTCAACTTTAAAGGACCTGTTAGTCTAACGGAGGAGGAGGAAAATATACAAACATTTCAAGCATGGTATCCATCAAAGCACCGACGCCT
>OLKM01000312.1:61609-64109 GCA_900291075.1 Melanogrammus aeglefinus | reverse complement strand
TCAGACCACCAGGACCCCCAGGACCCCGACGGGGAGCCTCTGTCCGTGAAGGAGCGTCTGGCCATGTATCAAGCGGCGCTCAAGAAGGAGACCGGCGCCGCCACTTCCTGTGTGGCGGTAAGACGATGCTGGGGGGAGTGGGGGGGGAAGAGGAACCTGATACTAGTGCGGACGTTTCTGGAACACAGACAGACAGACACACAGACAGACACACAGACAGACAGACAGACAGAAAGATAGAAGTTTAAGTAGTCACACAGTCAGACAGACAGACAGACAGTCAGACAGATGCTAATCACAGACTTATATCCAGACAGATAGGTAGACAGACAGACAGACAGACAGACATACAGACAGACAAACCCACAGACAGACAGATAGATGTTTAAGTAGTCACACAGTCAGACAGATGCTAATCACAGACTTATATCCAGACAGATAGGTAGACAGACAGACAGACAGACAGACAGACAGACAGACAGACAGACAGACAGACAGACAGACAGACAGACAGACAGACAGACAGACCCACAGACCCACAGACAGACAGAAAGATGTTTAAGTAGTCACACAGCAGACAGACAGACAGTCAGACAGATGCTAATCACAGACTTATATCCAGACAGATAGGTAGACAGACAGCCAGACAGACAGACAGACAGACAGACAGACAGACAGATACACAAGCAGGCAGCCAAACCCACAGAACAGAAAAATATTTATTCAGAATGATATGCAGACAGATAGGTATACAGACTGACAGACAGACACGGGGCCCTATCTTGCATCCAGCGCAATTGACTTTGACACTGACGCACGTGTCGTTGCTAGTTTGCAACTGGCGCAGAGCGTTCCTTTCCCTCCACCGCCACGCGTCGGTACATTAGGGAATGACCTTAGGCCCAAAGGGGCGGCTCGGCGAAAGGAGGGGGCGTGTTCTGGCGCAAACGTTCCCTGGTGCTATTTTGCAGTTTCAGAAAACAATTCCGCCACAAATCAGGAAACACCTGGTTTAAAGTCAGTGGTGTGGTGCTCCAATGTTATTTTAAGGGCGCATGCATAATGTTGCTTGTGCACCTCGCGCATACACTTTGCTTCTCTCATCTACCTAGCCACACATTCTTGGTCAATTATTTGGGAAAGAACAGCTGATACAGCGGTAACAAGTTGTAATTGTAAATCAATGCGTCTGCAAACACCATACAGCAGTCACATATTTTCTTGACACAGACATCGTGTACAAGCCCATGACTTTTAGGATTGATGAGTAATTGATCGTGAAAAATCATTGTTTTACCGCGAGTGTTAAAAAGAATGAATGCGGGCGCACGTGTGTGTATGCATAAATTCAATAATATATGCGGGTGCGCGTGTGTGCGTCCATCCATACGTTAAACACATTACGCATAATACAGTCCATGGCAATGTATAATAACGTGAATGATAATGCATACAATACCGGTAAGAAACTATGTTTATTAATGTATTGCGTATATCATTAAATAGAACCAGTTACCGCATATCATATGTTAAGATTTCTTTGCCGAAATTTATTTGAGGACTCGAAGAAAACTCGAAGAAAACGCTATTCCGTGTGTGAATTGGGCCATATTATATGGCCATGAACTGAGTCATTTGAAGTGTGAAATTCATGTGGTCATGCATCTGTCTCATCGGAGACTGCAAACGCGCTGTCAAAATATCAACTCGTCATATTCAAATGCACTCATGGCTCTTAAAGGGGATGGGAGATAGCACTCTCATTGGTTTATTGCACGTTACGCCCAAACCACACCTACAGGTAATTAGGCTACTTCAGACCAACCCTTTTTAGATTTTGCGCTGGGCACAAGAGTCATTTATCCGCCGGTAAAATAGCAACATTATACAGAATGATAGGTAGACAGGCTGCTAGAAGACAAATGGATAGATAAATAAACACATAGCAGACAGACATACCGACACACCGGTAGTCAGAGGGATACATCAGAAATATCAGAAACCTGTGGGAACCGAGATGTGCTGTAGCTGTTTGTTGTCTGGAAGTACATTTGGCGTATTCATATTTCATGAGTTAAAGTGTCCTCTGCAGGCTTCTGTAGTCTTTGATGAGTCATCAACCCCGCCCTCAGACAAACTGGTGTATTGCATGGTGCCAAGAGACAGCTGTTTGTGTGTGTCGTGTGTGTGTGTGTGTGTGTGATCAAACTGGTGTATTGCATGGTGCCAAGAGACAGCTGTGTGTGTGTGTGTGTGTGTGTGTGTGTGTGTGTGTGTGTGTGTGTGTGTGTGTGTGTGTGTGTGTGTGTGTGTGTGTGTGTGGTGTGTGTGTGTGTGGTGTGTGTGTGTGTGTGTGGTGTGTGTGTGTGTGTGCCACTACGAGTTTACATCAGGCCTTGAACTTGACCTTGTGGGATCAAATGGAGGGGGGGTCCAAATGCTAGACAGTGCTAGTCTCTCTCTTTTGTCTCTGTTCTCTGTCTCTCTCTCTCTACTCTCT
>OLKM01000312.1:30000-55079 GCA_900291075.1 Melanogrammus aeglefinus | reverse complement strand
GAGAGAGAGAGACTGAGAGAAGAGACTGAGAGAGAGAGAGAGCAGAGAAGAGAGAGAGGAGAGAGAGAGAGAGATTTATCCGTTAATAAACCAGTTTTTATGTGTGTCTGACAGGCGATGTCCGCCTCCTCTGAGACGCTGGTGAGGAGCAGCGATGTCAACCAGACCTCCTCCTTTCAAAACCAACAGGAGGTACAGAGCCCGACCCGAACTCGGCTGACTGGCAGCCCATTTAGCTGGGAGCCGACTGCCAATCAATCGTCCATATATAGAGAGACATGTACCGTATATACGCCTTCTGCTCCTTAATTACCCCTTAGGGATTAAAAAAATGATCTCTGTCCCCGTCTCTGTCTCTCTCTCTCTCTCTCTCTCTCTCTCTCTCTCTCTCTCTCTCTCTCTCTCTCTCTCTCTCTCTCTCTCTCTCTCTCTCTCTCTCTCTCTCTCTCTCTCTCACTCTCTGTCGACGAATATCTATCTGTCTAATAAAAATAAACTATACATTGAATCTATTGTATACAACACACAGTATTCAATACATCAAACGGTCTCTACGGGTAATAGTTTATTGCACACATACTTTTCCGACATAATGATCCATTCGTCGTTAACGATAAACAAACGACATGAACCCTCATCAACTACATCACGGTCATTAGCCGCAGCCTTTGAGCGAGGCACACCGGGCGACTCTCGGTGTGTACATATACAGCCGTGTCAGTGAAAGGCACAGCAGCACGGCTATTTCGAGATTACAGTAATCCCTATCATTACAGAGACGCGGAAGGCGCTCTAGATCACAGTTTATTCATCGGTCATCAACGTGTTTACATCGTCTTGCGGTGTGTGTGTCTCGCGCTACGCGTCCTCATGTTGCTCTGTGCCGACCCTCCCCCTTTCCCTCCCCCCCTTCCCCTTTCCCTCCCCCCTCCCACTTTCCCTCCCCCTCTCCCCTCGCAGGTCACCCGGCAGCAGCAGCACCACACGGTTCAACAGGACAGCGTTGCCGCCGGCTACGGCAGCCATTACAATGAGACAGGTGGGTCCACCCCCACCCAACACTCAACCCTCAGATCTCCGCCCTAACCCTCGCCCTTTTCATTTCTGTGTTGTTGTCGTTTTTTTTTTCTTTTATCCCTACCCATCTGCCCTAGCAACCGGCTCTTATCTGTTGCCGAGCGTGAGGGGATGAGCTGTTCAAAAGAAATAAAAGTATTATCGTTAAACAACGCAGAATGCAATGATTCACTAAGAGATCCGGGGCACCACACTGACTCTAATGAAGGCGGTGCAGGTGGGATCAGGGATGGGTGAAAAAATGAAATTGGGAGAGGGGAAATAGGGCAATCAGCGCTGCGTGGGTTTAGAGAACAAACATGATGAGAGTGATTCATACGCCTGATCTGTTCAGCACCCCCAACCTCCCTGCTCCCACCTGGCCCACCTAATCCTCTCGTTGTCTCATCACTTTGCAGTGACGGTGGTGGGCGGAGAAGACCTGCCCGCCTTCTCCACCCACGCCCTGAAGACGCAGTACGAGAAGACGATAGAGGAGGCCACGCCGAGCAAGCAGGTCAAGGTGAGGGTCGAGCGCAAGTGGAGGAAAACACCCCCTTTTTAAGTTGTTCTTTTTTTTAAAACACCGTCCCCATTTATTTATTTATTTTTTAAAGACACCCTTTTTAAAAACTGTTGCGCAACAGTGGTTTAATAAGTAATTAAGTAAATTCTTCCGGATGGATCTTGTGTTGAAAAACTCACCTTGAGAAGATTCCACCCGCAATCAATTCCCAGTCAATGGTTTGTCATTAGAGGAGTACTTGTTCAAAGCTGCGACCTGCAGCGCTCTAACTAATCGTGCACGTTGTAATTAAGTCAGGGAGCTGATTTAACCATTTTATGTGTTCAGTAGTGCTGCCTTCCTATGTTCTCCCCATGTTCTGATCAAAGGGGTTTTTCTATTGAACTATGTAGCTGTACTATGAGGTTCTTGTATGATGTTTCCATTTTTCATACTCCCGTCACCATCTATAATCTATTCTGGAAATGCTGTATGTGTTTGTAGAGAAATTGAAGGAAGCCAAAGTAACCATGATAAAGATAGATCTATTTTTAGCTACATAATTAGAAATAGACGACATAGATTAAACAGGGTTACCTTAGATACGGCAACATATTTAGACGTCTTCAATACCAACATCTGCTTCTTGGTATTCCATAATCATCTACATGTCTGACTGCGACCTATCCACTTTAACTGCCTCTCTCTCCTTACCCTGACACTGCTCGTGAACCCTGTAGATTGATGTGGATTTGAATGATTTCCAATGGGAGCCGGTCAACCGCCATGCAGCCCAAAGCACTGCCGCGACAAGCTACCAAAGCTCCTCCAACTTTGCGTCCTCCAACCTTTCGTCCTCCAACTTTGCCTCCTCCTCATCTGCCCTGGCCTACGAGGCTGTGGATCCCTTCCCCCCTCCGCCCACAGAGCAAGAGCTGCCTGACTACTGCCAGGCCTGCAGCCTTCACAGCCAGAGCCAGGTAACCGACCAGCGGTCCTCCGAACACAAGGAGCACTACTTTAAGCACAAGAGTATGGCGGAGCTCAAGCGCCTCTACAAGCACATTCACCCGGACGTCCGCAAGACCCTAGAGGCCGACTTCCTGAGCCAGCTCACGGAGGAGGAGAGGGTTCGCTTCGAGAGCGAGGGCGGGGAGCGCGTCGAAGGTGAGGTGCAGCAGACCTGCTATCTGTTTGAGAATGACGGGGCCAGCCCCGACAGGGGTTCGAGTCCCGAGGGGGACTACCTCGAATGGGAGGAGATCCTTAAAGGCGAGGTGCAGTCCATGCGCAGGATGTTTGAGAACAAACCGCTGGACGCCATCAAGGACGACACTCTGGACGAGCGTGAAGATAACAACATCGCCCAGCAGGAGATAATTGCCGGCAAGGACGTGAGGTACACCGCGTGGATGTTTGAGAACCAGCCCATGGACGCGCTCGGTACGGAGACCGGCGAGACGACCAGTCAAGTTAAGGAACTTGCTAGAGGTGACGTCCGTACCGCCACCTGGCTCTTTGAGACTCAGCCCATGGATTACATGAATAAGATCTATCAGGAACAGGAGGAGCAGGTGATAGAAGTGGTTATCGACAAGGACATCAGTGGGGGAGACGTCAAAACGGCCCGCTACCTCTTCGAGACACAGCACTTGGACTCGCTGGGCAAGACGGAGACCATCGACGAGAGCAACTTCCTCAACCTCAAGTCGGAGCTGGAGGAGATAAAGGGGGAGGTGAAGACCACCACCTGCATGTTCGAGACCCAGCCCATGTGCGTCATCCGGGGGGACTCTGGGGAAATGCTGGAGATCACCAAGATCCGCCGGGAGGAGACGGAGAAGGGGGATGTCAAGACCTCTCGCTGGATGTTTGAAACCCAAGCGCTAGATATGATCCACCAGGACCCCTCCAAGGTGAAGCTCATCTGCGGGGTTTCCATGGAGGACGACGTCCAAGGAGGGGTGAACAAAGGGAAATGGCTCTTCGAGACCAAGACCCTCGACGCCATCAAGGACGAGGATTGGGAGTGCTCCAAACGAGAGCGGGAGGAGATCATCGGCGCCGACGTGCAGGCAGCACTGTCGGGTGTTTGAGACCCAGCGGATGGACACGCTGAAGGACAACGCCAACGCCAGGCCGGCGTGCGCCGAGGAGATTGTCGGCGGGGACGTGCGGTCGGCCAAGCATCTGTTTGAGACGGTGCCCATGGAGAACCTGAAGGATCTGCTGGAGGTCGGAAAGCTCCAGAAGAGGGTCGCGTCGGAGGAGGAGAAAGGCGACGTAAGGCATCAGAAGTGGATGTTTGAGAGCCAACCGCTGGAGAACATACGAGAGGAAAAACGGGAGATCACGCGCACCGTCAACATGGAGGCTCTCGACAAGGGCGATGTCACCAATTACAAAGAGAGGTTTGAGACCATGGATCTGAGTAGGTGTGAAGGGACGCAGAGGATACAGGTGGAGGGTGTTACAAGCGGATCCGTCCGGTCGAACAAAGTTCTCTTCGAGTCCACCCCTATGTACGCGATGCAGGACAGGGCAGGTCACTACCACGAGGTCAAAACCGTGAGGCGCGAGGAGGTGGTGAAGGGAGATGTGCGCAGCTGCAGGTGGATGTTTGAAACGCGGCCTATCGACGAGTTTGACGAGAGCATCGACAAGTTTCAGATCATCAAAGGCATCTCCAAACAGGAAATTCAGTCTGGAGATGTGAAGACAGCCAAGTGGCTCTTTGAAACTCAAGCTCTGGATGCCATCAAGTACGAACACGAGGAGCGTCAGACTAAGGAGGACATGGAGATCGAGAAGGGAGATGTGAAGACCTGCCGGTGGCTGTTTGAGACCCAGCCGATGGACGGCCTCTATGAGAAGGAGGAGAGAAGCGAGACGGATGTCCAGCAAGTCCAGAAGGGTGATGTTAAAACGTGCACTTGGCTCTTTGAGACCCAGACCCTCGACAACATCCGCGACCACGCTGAGACAGAGTCCGAGACCATTTTGAAAACTTGCACCATAAACCAAGAGGACATTCAGGGGAAGGACGTGGGCCGTGCCCGTTTTCTCTTTGAAACCGAGAACCTGGATTGCCTGACCGGGGAGGACTCCAGCTCCTTCAGGAGGGTCACAGAGATCGATATAGACTCGGGCGATGTCTCTCGGATGAAGTACATCTTTGAGAACAGCTCCTCGGACATCATGACCTCCACCTCAGGAGAAGTCATGCAGCGGCTTAAGACCAAAACGGCCGAGGACATCCAGAGAGGCAATGTCATCAACAACACCCGGATGTTTGAGAATCAGGCGATAGATACAATCAAAGAGGATGAAACAACAACAAGGGAATTGCGCACGGTGACGGACGTGCAAGGTGGAAACGTGGACAAAGGGCGCTTTATTTTTGAGACATATTCGTTAGATCAGATTCAAGATGAGAACACAGAGACTGATATTTCAAAGCTTATCGGTATGTCAAGCGAAGAGATACAGAAGGGAGATGTGAAGAACTACACCATGATGTTTGAAACGCAGCCGCTGTACGCCATACGCGACAAAGACGGACACTACCACGAAGTGACCACGGTGACAAAGGAAGAGGTGATGAGAGGGGACGTGAAGGGCGCTCGGTGGCAGTTTGAGACCAAACCGCTGGACTCGATCCGGGACTCGGAGGAGGTCTACGTGATCAAGGCCGTGACGGAGGAAGGCGTCAACAAAGGTGACGTCAGCTCTGCCCGGTGGAGGTTTGAGACCCAGCCGTTGGACGAGATCGCGGAGGACATGAAAGTGAGGTCCAAGACCGTTCGAGGTCGTGCAAGGCGGGGACGTGAAGTCAAACACACAACGCTTCGAGACCGACGAGATGTCCCAAAAGTACGTCAGGACGGTGAGCGTGAGCGAGATCCAGAAGGGGGATGTCCGATCCGCCACGTGGATGTTCGAGACCCGCACGATGGACAAGATCCACAGCGAGAACACGGAGCTCAGCGGCATGGAGACGGTGACAAAGAAGGACGTGGTAAAAGGGGACGTCACGCAGTCCGTGTGGCTCTTTGAAAAGCAGCCCCTCGACAAGATCAGAGAGAAGGGAGACGACGATGAAACAGATCGCGTCATTACCAAAGAGGCGATCCCGCAGGCCGACGTCAAATCAACAACCTGGCTCTTTGAATCCACACCCGTCCACGAGTTCAACGAGAGCAGCGCAGAGAGGTCAGCGGTCACCGGTAAGAGCATCAAGGAGACTCTGGAAGAGCTCTACTGCCAGAAAATGGTAGACTCGCAGGGCATTCTCATCGAGGCGGATGAGATCGGAGACGTCCGCATGGCGAAATACAAGCTGATGAACCAGAACTCGCCTGAGATCCAACGAGAAGAGATTATCAGGGGCGATCTGAACAACATCATGATGAACCTGTTGAACCGCAGCAACAGCACGGGGAGGGGGATCACCGTCGACGTGGAGGAGAGGGGCAACATCGACACCACCGTGCGCCAGCTCTTCAGCCAGGAGAAGGGGGCCAGTGTCGAGAAGGAAGCCATCGTCCGCGGTGACATACAGGAGGCCATCAACAACCTGCTTAAGCAGGAGGGCTCCTCAAAGCGCGGCCTGCTCATCCAGGAAGACGAGAAGGGGGACGTGAGGATGACCATCTACTCCCTCCTGAACAAGGCCGAGAGCGACAGCATCGAGCGGGAGGACGTCGTCCAGGGCAACGTCAGCAAAACGCTCCACCGGCTCATGTCCAACCCGGATGCGGAGAAGAAGAAGATTAAGGTGGGTGAGACGGAGAGGGGCAACGTCAGCTTCTACTCCACCTGCATCGAGTCCGGAGCGCTGGACTACCTCCGTAATCTCCGCGGCGAGCCGGACGACGAGCCCGAGAGGAAGACAGAGAAGGAAAGGATCGTGGGCGGGGACGTGGAGGAGACCAAGCTCATCCTGAGGAGAAACCAGCAGCAGGTGGGCCGCATGGTTGCCGAGGGCGACATCGTCCCCGGGGACGTGCACAGCAACGTTCAGGTGTTCATGACGGAGCCCAGTGTCAACTACAGGAACCTGGAGAAGCAGGACATCGTGAAGGGCGACCTCTGGGCCGCCATGGATTCGTTGACTCAGGCGGCCAATCAGAGGGTGGTGACGGAGAGGGAGGAGGTGGTCAAGGGGGATCTGAGCACCACGCTGAAGTCTCTGCACGAGGCTCGGTATCAGGCCAAGGATGTGGAGAAGCCCGACATCATCCGGGGCGATATCAGAGGAGCGCTGCAGTCCCTGGAGAAGTCTGCGACAGCGAGGACTGAGGCGACGGTGGAGGATTTAGTGCCGGGCGACATCAAAGGGACGCTGAGGAGTCTGGAGGAGGCAAAGCAGGCGGTGAAGGAGGTGGAGAAGGAAGAAATCGTCAAGGGGGACATTTACACGGCCATGCAGAATCTACACGAGGTGTCGAGTGAGAGGAAGCTCTATCAGCATCAAGCCAGCGAACAGGGGGACATCAAAGGCACCATACAGCTCCTACTGGAGCCCCCGGACTCTCCCAGGATGCAGCGTCGACGCAGCATTGAGGGGGACGTCAAAACCTCCATCAAGACGCTGTACGAGGGCCAGGAGATGACGCAGACGGAGAAGGAGGAGGTGATAAAAGGTGACGTGCAAGGCGCCATAAAGAATCTGATGCAGAAGAAACAATACGCCAACCCGAAGCGCATGTATTCCTCCAAGAGAGTCAAAGTGACGGCGAGGGCCCCAGAGCACAGGGTGCTGGGGCATACGTGCGTGCACGGGCACAAGAGCACGAGCGTGACAGCGCACGGGACACCCGCTGTGACTAACCTACCCCTGGCCGCCGAGACACAGAGGCACACACAGAAGCACGCCGAGAGCCAATCTGTGAACACCAAGGCTGTGATTCAGGAGGAGAGCTCACACGCTGTCACTATCGTGGCCGCCACATCGGAGTCTTCTAAGCGGATAAGCACAAAGGAGGAGAGTGTGACACAGAAAGGGCCGCCCCAACCCCAACCCCAGCCCCAGTCACAGATAGTGCCCGCTAAACCAGTTAGCGTGAAGAACAAACCGACACCTCATTCACAGCAGACAGAGATGAAATCCGTGGTCGACATGAACGTGAAACAAGGCGCTGTGCAAAGCGTGTCCACCAAGCAAACCAATGTCTCCACCAAGAAAACCCAGGAGACGAGGACAGTGAAACAGGTGCACACCACCGTGATTGAAAAACAAGCTACATCGTCTAAGTCGTCGTCGTCATCCTCGGTGACGCAGGGCCGCACTGTGTCGGAGCATGTGTCTACCTCCCAGCGACAAAGCGCTGTAATGGAAAACAAGGGGCTCGCTCAGAAGCAAGAGATCAAAAGCGCCAAGGGGGAATACCGTAACCTTGAGAACAAAGCGAAGGGCCTGATCAAAAAGAAGAAGCCAGAAATTAATTTTCCCCCTCCGCCTTCTTCCCCCCCTCCGCCATCCGAATCAGAGCTGTCCCTACCTTCCCCACCGTCCCCGGTGACAGAAGGCCCGGGCTCCGCCGGCTCCCGCCCTCCCATCATGAGGCAGGACAGCGACCTCCCACCCCCGCCGCCGCCCCCTCCTCCTCCAGCGGAGCCCGAGGCCGAGTTCTTCCCACCGCCGCCCCCGCCTCCGCCGACCTCGGCAGATTTCCTCCCTCCTCTGCCCTCCCAGCTGGAGCTCGATGCCCTGCCTCAGCCCCCGCCCCCAACCAAACCGGGGAAACCGGCGGCCCGGCCCCTGTTCAAAATCCCCAAGCCGATGGAGCCCGTCAAGCCGCCCGCACAGCCCAAACCCAAGTGGCAGAAGAAGCAGCCGATCCCTGCTCCTCCTCCACCTCCTCCACCTCCACCTCCCCCACCCCAACCCGCTCCGGAGCAACCAGCGATCGTGACGGAGCACCCAGCGACCGTGATGACACGTCGTGGAGGAAACCAGTGTGCAGCAGGTCCAGACCGAAACGACCCATCACACGGAAACCAGGAAACAAACTCACACCCAATCCACGGAGTCCACCGCAGCACCGAAGGCGCCGTCCTGGGATCCCCGTGGCAAAATCCTTTGAAATGGAACCCCTGCAGCCGCCCAAAAAGCGCTTCGTCCCGCCTCTGAAACTGCATCAGACGCCCGAGGCCGCGGAGGCTCCGAAGCCCCGCCCTTACGCCCGTAAATTCAAAACGCCGCTCATGCTCGCCGAGGAGAGGTTCCGTCTCCAGAGAGAGAAAGAGGAGATGGAGAATCTTAAACCAACGCCGCCGACCTCCCCGCCTGCCCACTCCGAGGCGCCCCCCACCGGGGAACGGTTCCTCACGGGAAACACGGGTGAGGCCGAAGCACTGACTACCCAATCCATGCAGTCCACCGAGGCCAGGGTGGAGGAGAGAAGGGCCGTCGCCGTGGAAGAGACAACAGCGCATGACGCTCCTGTGGCGAAGAAGCTGCCGTCACACATCCCTTCCAGCAAGCCTTTGATCGCCCCGCTGAAAAATAAATCACAGCAGGCGTCTTCAAACGTCACCTGGGATAATAAGCAGGGCTCCAGGGGCCACTCCTCTGTGGTGTCAGGGCAGAGGGCTCAGGGCTCGTCTGATGTCTTCAGAGAGAGTCAGACAACACAAGTCTCTGTGTCCACCGCCAAAACCCCCCCCGCACCCAAGCCCGTTGATATTAC
This sequence comes from Melanogrammus aeglefinus, assembly GCA_900291075.1. Taxonomy (NCBI): domain Eukaryota; kingdom Metazoa; phylum Chordata; class Actinopteri; order Gadiformes; family Gadidae; genus Melanogrammus; species Melanogrammus aeglefinus. The sequence goes on along the minus strand of OLKM01000312.1, from coordinate 45,824 downwards.
AACCCAGTCAGGGGCCGGCATTGTCAGTGGCGCTGTCACGGAGCAGAATCAGTTCATGAAGAAGTCCAGCATGGTCAAGTGTGTGTCGGCCACAAAGGGTTCTGTGCAGGAGAGTGTCAATGTACAAAGTCAGTCTGAGGTCACCCTGAGAGCAGAGGAGGAGACGAAGGCTGTTAATGTGGCCGATACACAGGAGGGGAGGAAAGGCACGGCTCAGCCCACTAAAATCCCGAAGGTAGCTCCAAGTTTCAAGGTGAAAACCTTCAAGATGCCCCCCGAGATGAAAGATGGGAAATGTGATAGCGTGGCGATGAAACAGGCCGTCACAGGTGGCACTCAGCCAAATCTGGACATGGCCGATGTCTCACAGCATAATGAAACCACAGTGATGCAGGAGAACAGCCTTGCGACCTCGGCAGCGCTGAGAAATGAAGTCGAAGTCAAAACGGATCTGAAAGCACAAGTGGCGAAACAGCAAATGAGCCCGCTCCCTCGACCCAAACCGTCCCATAAATCAGCGGAGCATTCTCTGAAGAAGCAAACGGCCAAGAGGGAGAATGAGGAGAAACAGGCGGGGGCTGTCCACGTCGTTTCCATGAAGGAGACTGAGGCTGCGTTGGGCCCCCAAGCGCCGGGCTACGGGGCCGTCTCCCGCTGCCACCACAGCTCCAAGACGGAGCACAGGCAGGAGGTGGTGGTGACACAGAGCGTGACGCAGCAGAGCATCCAGAGGCAGGAGGCTGTCAGTGTGCACACGCAGAAGACCAACAGCTCACAACAACAACAACAACAACAACATCAACAACATCAACAGACATCCGCCACGACAACAAGCAAAGTCCAGGGGGTAAATGTTCAATCGATGACAGCTAAAAGCGAGGCCGGAGACACAGAGATGAAGGGGTCTGCAGAAAGCATGGACATGGATAGATGTAGATTAGTGCAGCTGCTGGCTCACATTAAAGCGCTTCAGGGAGGGGCTGGGAAGATCGACTCGGACGCCGTCAGGGGGATCGTGAGCGAGGTGCCCGATTGGATGATGGGCGCGGACGAGAAGAGGAACCTGAGCGAGATCGCGCTGCATCAGAGCAAGAAGAAGCTGAAGGAGATGACGGCCTACATGAGGAACATGGCCGAGGCCAAGCTCACCTTCCTGGAGGCGGAGAGCAGAGCAGCCGCGGAGCAGCAGGGGAGGGGGACTCCGTCAGCACAGACCCCACCGCCTCCACCTCCCCCGACATCGAAGAAGCCCGACACGAAAGCCTCTATCGGCGGACCCTCCGCCAAGACCTTCAAGGTGACGGTGGCCTCGTCCGTGGTGGACTCCCAGAGGGAGGCGGTGGAGGAGAGGAGGATCACCAGCCAGCATCACGGCTTCAGCAAGACCCAGGAGCTGACGAGGGAAGTCGTCGACCACAGGGGGTCCTCGATGATGACCGTCCGCAGCCCCTCCCCCACATTCATCACCATCGAAGTCGGTGCGGCGGACCGACAGCCCCCGCCACGGGGTGACCCCCTCGCCGCCCCCCTACCGGGCGGTGGGAACCCCACCGCCGCCGCCGCCGCCACCGCCGCGCCGGCCTTATGCGGCCCAGTCGCCGCTCCTCAACCGGACCACGCCCTCCCCCACGCTCAGCCGCTCGGAGAAAGTGGTGCAGCTGAAGACCCCCAGGGGCGGGACCACCCCTACGCCTCCTCCACCTCCTCCTCCACCAATCATAGAGGAGGTGATGGCCGAGCGGGAGGGGTCTCCGGGGTTTAGCTTCGTGGCGAGCTACACGGTGAGCGAGGCGGAGGAGGGGCCCGGAGTGGAGGTGGATCTGGAGGGGTGCGCCGAGGAAGGCGACTCCATGATGACCGTCCGCGACAAGAAGTCCTTCTTCGAGGAGGCGCAGAGGGCGGAGGTGACCAAAGTGTACACACGGAAGGACCCCATCGAGATCCCGGAGCGGCTAGGCGCCGACGCCGAAGAGCCCCACCTGACCATGGTGTCCCCCGAGGGCCTGCCGCCGCGGGTGGACCTGTCCAAACTGGTCAACCGCTTCGAGACACCGCAGCAGCCCCCGGCGTTCCCCAGGAAGGAGCCTATCCTGATCGCCGAGCGGCTGGGCAGCGACACGGAGGAGGACGCTCAGGCCGAGCCCAAGACATCCCGGGCCGAGGACGTGCCGGCGTTCAACGTGCGTGCGCTCAAGGACGTGTTCGAGACGGGCGAGCACGGCTCCCAGGCCGCCCGGGACCTCCGGGAACACATCGAGAGGAGGGAGTCGGAATCGGAACCCCGCGGGCATTCCGAGACGTCGACGACAACGACGGTCTCCGAGCTGTTCTCCGGCATGGACGACTTCGGAGGATCCAGCTGTAGCGAGACGCACGCCACCGTCCAAAGCTCCGCCTCCTCCTCCGTGGCGGTGGTGGCCAGCGGGCGGGGCAGCCCCCCGTCGTACGCCGACGTGGTGCGCGGCGCCACGGAGATCCTCTCGGAGGCAGCGGAGGAGATGCTGCGTAACTATCAGCAGTCGTGGGCCGTGAGCCAGGAGGCGCTGCAGAGCGCGGGCATCACGGTAACAGAGCAGAGGAGCTCTCAGAGCGTGACCCGACACCACCAGCAGCAGACCGTGGCCACGGGTAAACTCGGGCAGGCACGGCATGAGGACGCCGTAGCCTAACACCCCCCTTGTGTGAAGTTGTGCTTTACGGTGTGTGTTTAACCGGTCTTGCTTGTTTTTCTGCTCAAATGAAGGAAAAGTTGCACCTAGGAAGAAAGGTGACAGAGCATGTGACTACAAGTGTGTTTAATGCTTGTTGTTCTGGGTACTCACCGTTTGAAGCGTTTTCAGTCTTTGGTTTGGTCTGAACTGTCATAACTTATTTTGCCTGACTGTGCACTTGTTTTGACGTTGATGTGTATAACCAGAGAAATGCGCTTTAATTAGTATTATATTTCTGTGAAGAAGAGACATAGAAGAAGAGATTAGCCCACATTTGCTTATTATTTTAAAAGTAAGATTATGGATCAAAGATAAGATAAGATAATATCCGTTCCTATAGTGTACTTTATGTACTTTACTTTAAAATACCATCATGGTATCACAGGAATAGAACAGGCTGTATTATTAAGAATGATGTGTGAAAAATTTAAATATACAGTATACCTCTAGTCAAATTGAGTCCTTTAATTATGCCGCTAGCATACTAACTTAAATATAAATAAGGACAAAAAATAAATACTCTGAATTTATTATTAGAACGTGCATCGAGAGAATGGTCTACTGGACATTAAGTGAAAATAATAAATCATAAACAGTATTTATTAACCACTGCGAAATGCCTGCCTTGTTAGCACATTCTCACACAGCGCATCCCTCCGTGTTTCCAACTGCACCTCGCGATGTGAAAAATGACGGCTTGCCTCCCTTTCTTTGTGTGCAGAAAATCAGGGTTCCCGACTCGGAGCTGTGCGTGGCATGCCGGAAGAGGGTGTACCCCATGGAGGCGCTGATCGCCGACAAACAAACGTTCCATAAGAGCTGCTTCTGCTGCCAACACTGCCAAGGGAAACTAAGGTCGGGGCCACAACGTCTCTCTCTCTCTCTCTCTCTCTCTCTCTCTCTCTCTCTCTCTCTCTCTCTCTTCTCTCTCTCTCTCTCTCTCTCTCTCTCTCTCTCTCTCTCTCTCTCTCTCTCTCTCTCTCTCTCTCTCTCTCGCTCTCTCTCTCTCTCTCTCTCTCTCTCATCTCTCTCCACTGTGTCTCGCTTCTCTATGTCATTTATATCTCTCTTGCTTCTCTCTCTCTCAGGCTTCTCTCTATCTCTCTCGCTTCTCTCTCACACGCTTCTCGCTCTTTCTCTTACTTCTCTCTCTCTTATCTCGCTTTTTTCTCTCTCTTGCCTCTGTCTCTCTCTCTCTCTCATTTTTTTCTCTTCTCTTTCTCGCTCGCTTCTCTCTCTCTCTCTCAATCTTTCTCACTTCTCTCTCTCTCGCTTCTCTCTCTTGCCTCTATTTCTCTCTCTTCTTCTCTCTCTCGCTCTTCCTTCTCTCTCTCTCACTCTGCAAATAATCCTTTGCAAAGTAACTGCAAATAAGTCTCTGCAATTTATGCCGAAAGTCAAACATAAACTCAGCAAAGAATTCTTTGCAGTTTACTTTTGACTTTTGCATGAATATATGTATTTATTGATGTCCTTGGTCACCCAGCAGAGGCTTTTAAGCAAAAAGACCTGCCGTGAATTTCAATGTTTATCCATTTATTTGTTGTACGCATCATGGATGAGTAGCTGCTATTGGTGGGGTCATGCTTATGGGTCGACTGCGGACATCGGAGGGGTTTGGAACCCAGGACCCGTTTTACTGGTCCAGCCCCCTTCACCCTTGCCACTATCCTGCCACGTTTTTATGATTATGCGAAGCCATGTACAGTACAAGTGAGGCTGGAAGCAATCAACGCAGAGAATCAAAACTAGAGTAGCTATAAAAACATGAACCTAAGTGCCGCATGACCTAGTTAACAGAACAAGCGGTTAGATTCACGAAGAATGGCCATAGGAATCAGTTACATCATCATCAACATCACGACTGTTTAATTTCTCTGTGTCCTTGGTCGTAAAGTGTTTATTGCCTTTGTGTTTATCTCGCAGCCTCGGTAACTATGCCTCTCTCCATGGACGGATGTACTGTAAGCCACACTTTAAACAGCTGTTCAAAGCCAAAGGGAACTACGACGAAGGATTCGGCCAGAAGCCACACAAGGAACTGTGGAACTCTAAAACACAATTGCCCAACGCAAACCCCGCCCACACCGCAACGATAAAATCCCCCACGCCCAAGAAGAGAAGTCCGGACCCCAAACGCACCACCGCAACGACCAGCACCAACGCAACACCCACCAAGACGGAGCCGCCCACCGTCGCAAACGAACCGTCGGAAGAAAACAAAACGGCCGCCAGTAAGATCACGGTGGTCTGGCCCCCGCAGACGGACTCCCCGAAGAAGTCCTTCAGCGTGGAGGAGGATGTGAAGCTGGTGAAGCCCGCCTGGCCCCCCCAGGAGGGGGACGCCGAAGCGAAAAACTCCCAAGACCGCCGCCGCAGCCAGAACATCGGCCCTGCGCAGAACGACAATAACGCTGCGGTTAAAACGGAAAACGGACACCAGCACGAGAAAGATCCAGTACCGCTGTCACCGGTGAAGGAGGCAAACACGGCGGGGAATACAGAACCGCCGATCGAAGAGAAAACCCAGGGAGGAACGGAGGAGGGGGGGAAGGTGGAGGACAAGCAAGTGACAGGAAAGGAAGAGCAGGGAGGTGGGAAGGACGTGGAGGTGAAGAAGAAGACGGAGGAGGAGGAGAAAGTGGAGAAGAAAGTGACGGCACACAGCGAGCAGAACGGAGCGGGACCCCAAGGTGAGATGGAGAACGGGCGGGCGGAGAAAGCGACCGCCGACGAGGCCGTGAAAGTCACGGCGATAGACGGAGAGACGGCGGTAGCGCCGGCGGGAGGGAAGGCGACCAACGAGAACGGCAACAATAACAACAACAATAACAATATTGACATCGCGCCAGAGCAGCGCCAGGACGCGGCGTTCGACGGGCGAGGGCGGGGAGAGTCAGCGGCTGGTTGCCTCCTTCCTTTCACCGATTCGGGGGGAGGAGATGGAGGGGTCTTCCATAGTGAACAGCCTGACGACCAGCTCCCCTGGATGCCAAACCACGTGCTGCGGATGGCGCAGAGAGACGACGCCTTTGTGACGGAAAGTGCCAAATGTTCGGACGCCGACCTCGGTGTCTCCGGACTCCGGGGCGTCGTTGAGTTCGACGAGGTCGCAACCGCGGACGAGGAACGTCCGACCGACAGCCTGGGCGAGAGCTTCACGGGGTCCAAGGTCACGGCGTCCAGCTTCCTAGAGGACGTCTTCGCCGGGTTGAACACCAGCGATCTGCTCTGCGACTTTGATTGCGAGGCCTTCGCCGGCGACCCGACCGCCACGGCGACCGCGACTGCGACCGTGCCGACTTCCAGAGCAGCACTCGAAGACCTGCTGGACTTTGGCGCGTGGGGGGTGGAAGACGGTGTTGGTGGCGGAACTCGACTCATCCCGGGGCGCCCTCGGCGAGGACAGCTCTCTGACAGTGGAGGAGCAGATCAAAAGGAACCGTTACTACGACGACAGCGACGACTAACTTCAGAGGCAGTTTAACCTTGGAGACTTCTGAACACTTTCACCCTTTCAATTTATATAATCCATCTAGAAGATTCTGAGATTAAATCAGGAAAATGAATCAAATGAGTCAGTATTTTGCTACACTTTTGTCCATGGAGAGATGAACTAAGATCACATATTACAATGTTTTCTTTTTCAAATGCATTTTTTCCTTTTCTTCTTTTTTTGTACTTTCAAGGTTTAGAAACATATATATATTTGATCTTGGATTCCTTATCTATTTTCTGTTTGTTTGGATGCTGTTTGTTCGAAGGCACCTGGTGTGCAGGGAGTACACCGACGGGAAATCTCATGTGTTTCTGTGTGTCTCGATTCTAAAGAATAATTAAAAAAAACAACGGTTTTTTTTCTCGGATGCTCCCGTTTTCAGAAACCCAAACCTCTGTCGGCTCCCTTAAACCCTCGCAATAAAGTTTTTTCTCCCTCAGTTGTTAAACCCAAAATCTCCCAGCGCCTCTGTTGTGATGAGACATTTTGATGGCTGTGCTTCCAGCAGGTAGGCGGAGGTGATAATAGCCTGCGCTGCGTTGGAGGCCCAGCCGGTCTGTGTGTGTGTGTGTGATGTATGGCTCACCTTGACAACCTATTCCCAGCCAGTTTTCTGGCAGCTAAAGTGTTATTGATTTCCCCGTGGTCCGTGGCTGCAGGGGGTTGTCTGAGTTATATACACATGTTTTGCATGAGGCAGCTCCCTCAGTCCCCCTTGGTCATGTGTGTGAGTGTTAGTGTGTGTGTGTGTGTGTGTGTGTGTGTGTGTGTGTGTGTGTGTGTGTGGTGTGTGTGTGTGTGTGTGTGTGTGTGTGTGTGTGTGTGTGTGTGTGTGCTGTGTATATTCCTGTGTGTGTGTGTGTGTGTGTGTGTGTGTGTGTGTGTGTGTGTGTGTGTGTTTGCGCACTTGTATCCATGTGTGTGGGTGTGTGTGTGTGTGCTTGAATTCCTGTGTATGTGTGCACGCTTGTATCCCCGTGTTTGTGAATGTATATGTGTGTGTGTGTGTATGTGTGTGCTTGTATTCCTGTGTGTGTGTGTGTGTGTGTGTGCGCGCTTGTATCACTGTGTTTGTGTGGGTGCTTGTATTCCTGGTTGTCTGTTTGTGTGTGCACTTGTATCCATGTGTGTGTGTTTGTGTGTTATTTTTAATTGTCCGTTACAGATTGCCGTCATGGGAGTGGGTCTCGCCGAGCAGGAAATATGTCTGTGAACCTTAATAACTTGTGAAAAGACAAGGGTGCAATAGAAAACGGATGAATGGGGATTGGTCGATTCAGCGAGAAGAATATTGCACTTGGCCTACCGTGTGACACTCACCACAATAACATCACTCACTGGGATCTAGGCCTAGCCCTACACACAGACAGCTATATTATATTACATTGCTGGTCATGAACTCTAGACCATGTTTTCACTTCAACAAGACAAAATAACTTGATTTGTTACTATATAATAATAATAATAACAATAATAATAATACATATACATATATTATATGATAATATAGTGTAATATAATACAATTTATAACACGACCTAGGGCGTTTGTTTGTTGTTATTTCAACAAATTAACACATTGAGCCACGTTAAAACCTTCGGTTAAAAGGGATATGATCATCATAATGTCCCCTTAAAAACAGCCGTTTGGTGCGCTATGACATGCCTGCTACCTCACTCACTCCCCATCCCGATACAAACACAGCATCATCTCTCGCTCTCTCTCGCTCGCTCTTGCTCTCTCTCTCTCTGTCTCTCTCTCTCTGTCTCTCTCTCTCTCTCTCTCTCTCTCTCTCTCTCTCTCTCTCTCTCTCTCTCTCTCTCTCTCTCTCTCTCTCTCTCTCTCTCTCTCTCTCTCTCTCTCTCTCTCTCTCTCTCTCTCTCTCTCTCTCTCTCTCTCTCTCGCTCTCTCTCTCTCTCTCTCTCTCTCTCTCTCTCTCTCTCTCTCTCTCTCTCTCTCTCTCTCTCTCTCTCTCTCTCTCTCTCTCTCTCTCCTCCCACCGCTCTCCCTTCCCCGTTTCGCTCGCTCTTTCTCTCCATCACTCTCTCTCTTCCTCTCCGATGCTTTCGGACGTCTGGATAGGCTACGATGGTTCTCCTTTAACGCGGCGCTGATTGGATAGCTACGCTGTCATCTGCGGAGCACACACACACACGGTATCCTCCACGCTCCACACTTGAGACGAGAAAAGCGAGCGCAGAGCGGGAGCCTGCCTGCACAGTGCACACAGTCTGTCAGTCATTCAGTAAGTGAGTGTCGGACACGCCGGAAGAGGGACGCAAGTTGGGATCCAGACGTGGTAGGTTACGTTCTATTCCTCTACGTTCTTGGCTTGCGGTTAGCGCGGTGTTCTCCGCGTGTGTGCAGAGTAGACCCTTTGGCGGAGAAGCGTGCGTTGTGTGTGTGTATGCGTCAATTGACCCACCCCCCCCCCCACACACACCACACACAACACACACACACACACAAACACACACACACACACACACACACACACACACACACACACACACACACACACACACACACACACACACACACACACACACACACACGACACTTCTTAATAATGTTCTCTGCCTCCCCGTGGATTGCTGTGTGGCATCTCGCTGAGCATACCTAGTTTACATTTTTCTCTTCCCTTTATAAAAAAAAAAATCGTAGTTGCATTCCGCAAGTGGGAAGCGTGGGCACAAATCTATCGTGCGGCTAGTTGTTGAAAACTAATGCGTTGAACGTACAGACTTTCGTCTGCCCTCTGTGTGTGTGTGTGTGTGTGTGTGTGTGTGTGTGTGTGTGTGTGTGTGTGTGTGTGTGGTGTGTGTGTGTGTGTGTGTGTGTGTGTGTGTGTGTGTGTGTGTGTGTGTGTGTGTGTGTGTGTGCGTGTGCGTGCTTTTCTCACACTGCTCCCAGGCTGTCCGATTTTTGGCATTCCGCGGGTACGTATGAGCGAACGCGTGCGTGTTGTGTGCGTGTTGCATGTATGCACGCGCGTGTGTCTGTGGCGGGCAAGGGCAGGAAAGGGAGAGAGACGCGCGCCACGCCACTGAATAATCCCGGTAAGTCGATGAGTAGTACATTGTGGATTTGATAACGCCGCCGCCGCGTGCTGTGTGGAGCCTAATATCGAGCGGAGTGATCCCGCCAGCTGTTAATCTCCCGCCACGACAACATTAGCTGGTAAAAAAAAAAGAAGAAAAAAGCCGCCATCGTTCAGTAAATCGCATCTGACACATCATGAAAAGACGCTTAAGTTTGAATCAAAAAACCGCCCGCCGCAATGTATAGCCGTCAGAGCGGGCTGGAGTCGAAGCGCCTGAGAGGTCAGAGCGTTTCATGACTCAGCCGTCCTCTCTTTAAACAACTGGTAAAGAAAACAGAGAGAGAAAAAATAAGAATATATTGAGCGAGAGGGATTAAGTTGACTGGTTTTGGAGCTGCGGGGGTCCACCGCTCTCAAAGTCATTTACCCCTATGGTGCGGGACTTTGACACTTATTTCGGCGAAAATCGCTTGTACGCTTCCCTTGTGTGTTTGAGAAAGAGAGAGAGAGAGAGAGAGAGAGAGAGAGAGAGAGAGAGAGAGAGAGAGACGAGAGAGAGAGAGTGAGAGAGAGAGAGAGAGAGAGAGAGAGAGAGAGAGAGAGAGAGAGAGAGAGAGAGAGAGAGAGAGAGAGAGAGAGAACTCGCGCCAGGGTTCCTCAGCCTTATATAGCCTATTCTTTCTTATGTTTAATGTTTTTTTATATCAGTGTCTTTTTCGACCTTACATTCCTGCCAAGGCTTTGACCAGCACGCCTGCCAAAATTCTCCCATTTAAGCCTGCGCTGCTGGCATCCAACCAGAGACTAATATTGTATGAGTGACCGAGTATAAGTGGGGGCGGGGGGGAACAAAATGTGTTCCCTTTAATTTAAAAAAATGTCCAACGGGCCCCAATTCATCTCCGGTGACAAGGTATTGCAGTGGATTAATCTAGATCAGGGCACGACGACATCATCAATGCGAGACACGCACCTACACGGGGCGGGGTCGCGGTATGAGGAGGGGGGGGGTGGCCTGGTCAGACCGTCCTGATCTCTGAGCTCAGAGTCTGCTCCCCTCTGCAGACCGCTCCGCTCCCCCCAGCCCGATAAAAGCCTTTACCGAAAATGTAGCAATGCCCTGGACCAATCAGCGCCAGGGGGAGGTATGATAGGAGCAATCAGAGCCGAGGGGAAGGTATGATAGCACCAATCAGGGGGGGTTGGGGGCGGGGGGGCGAGGGAGTTTCAGTTCACGGTGGACAAAGATCACCCCAGTCCTGCCCGAAGTAAAAAAAGAGCAGTTTGTTTCCGAGAAGATTGTAGCAATCTAAACTGTTTCATGTCCGAAATAGACCGAATACACCAAATGTTAAAAGTCGAAAATCGAAATCCACGTAGACTTTTCTCAAAGTACGATGCATTTTTGCTCGACTTCCAAACCCCGTATTCAACGATAGTAAAGTCAGCTTTACTAAGGTTACACCCCGTGCCCACTACCTCCGTCAGTTGTCCGTTGCCCATTGACTTTGAATGGGGACGGACGCGCAATGCATTGTGGATCCGTCCGTTCAGTTGGAGCGTTCGCCACCGTCAGAAAGTTGAAAAATGTTCAACTTTTTCGGCAGCGACGGATCCGTCATCCAATCAGATCGCGTATGCAAATTTAAGCACTGTGACGCGACTCGGGCTCGATACTGGAAAGCGGGAGAGAGGCAGAGAAGTTTATTTAAAAAATGGAGCGGGAAGCGATTTGATTGGCTGACAGATGCCTCTGCAAAGACTACTCCCCCATCCGTCAGCCACGCCTTCCCACGTCCGTTGACTGACGGTGCAGTGGGCACGAGGCATTAGGGTGAGGCCTCGTGCCCACTACCTCCGTCAGTTGTCCGTTGACTTTGAATGGGGACGGACGCGCAATGCATTGTGGATCCGTCCGTTCAGCTGGAGCGTTCGAAAGAAAGTTGAAAAATGTTCAACTTTTTCGGCAGCGACGGATCCGTCATCCAATCAGATCGCGAATGCAAATTTAAGCACTGTGACTCTACTCGGGCTCCCTGGAAAGCTCCCCCATCCGTCAGCCACGCCGAGGGTCAGCAGCTTGCCCAAGTGCTGCATCCGTCCGTCAACGGATGACGGAAGGCGTTGGCTGACGGATGGGGGCGTAGTCTTTGCACAGGCATAGGCTACGTCAGCCAAGCCCGAGGATACGCGATCTGATTGGATGACGGATCCGTCGCTGCCTGAAAAGTGGAACAATTTTCAACTTCTTGACGGAGCCGACGGATCCAAAGGAACGGATGGATCCACAATGCATTGTGGCAGATGCACATGGGCAAGGTGTGTTAGGGTTAGTGTGTGTGTGTGTGTGTGTGTGTGTGTGTGTGTGTGTGTGTGTGTGTGTGTGTGTGTGTGTGTGTGTGTGTGTGTGTGTGTGTGTGTGTGTGTGTGTGTGTGTGTGTGTGTGTGTGTGTGTGTTGTGTGTGTGAGTTTACTTTAGGCCGAGCCGATATTGTGGAATCAAGGCCTAGTTTTTTTTTTCCTACGGGGGGCGAGGGCCGTGTGTAGGGGGCTCTGGGTGACACGCACACACCCATGGTGTTATGGACGTGTCAAGGCAGGAACCTCATCATAAAAGTGCCAACCCCCCCCCCCCCACACACACACACACACACACACACACACACACACACACACACACACACACACACACACACACACACACACACACACACACACACACACACACACACACACACAGCCAGCCCAACCATTGACTCCTCCGTTTGTATCTTTGAAATGTACAACGGTTTTGTACATCATTTTTCACAGTGTGCAAGTTGGCCGCACGCACACACACGCATGAGGCTTACCCGCACAGGTGCATACCATGGCTGCTTCTGCATTTTTGAAAATTAATTACTAGCCGATTATGGATCAATACGCGGCCGGTGCCAAACGCCCTCGTTGCTGACTACCGGGACTCCGGTCGATGATTTAGTTGATCGTTTATTTCTTTATTTATGAAAATGGCAACCGGTATTTCATTCCCCTTTCTTGTTTTTTTTCGCTGGGAAATGCGAGGAAAAAAACATTTGCAGTCAGTCATGGAGACAGTCAGGACAGATTCCTGATTTGTACCACAGTTTTTATGTTGATTAATTTTGTTTGTGTGTGTGAGTGTGTAAGTGTGTGTGTATCTTTGTGTGTATCTTTGTGTGTGTGTGTGTATGTGTGTGTGTGTGTATGTGTCTGTGTTTTGTGTGCGCGTGGTTTGTGTGTGTGTCTCGCCTTTGTGTGGGTGTGTGTTTGTATCTTTCTGTGTGTGTGTGTGTGTGTGTGTGTGTGTGTGTGTGTGTGTGTGTGTGTGTGTGTGTGTGTGTGTGTGTGTGTGTTGTGTGTGTGTGTGTGTGTGTGTGTGTGTGTGTGTGTGTGTGTGTGTGTGTGTGTGTGTGTGTGTGTGTGTGTGTTTGTGTGTGTGCAGCTGGTGGGACGATCAGGGTCGACTAATTGTCCCGGTTGTAACTTGGTCATTATCCAAGTGACGTGCGAAGCCCGTGAATTGCCGTGCAGAGAGTGAAAGCTGGTCATTGGAATCATTTGACACACACATGCGCACACATGCGCAAATACACGCACACGCACACACAGTGAATTGATCTTTGGAAATTCACCGCACTGTGTGACAGCGTGTTGGCGTGAAGCCTGTGAATCGAATGGTGTATGTGGGCCTAACGCTGCCTTCTGTATGCAGTGCCCTTGGGGCAAAGAGAAACACATTTGAATGACTCTATCTCGTTTAAATGCTGTTTTTGTGTCCTCATGATGTCTGTTTATTTATTATCCATTGGTCTATTTTTGTTCTTAGTTTGTCTGTCTGTCGGCTCATTCAGTCCGTCTCTCAGTCTCTCTTTCTGTCTTACTGTCTGTCTTTCTGTCAGTCTCTGTCTGTCTGTCAGTCTCTCTGTCTGTCTCTCTCTGTCTGTCAGTCTGTCTGTCTCTCTGTCTGGCTCTCTGTTGGTCTGTCTCTCTGTCTGTCTCTGTCTGTCTGTCTGTCTGTCTGTCTGTCTGTCTGTCTGTCTGTCTGTCTGTCTGTCTGTCTGTCTGTCTGTCTGTCTGTCTGTCTGTCTTCCTTTTTTTCTGCTCATTCAGTCTGTCTCTCTGTCTCTCTATCTGTCTTACTCTCTGTCAGCTCATTCAGTCCGTCTCTCTGTCAGTCTCTGTCAGTCTCTCTGTCTCTCTCTCAGTCTCTCCGTCTGTCTTCTCAGTCAGTCTGTCCTTCAGAAGCGGCTGACATTGAATCTGCAATGATGCCGTTGTGTTCTCACCGCCACATGGTGCGGAGCAGCAGGCAGAAAGTGACATTGATGAATGGCGAGGGTATCGAGCGATGGCGCAAAGATGTCTTACAAATCGGCTTATTAACACGTTTCGCAATTAACATGCGTTCCTTCTGCTGCTCGCCCCGCTCTTGTCATCGGTGCGTAATTGAAAACCGTGTCGCTTTACGCGTCGCCATTTGTTATTGCGGCTCCTGGCATTTTAGTGGGCCCCCGGGGGGATGAATTGCCTTCGAGTGTCCTGCTCTTGGCTTCTAGAATGTCAGCGCCGCTTCGAGTCCAAATCCCCTCCTTAGATCATCTTTTAGGAGGACGTGGGATGCGGAAGACCTTTTGCATCCAAGCAATGTTTTGCGCTCGGTTTCGCCCTTGAAGCCAGCAGCCACATGAATAACCACAGCGTACTTTCCGGAAACGCACATGTTTGTTTGTTTATTTGTTGAGCCAGCCATCTCATGGACGTCCTCTTAAGTGTAATCAGGCGTGAGACTGTGGGTTTTAGACGACTGGGCTATTATTGTCTTGATCCTTCTCTCCCTCTATCTCTCTCTCTCTTCAGCCTCCTTGCTCCAATGTTGTTGCGTCTGTGCTTCCAGGATTGTACACTACGTTGGTCGTTAGGCAGAAATAAGGATTTTTATTTCAGTAAGGTGAGGTAAGGCTAATCCACTTTCATGTTATCATTAACATTCTGCCATTAAAAAAAAAAAAAATAGAATTTGGAAGAATGACATCACAAAAAACGATTTGTGATGTCATCAATAGGCTATGCGCCAGTATACTCAATGAGGCGCCGTACTTTACAGTTCCAGAGGCTGCAGGCGCTAACCTTACGTCAGCACGGTGAAACACAGGCTCCAACACCTCGTGGAAAAAACTACAGTGCCGGGTTGCCAGGTCACGGCAGATTTTTAGTGCGGCTTTAAAAAGCCACTTTTAAAAATCTCCTTAAATCCAGCAGTGAGTGTTTCCCTAATGAATACGCCAATAAAAGCTTAATGGCACAAGCGGATCCAGGGTGTTTGAATTGTTGACTTTATTCACTGGTTTCCGCCAAGTGACCACTGTTGACCGTCATAGCTAACCTACGCGAGTGCTACGTAGCTTCAGCACGAGCGATTACGTCTCTCAACAAAAAAGTTTCCAAGAAAACGTCTGAAACCTCCAAGCCAGTTTGTAGGAGTGTATATTATCGATTGATGTATTTCGAGGCACTTTATTAAATGGGGGATATTACATTGAAGGCTACAGCAGCCTTTTATTGTTGCATCTACTGAAAGAGGAAAATATACCACCAGATCATGTTCTTGTTCTTGTTGTCATCGCAATGTCATCTTGACATTTACATTTCAAATAGATTGCAATTTATTTTTATACAGAAGAATCAGTATGCATCTGGAAACGCTTGGTTTACTGAGTCCTTTTTATGTGATATTACTGGCATTTTGTTTCAGAGGTAAGGTGGATATAAGAATGCGTTCTAAATAGGCCATGCCTAAGCTTTACCTTCTTCTTTTGGTAGCGAGTGATTTTGACATCAATGTGCTGTGACCCATACTGTTCAGCTGCCGCCGACTTTCTCTCAGGCTTCTGTTTTTATCTCACACGCACGCACGCACGCACGCACGCACGCACGCACGCACGCACGCACGCAGGCACGCACGCACGCACACAGACACACACACACACACACACACACACACACACACACACACACACACACACACACACACACACACACACACACACACACACACACCACACACAACACACACACACACACACACACACACACACTCACTCACTCACCCCACATTGTCCGAGAAGAGACAGAATAAAAAAAGCACCATGCCAGGCGGCCATAATAGCTGGCACCTCGTTGTGTCATCCCCTCCATCTCCACCACCTCCTCCGTCTCCTCCACCTCCTTCACCTCCTCCATCTCCTCCACCTCCTCCATCTCCTCCACCTCCTCCATCTTCTCCTCCTCCACCTCCTCCACCTTCTCCATCTCCTCCACCCCTCCTCCTCCTCCACCTCCTCGACCCCCTCCACCCCTCCATCTCCTCCAACCCCTCCACCCCTCGATCTCCTCCACCTCCTCCATCTTCTCCTCCTCCACCTCCTCCACCTCCTCCATCTCCTCCAGCCCTTCCACCCCTCCTCCTCCTCCACCTCCTCCATCTCCTCCACCTCCTCAATTCCCTCCATCTCCTCCATCCCCTCCATTCTCTCCGTCCTCCGCCATTCTC
>OLKM01000312.1:0-25000 GCA_900291075.1 Melanogrammus aeglefinus | reverse complement strand
AGCTACGCTGCCATCTGCGCACGGGGGTGGGGGGTGGGGGGGTTCCCACATTGCATTACAATTTGCCGGGTCCGAAACCGTAGCCTATATGAGTAGTCATGTGTGGTTGACTCGTCAGACTAATTATAGATTCGGAGAGGCCATTGTGTGTGTGCGCACACCGTGCAGAAGAGAATTAGTGTAAGCCTAACTACTGTGGCTGTAACGTTTTACCTTATCTCCTTCTGAGGTGTGAGTGCGTGTGTGTGTGTGTGTGTGTGTGTGTGTGTGTGTGTGTGTGTGTGTGTGTGTGTGTGTGTGTGTGTGTGTGTGTGTGTGTGTGTGTGTGTGTGTGTGTGTGTGTGTGTGTAAGAGAGATAAGGTGCGTACATACGTGCGTACGTCCTCGGTGTGTGACTTTCTGTGCACATGCTTTTCTCTATTCCTGGTGTGTGTGCGTGTGTGTTTGCTTGTATCTGTGTGTGTGTGTGTGTGTGTGTTTGTGTGTGTGTGTTTGCGTGCGTGTGTGTCCGTGCTACACACATGAATACTATTAATTGCGACCATTGTTTGCCGGCGTCGGCCTGAATCAGATATTTTTCTCCTCAGTTAATACTGAGCAGCCGGAGTCTCCTCCCTGTTGTTTAACTGTGTGGCCCGGCACTCATCGCTTTTAATCAATTTAACTACGCATACAGGAGGCCTTCGATTAGACACAGGCCCTGCCAATACATGCCTTAGGTCCACACGTGTGTTCGTCTTTGTACTGTATGTAGGTGTGGGAGTAGTGGCTGATTTCAGGGGGGAGGCTGAAATGTTTCATCGACGTCACGCAATTCACTCAAAGGACACAGGTTCCAATTTGGTGTTGAAACCTTCTGTCCGTAATCCTGTGGAGGCTAACACAACATCAGACGGTCTTTGAAAGGAACGGCTCATGGGTCTTTTTAGAGAGAGAGAGAGAGAGAGAGAGAGAGAGAGAGAGAGAGAGAGAGAGAGAAGAGAGAGAGAGAGAGAGAGAGAGAGAGAGAGAGAGAGAGAGAGAGAGAGAGAGATTTCTGAAGGTTTGTGTGTTACACTTATGATGACAGCAACGATGAAGTCTGACTTTTAAAGGTTAGGGCAGAATGCAACCTGAATGTACTAAGAGTGTCTGTTTGTGTTTTGGGTCTTCTTTTTTCCAATGGTTTTCTTTATGAACTTTTCGTATTTCAACCCACAATGCAACAGTGTACAACATGTTGCGCATCCTTAAGGGTTCAGCAGCAAATTGTACTTGTGGGTCTGTATGTGTGGGTGTTTGTGGGGCTTGTGTGTGTGTGTGTGTGTGTGTGTGTGTGTGTGTGTGTGTGTGTGTGTGTGTGTGTGTGTGTGTGTGTGTGTGTGTGTGTTTGTGGTGTAAATACCAACATAGAAGCGGGTAGAACCAATTAATCTTGGTATTTTATGTGTGACCCGGTGGCTATGCGTAGCTTGTGCTAATCATAGCTGTCGCTCGGTTAGCCAAACAGAAAAGCGGCAAACATCAATCTTGTTCCCTTTTCAGTCCACGAGGAATGTGCAAAACATTTTTTATACACTGTGCCTATCCTTCCATGTTACTCCAATTTATTTTCCAACAAGTTATTTTTCTTTTGCTTTTTTTTTTTAGTCCCCCCCCCCCCCGCCAACCCCCCTCTATGATTCTCCCGGAGCCTGAAAGGAAATGTTTTGAAAGTATATCCGCTTTCCCCTTCCAAAACCCCGCTGTGACTACCGTGCCATCATTATTTCTGGAAATAAAATCACAGTTTGGGGGTTTGTAAACTACATATTTATATTCCTCCATAATACACACGGCATAATCTGTTTTTCTGTATTCGGTATCAGGGAAGAATGAGGGGGGAACTCAAAACATTTCCCTTTGTGTCGGCTGCCTTTTACCGCAGGTACCCGGCGAGATTCATAGAACCATGAAAGGCGGGATACAAAAATAAAAATAAACGGTGGATTGCTCTTAGCACCGGTTTTCCGAAGGTCCGCTTACCAAGACGAATTTCTCGGGCTCCACAATCGGCCAAAACTCCCGGCTAAATCTCCTGCCCTTTTCCCTTCTGTTGATCCCACAGTTCGTTGCGGTTCTCTGGGCCATTTTTCATCTTTCATATTTAATCGTACGCCCGGCCTCCAACGGTTTTACTTACGCAAGAAAGAAAGGAAAGAAAAGAAAGAAAGAGACTGCCAGTAAAACGAAAATATACAGCAATCATTGATAAATAAAAATAATGCGGTACTCCATGGAGCGCGCAGGAGCTACGCGACGGAACGCTGATGCTGTGTTGCGTTGCTTTAACTTGTTCTGGCGGATTCGGCGTGCTGGTGCGTGAGCGACGGACCGATTAGAACGACGCGAGTAACGAGGCTAAACAGTTTGACGTCAGCCCTGATATCACACTCGATCATTTCAGTTCAGTAGCGCCGTTCGCCCCGGCCGTAATGTATTCTTAAGACCCGCCTGACATGATGTGTAGCCGTATGATTTCCCCCCTAATGAATCTCTTATTGAATTTAGCAACCAAAGGGACATTCATCTTCGTCGGACGGCCTAATCTTGTTTTGTGTTCCACATAACACCGGGATTTGCATTCAATGCGGTGCGGTTTTTGATTCATAATCCCGTTTTTCTCTCTGTGTGTGTGTGTGTGTGTGTGTGTGTGTGTGTGTGTGTGTGTGTGTGTGTGTGTGTGTGTGTGTGTGTGTGTGTGTGTGTGTGTGTGTGTGTGTGTGTGTGTGTGTGTGTGTGTGTGTGTGTGTGTGTGTGTGCGTGCGTGCGTGTTGGATTAGGGAAAAGACTGGTCTTTTTTTGGTTGCTGTGTAATCCATTCACCAGTTGTGTGTCTCGGTGGTTCGTTTCTGGGTACTTTTGAGGTCAATGCTAATAAAAAAAAAGGAGGAGATTTGATGCTGGGGTTTAGAGAGCTTTTTCAGGTAACGTCTTTGTGAATTCCGTTGAACACAGGTGCGAAGGGGTTGTTCGAGGGAAAAGTGCTCGTCGAGATGTGAGCGTTGAAGCAAGAAAGAACAAGATTTTGCCGTCGCTCTCTCTCGCTCTCTCTCCATATATAAAAACAAACCCAATCCATATTTAACGGATAATTACCCATGGAAGCAGCAACAGAAACACTGGTAAGCCACCACAATACTGTTCTAAAAATAAACCCCATGACTTTATAAATTTGCCTAACGAGCCTTGATGAAACCCAGCGCATACGATGAGGTTTGACGGCTTAGTTCGTCGAAATCATCCCACTTCTGCGGTCCTCCGCACTATAATTTGATTCTCGATAAGATAATTGTAGGTTTAATGTGACATGGGACAGCTTCAATGGATGTTATCACTCTTTAACTTGTTTAATTCCACCATGATTTAACTGTATTAATCATTTCGCGAATGCCTTTACCCAAAGGGACTCACTGTGTGTTCAGATACGTGTTGTTCACCACCACAGGGTTATGGGTATCTAGCTCAAGGGCGCTGTCACAAGGACAATGCCTCACGCAACCGAGGTTGATGCCACGCTCCACCAAGGTGACTATTACTGGGCAGACAAGACAAGAACGCTGGATGTTGGTGACGCTGACTGGTTTGTTAAAAAAGTTTGTAGACAATGATCAGGCCTGCCGCTCCCTATACGCAGAGTACGCAGAGTGCGTAGGGCACCAAGTACCTGGGGGGGTGGTAACCAAATTAAGGTTTGTAAAAATAAATAAATAATAAAGATTACATTATTGAATTAAAAAGTAAATTAGTTATGAAGAGGCCCACCATTGTTTTTTCTTATTTGTGTAACCTATTACTCAATTTCGGCAAATTAGATGTTCTTACCTAATATATAAAAAGAGGCTCTCCCCCCCCCTCCCCCACAACACACAGGTGTGTCCAATCAGTCTGATTGGGGCCAGGTGAGCAGCCATCATCCCCACACACACTCCAATAGATGCCTACAAGTATCCTTGTAGATATTGAGAATCAAACCCAGAACTTTCCCAGTACCTTGGGAGTTGAAATACCGGGTTTGATGGCCCTGATTTACTTGAAAAAACCCATGAACATGATGTCTTTAGCTTCTACCTGCTCCTTAGGCCGCGTTCAGACTGCCAGCAAAAATCAGATTTTAAGCCCATCCAGATTGGAACCGGATGACTCTTTTGAAGTCTGAACAGTCCCAAGTCACATGAAATCCGATTTTTGCAAAACGGATCGAAACCACCTCCGGGAGGTAGTTTCAGATCGCATTTGGACAGATGCGTCTCAGTCTGAACAGCTCCAAACACTCAGATCGGTTTTGACTGTCCATGACGTCACTCTACGCGACGCCAGACCTGACCCAATGCGCCAAACCACCCGCCTGTTTCGAGTTGTGGAGCTACGTTACCGGTATGGAGCAGTCGGAAGATGCCGAAAACAACAGTCCTTGGACAGAGGAAGAAACGAAATGCCTCATTAATCTGTGGGGAGATGGGTCCGTTCAAGCGAAGCTCGAGGGCATGTATCGGAATAAGTCGATTTATGAAAGTCCTTCGCGTTCTTTGATCCATCTTGTTTGTTATTGTTTTTCTCGTCCCTATAACATGACGTCACACAATACACGCGCTGGATGACGCCTCCGCTCCGACGTCATTGCTACAGCAACCTGTCAGATGGGTCAATAATGTGGCCCAGTCTGAACAGAGCCAAATGCGATTTGGACACTTGGTAAAACAGTGTGGACAGTCAGCCCTAAAAATCGGATATGAGAAGGAATCAGATTTGAATCAGATTTGCCTGCAGTCTGAACGCGGCCATATGACTGTCTGTACTGTCTAGCCTCTATTTGTTCCTTGATGACCTTTCTCTGTACTGTCTAGCCCCTACCTGCTTCGTAATGACCTGACTCTCCACTGTCTAGCCCCTACCTACTCCTTAACAACTTTTCTCTGTACTGTCTAGCCCCTACCTGCTCCTTAATCACCTATGTGCACTGTCTAGCCTCTACCTGTTTCTTAATGACCACTTGCTCATAAGTCGCTTCATAATGATCTGACTCTATTCAAGCAGACCAACGCATCAAGCTAAATATATTCATTGCTATCTTCAGATCTGTAGAACCGAAACAGGTTTTTATGAATCAAGAAGCAACAAACAAACATATTGTTGTTGGATACCGAATGAGCCACTCAGTCTTGATTTCGCTTTATTGTCTTTGAAAAAAAAAGAATAATAAGATATCTGATAATGGTGATGTATGAATGTGGCCGGGAGAACATATCCGACTCATTAAGTTTCCCTGATGAAGCCATAAAGTGACACTGGTTCCATGGTGACCTCTCCGCGACCTTCTGGGCGACGCGACGCACTGACAAGAATTAACGGCGGAGTCGTTTAATATGTCTGCATTAGCCGCGGCATCTGTTTGGAGCTAGCTCTCGGCATAACCACGACAACGGTGGCGTTATGATCTCAGCGCTGCTAAATGGAAACTATTTGGCAGAGGGACTCATTTGAACCCTATTTTCACAGTGCAAAAATGAGCTTTTATTCAAAGGTATATACGGACACACAGAGTCTGTGCTGTTATTATTCCATACGCCGAGATATGCGAAGGGTAATGTGTTTTTTACGTTTTTTATATTAAAAAAATATGTACTTTGAAGGGTTATATGAAAGCAGCCGTAAAATGCCATATTATGATTACATTATGCGTCCATCAAACAGCATATATATGGTGAAAATTATCCCTTCATCAAATGGAATATATATTATTGAATTATGCAAAGTGAGCCTTTTTAAGACGCGCCGGGTACGCTCGGCCTTCTGGGATTTCGCCTGCCCGAACGAGGTGGTCCGTTTCCTCCTCCGTCGTGCTGCTCTTTTGCCTAGACAATACCACCTACATAGGGAGCATGCGTGATCAATTGGGACGCAGCCGACGCAAACTTCAAAGCCAAAGCCTGATTCCTTTGACGATAATAAGGGTGCCGGGAAAAGAGCCAACATCACCTCACTCTCTTTCTGTCTTTCTGTCTTTCTGTCTTTCTTTCTTTCTTTCTTTCTTTCTTTCTTTCTTTCTTTCTTTCTTTCTTTCTTTCTTTCTTTCTTTCTGTCTGTCTGTCTGTCTGTCTGTCTGTCTGTCTGTCTGTCTGTCTGTCTGTCTGTCTGTCTGTCTGTCTGTCTGTCTGTCTGTCTGTCTGTCTGTCTTTCTTTCTCATTTATCTCCGCCTCTGTGTGCGTGTGTGTGTGTGTGTGTGTGTGTGTGTGTGTGTGTGTGTGTGTGTGTGTGTGTGTGTGTATGTGTGTGTGTGTGTGTGTGTGTGTGTGTGTGTGTGTCGGGGTGGGTATGGGTGTCAGTGTGTACTTGTGCCTGTGTGTGTATGCTCGTGCCTGTGTGTGTGTGTGTGTGTGTGTGTGTGTGTGTGTGTGTGTGTGTTGTGTGTGTGTGTGTGTGTGTGTGTGTGTGTGTGTGTGTGTGTGTGTGTGTGTGTGTGTGTGTGTGTCAGCGTGTGTTGCTCCAACTATATGGAGTTGGTTAACCTCAACACATTTATTTGTCATAGTTATTCCCTCTCACTCTATATATATATGCAATCACACGCTATCTCCGCCCTCGACATGTTTATGAGTAACTATCCTCGACCGCGTGTCAGAATGCTCACAGAGAGAGGATAATAAATGCCGGCGTGCGGCGGGATATTTTACAGATAATGCTATCCTTGTTTTATGGTTCAGCGTTCAATGATATCAGTGTGTGTTGATCCAGGCAGTCTCCCCACACGCAGGCACGTACTTACGCACGCACACACACACACACACACACACACACACGCACACGCACATGCACACACACACACACACACACACACACACACCACACACACACACACACACACACAGCCCTTGACTGATGGCGGCGTAATGTTGAGTAATCGCAGCGTAGTGCCTGATGCTTCTCCCAGGGATGTTCGTCACCATTAGGTTGGCGATCAATGGTGTCAGAGATCAGCTGGGGGGGGCCAGCCAGAGACATCCCAGAGTCCCGGTCCTGTTCTCCACCGTCCCCCCGTCCCCCCGCCAGACTGCCTGCCCACCCTCGACGCTCCCCCCGTAATGACTCTGTATCCAACGGATGCAACGTTCCACTGCTGGGCAGGGGGGCACATTACTGTGGGGGGGGGACCGGGGTGACGCGGGGTGAGGTGGCAGGGGGGGGGGGGGGGGGGGTTGGGGGCAGCAAGCAGACCAGTCATTCAGATAAAAGCAATATATGTGTGCAGTGGTGTGATGGGAAACGATGCACTGGAGTAATAAAGAGCCAGCCGACTGCCTGCCCCCCAGAACCCCCCCCCCCCCGTTCTGCCCTGTGACTGCACGTAGGCGCGCCCGTGCGTTCCAAATAACAGCCATTCACGCGCTCACGCTGGGCAGCGGTGCCGGCTGAAAGTCGTTTTATGTCTCCGCGCGATCATTTGTTGTCGGTGCAATTTCCGACAGCCAATTTCGAGGAGACGTACCATCGTTTTGGTCGTGCCAGAGTCGCAGTTCTTAAATATACAGAGTCTTGCCGGATGCGTTGGCTATGGGAGTAGAGTTGGTTGCTGGTTCGATTCCCGACCGCTCAGAATGAGCCGGCTGGTCGCCTTGCATGGCTGACCGCGCTGTCCTGTCAATAAATGTGCGTAGGATGGGTGCACGAATGGGTTTATGAATGGGTGAATCTGAAGCACGTATTATAAAGCAATTTGAGTTGCTACTGGTTGGAAAAGCACCATATAAAGGCAAAACATTGACATACATACGTTTAAATGCTGACTGTTTCGGTGTAGATCATCCACTCAACATGGCCAGCTGTGCCACTATCTCGATTTAAACGTGCGATGGACGCACTGAAACGCGCTAGTTTCAGGGGCGCGGAGCGATTCATTTTTGTGTTTAGGTTTTTGGTGACTTCCGGAAAGTGGTTATTTAACGCCTGGCTTGTCCTCCATCTCGCCCTCCCCTCAGTGTGTCGATGACCTTCCTCCTCCTCGTCTTCCTCCGCTGTCCTGAGAGGCTAGGAGGGAAGGGGAGGGAGGGGGGGAGGAGGAGAAGGAGGGAGGAGAGAGAAAGGGGAGGAGAGGTAAGGAGGGGAGGGGGTCTCCGGAGAGGAGCAGAGAATCAATCCAATATCTGAAGCTCCAAGGTCGTTACCGACGTTTACAGAAATGTCTGACCAGCACGACATATATACTGTATATATATTATATACATATATATATAGACATTTTTTATATTAGCTATTTTTGCTTATTTCTAAAAGAGTGTGGTTTTGTTCGTTCCTATTATTGAATCCACGGGTGAGGAGCAGAAGACGGCAGTGTGTTTTCGGGGGAGTGTGAAGTAAATAAGACAGAAGTGTGTCTCCGTGCGAACAGGCTGCCGTACCAGGAAACAGATTCTTATGGATACGTGCAGGATTACCCGTGTCCTCCCCGTGGGAGCTCAACATGTTGAGACATGTGGAGTGACAACATGCCGGGGGGGAGGGGGGGGGGGGGGGGGGGGGGGGGGGGGGCGGGGGGGGGTCTGTAAATATTGCCAAAGTGTCATTACTTGTCTCATATTTTATGTGGCCTGTCTTTGTGAAATTCAATCTCAATGAGACAAGCCTGGTGAAATAAGAGAAACGTGCTTCTTCAAACTTTTTGTATTACTGTTGTACAGAGTTGCAGTTGGTGTGACTAAGGATATTGTCAATTCATATTAGAATTTGATTAGTATTGTTATATTTTCAAAATTGAGAACTATAGTCTACACTTTTATCCAAAGGGACTTACAGTATACTGAATTCAGAGCAGGTTATTAAGCAGGTAGAGGGTTAAACAGGACCGAGACAGGTCATTATGGAACAGGAAGGGGTACGACACTACAAATATATGTCAATAAGGAGCGATTAGGGAGTTTAGGTTAGGTTGAAGACATTGGGGAACAACCTAATTAACTTTATACATGGGTTCAATTTTTTACGTATTTAAATGTATGCATGCCTCCTGAAGTCTTGGATAAATATTGAAATTCATTCAATAGTCACTCATTGTTATCAATTATGAGAATTATTATTATTTTAGTGAAGCGGAATTCAAAATCAAACATTAGCCTCTATGAGTCTGGAGTGACAGTCCTAGGTCAGGTCAGTCCTATGACAGAACAGTCCTAGGTCAGGTCAGTCCTATGACAGGACAGTCCTAGGTCAGGTCAGTCCTATGACAGAACAGGCCTAGGTCAGGTCAGTCCTATGACAGAACAGTCCTAGGTCAGGTCAGTCCTATGACAGAACAGTCCTAGGTCAGGTCAGTCCTATGACAGAACAGGCTTAGGTCAGGTCAGTCCTATGACAGAACAGTCCTAGGTCAGGTCAGTCCTATGACAGAACAGTCATAGGTCAGGTCAGTCCTATGACAGAACAGTCCTAGGTCAGGTCAGTCCTATGACAGAACAGGCCTAGGTGAGGTGGGGGAGGCACAGGTGGCAGTCATGTTTAATTTACATGGGTTTAAATATACATTCCACAGACTTCACTTTCACAACAAACAGACCAATACACACACACACACGCAAGCACGCATGCATGCTCGCACGTGCACACACACACACACATATATATGCAGGCAGGCACATTCTTAATGGAGGTTGTTCTCTGCTGGCACCTGGTTCCGGTCTGTGTTGCCTCCACAAAACAAAACATCACAAAAAAAGGAACGCATCGCAAGGAAATGACAATAAAGATTTGTGATGCAATTAATTGTGAGCCCTCCTCAATGGCTCAGACATCGTCATGACAACTTGGCATTCTGCCGCATGCCAGGCACACACACACACACGCACGCACGCACACACGCACGCACGCACACACACACACACACATACAAACACCCATGCAGACACACACGCACACAGGTATGGAAGCATATATGTGCCAAAATTCTAATTGCAATGCAATTTGCAATTTGCTTAATTTGATAATGTAATTTGTAAATACGTTAATCAAAGTGTATTTTAAAATGCAAATTCACAATGAAATCCTCAATAAAATTTGCAAAAATTATAACAAAAAAAAATAATTCTTCCAAATTTTTGAGTTCCTTTATTCAAATTGAAAAGCTATAGCGTCCCCGTGATTACATTTCAATCCACAAAACACTTTGAAAAAGATTTTGCAAAGCACTTTGCAAAACGTATCAGCCAATCGCGTCTGGGCGGGAACTATAGCCACATCCTCGTCAGACCAGCTGATCGTCCACGACCTCGTACGTTGCACTTTATTTTCAATGCCTAGCATCGTGGCAGGTTTTGACTGGGTTGACGTATCTAGTAATAACGTCAAAATGGCGGAAAAGACGGTGGCGGAAAAGACGGTGGCGGACCCGCTGCGACCCGCTGCTGCTCTTGATGAGCAGAGATGCAGGGTCCGAAGCAGCGACCAACATGCCTGCACCGGATCGCACCGGAATCTTTTGCAAAGTGTTTTGCATAATATTTTGCAAAACCAGGGAATTCAACACACAATTCAACCCCTGCACACGCTCACACGCCACACTTTGTATTTGTCACGCAGAGAAATGAACAGGATAGCGGCCACCAATTTGGGCCGCTATTTAACAGTGGAACAGGTAGGAATCAAATGGGTTTCCCGTACGTAGGGTAACCAGACGTCCTCTCCCCCCCCCCCCCCCCCCCCCCCGCCGACAAAATCTCACTCTGAACTCAGTTCAAAACTTGAGCCCTGCAAAACTTTTGGCAAAATCTTTTGCCAAATGTTTTTCAAAATCTTTTGCAAAGCGTTTTGCATAATCTTTTGTGGAGTTTTTTGTGGATTGAAATGTCATTTGAATTTCGCAACACGCGGAGCGTGGCAAAGTGCATTGCATTCGCGGGGACGCTATAGCTTTTCAATTTGAATGAAGGGACTCAAAGAATTGGACAAAATGTTATTCTATTTTTATTGTTATAACTTTTGCAAATTTTATTGAGGATTTCATTGTCACTTTGCATATTAAAATACACTTTGAATAACGTGTTTACAAATTACCTTATTGAATTGCATAATGAATTGTCAATTGCATAATGTAATGCAAATTGCAAATGCATTGCCATTTGAATTTTGCTACATACAGTATATGCTTCCATACACAGACACACCGGCACAAAAAGAGACACGCGTAGGCACACACACACAAACAGACAGAAACACACACAAACACACACACACACACACACACACACACACACACACACACACACACACACACACACACACACACACACACACACACACACACACACACACACACACACACACACACACACACACATAGACAAACACACACACACACACATACAGGCAGATGCGCACAGGCATGCCCAAACAGACATGCACAAACAGGGCAAGCGAACAGTCAATTACCACGGCTGGAGATAATAATGGAGAATGAATGGAAACTGTTGTATTGGACTGTATATAATCAGCTTTCACTCAGGTGGGCGGTATGTGTGTGTCTGTGTGTGTGTGTGTGTGTGTGTGTGTGTGTGTGTGTGTGTGTGTGTGTGTGTGTGTGTGTGTGTGTGTGGTGTGTGTGTGTGTGTGTGTGTGTGTGTGTGTGTGTGTGTGTGTGTGTGTTGGGGTTTGTGCGTGTGTGTGTTTTTGTGCACAAGGTTGTGTGGGTAAAGGGGCCAAATCCGATGCCAAACTTTCACTCCCAGAATCCTGTTGTGTGTCGCCGAATGCCAAGGACAAAAAAACAAAAACAGCAGGTGGGTAATCTCATTGGCAGACCCGCCCTCCTGTCTAACTCCAACCAATGCGATGGCAGAATTCACCCTTCCATTGAAACAGGATACTTAAATAGTTTTTTTATGGAATAATATATCTATGTTTTAATTGGACTGATTTCAAACCAGAAATAAATTACCAAACAAGCAGTTAATCCATTTACACTTAATTATTCAGTTTCAGTCTAAAAAAACGTCTTAAATCACGCATTTTGCAATTACAAGTTACCAAAGTCGAACTCAAAAACACATCATGGACTTTTCAGTCCTCTCTAATTCACTAATTTGTGTTAGTCATAAATTAGTGTGCTGCTTGTTTGTTTTTCTGGCTGCTCCTTCGTGCTTTGCTACCAAGCTTCCTTTGGGCCAGAACACAGTCAAGTCCCCCAACCACCCTCTGGGCGAGCATGGGGTCTGGCAAGCATGACTGACATCGCCGGGGGTGACGTGGGTGAATTTTAGGCATTAATCTCCCTGGATGGCGGTAATGGCGAGGAAAGTACGATATAAATATCCTGAGACCACTTTTCTTTTCCGCAGCTGATCCGTTAGCGGTGTATAGCTTTGACATCATAATTTTTGTACGGCAGATTTAACGGTTGTGCTCCATAAAGACGCTAACACCGTCTGGGGAATTGACTTGGTTTTAACAAGGACAGGTGTCTCTACGTCCGCAGCGAGGAGAGGAAAAAATGCTGGAGGCTTCATCTATTTTAACAAGTCTTTCTCGCCTTTTTCTTCGACAACCGGGGTAGAAGAAAGGCCAGGTGAATCATGTTTAAACGGCAGCCATCTTGATCTTTGGACATATCCCGTGATCATGTCTATCGTGAGTGACATTTACATTTTCCAGTTACGAATACGAAGACACTCGTGTTTTTCTTTTCTTCCGATATCTATTCCACCGTTCTGTGCAGCGGTTGGACATTTCTGAAAAGCCCTTGTTTTTGTAAGCGTGTCGGTTCTCGAAGTGGCCATAGTATTGATTCTCATGTTTTGATGGATCGGCCTCACTTCAATGCCACGTCGGATAAAAAATTACTAAACGCACTTCTTGCCTTTCAAAAGCCCCCTTTTGTGAAACAACAAATAAGACAAAAGCAGAAGTAAATTGAACTCCAGGGTTTTTTCTTGTTGTCTATTCCCCGCCGCCGTCGTCTTATTCCCCAACAATTATTATCCTGCTGTGTCCTCGGTCGATACGCGATGCACAATGTTTTTAAGCTCTCTTATCACTGCGGCCGGCTGCCCTCTCTTCCTCCTGCCTGTGTGTGTGTGTGTTTGTGTGTGTATGTGTGTGTGTGTGTGTGTGTGTGTGTGTGTGTGTGTGTGTGTGTGTGTGTGTGTGTGTGTGTGTGTGTGTGTGTGTGTGTGTGTGCCTCTCATATCACAGCCCCGCCCGCTCCACGGCGGAGATTAGCATCATAAGCCTGTTTGTATGTCTTCATAAACCTCCCCCTCCCCCACCTCCGTCACTCAAAGAGACACAAAGGATAAAATAAAACACGTCGGGCTCCCGATTCGTCACCTCGGTGCCGAGAAAAGCCTACTGACGTTGAGTTGCCTTTCAGAGTTTGGAGACGACGGCCCCCTCGATGACAAGACGGCCCCGGTGACGGGGGGGCGATTATTTTTAGATTACCGTTATCTGCCGTGGCTCTGGAGTGGTTATTATGCGCGGTGATGGACCGCGACGAGCAGCTCTCAACGGGTTCCCATCGTGTCATGGTGGGTTGGGGGTGGTGGGGTGGGGGTGGAGGGCAGCGAGGAGGTACATAGTGTCAGGATCTCCTGTCTGGTACCCGTCCTTTTGGTGTTAAAGTGTGGAACACACTGGCCCCACCGTTGGCCATCTTAAACGTTTGGGATGCTTCCAACAGCTGGGTTGGAACCGTGTGGACGGTGTCTGGTCCGATTCAACATGTGAAATCGGAGAGCGTTGGCATCAGAAGCGTCTGCTCTCTGATTGGTTGTGTGCTGCTAGCATGCATGCTAGCAGCACACAACCAGCTTATCCGCATGGTGTGTGTGTGTGTGTGTGTGTGTGTGTGTGTGTGTGTGTGTGTGTGTGTGTGTGTGTGTGTGTGTGTGTGTGTGTGTGTGTGTGTGTGTGTGTGTGTGGTGTGGGGGGGGGCAGACTAGCGTCACGAGACTAGCGCATGCTTCTCGCGCAAGCACAGAACAAGAACACACACACTACTGTGTAGTTGGCAGTAGTCTACGTGTGTGTTTCAATGCAACATTTCTGCCGAACGGGTCGGACGAGAGGCTACGGAGTGGTCGGAGAAAGGCAGCTAGCCGTTGGCTTGAGTCTGGGCGGTGTGTAGGCCCCTTAAGATATGAAGAGCCCCCCCCCGTCGTCGTCCAGAAGAAAAAGGGGTCGCGGGTTCACTCAACCCTGAGCGAGGCATCCACCTCCATTTTGTTTTGTGTTTGTATATTAGTGTATCTGGAATGCATTCATACAGCGCTTTTCTAACCAGTGGCCACTCAAAGTGCTTTACAATATGGCCAAACATTCACCCATTCATGCAAATATTCAACCATGCAAGGCGACAGCCGGCTCGTCGGGAGCGTTCAGGATGAGGCGTCTTGCTCAGGGACACCACGACGCTAAATCAATCAAACTAGCAACCTTCCAATTACCAGCGAACCCGCTCGACCTCCGGCCCAAGTGTGTATTTTATAGTACAGAGAAAAAAACAGACATATTAGTGGGTTGAAAGAGAACGCGAGAGGGGGAAGAAAGATAGGCAAAGGGCAGCGGGAGGGAATCGAAACCGGGGCGCTTACGAACGCCTGCAGCCTGCGTGGTAAGCGCACTATCGGGGGGGTTGAGCCATGAGGTACTATTAGGGTCGGCTGTTATCAGGTATTAATGAAGGTATTCATTATAAAGGGCTTTTGGCCACAAAGGGGCTGCCAGTGCAGTTTGAAACACCGCTTTGAAGGAATAATAATGATGGGAGAGAGAGGGAGAGAGAGAGAGAGAGAGAGAGAGAGAGAGAGAGAGAGAGAGAGAGAGAGAGAGAGAGAGAGAGAGAGAGAGAAGAGAGAGAGAGAGAGAGAGAGAGAGAGAGAGAGAGGAGAGAGAGCAGAGAGAAGAGAGAGAGAGAGAGAGAGAGGGAGGAGAGAGGAGGAGGAGAGAGAGAGAGAGGGAGGGAGGGAGGGAGGGAGAGAGAGAGAGAGAGACCCGCAAAGCTGTTTTCAACACAGGCGCTACCTAGGTGTGTGTGAGTGCACATATGTACGCACACCCTGAACCCAGGGTCATGCCAACAAGGGTTTGCCATCTGTCATCCTTTTCATCGTCATCCTCATTCTCTTCATCACATCTTCATCTCCATTTATCTGTGTTTATCGAGACATGAGACGCCGCCATAGACAGAAAAATCACCGATATAGGAAAACCTGCCGTTTACTTTCCATTTCTCTGGCCTGTTTCCCAGAATTCCCTGGTAGACAAAGGCGGAGCTCGCCCAATCTAAACCCACCGCCCCGACTTTACCTCTGCTCCTCCGCGTCTCCCCTTTCTCTCTCCCCTTTCACCCCTCTTCCCTCTCCTCCTCTTCCTCCAACATCCCCTTCTCCTCCCTCCTTGCACTCTTCTCCTCCCTACTATGTCTTCAGCTCTCACTCTTCCCTCCTCCCCTCCTCTTCTTCTTTCATCATCATCATCATCATCATCATCATCATCATCAATCATCATCATCATCATCATCATCATCATCATCCCTGCTCCTTTCCCTCCCCCCACTCCTCCTCCACCACCTCCTCCGCCCTCTCCTCCTCCTCCTTCATCACCCCCTCTCCTCTCCCCCTCCTTCATCACCCCCTCTCCTCTTCCTCCCTCCGCTTCTTCTTTCATCATCATTCTCCCCCTTTCCCTCCACACACCTCCCCCTCCCCCTCCCCCCCCTCACCCTCCAGCAGCAGGAGGTGCTTGGTGGAGAGTGATTAAGGTCCGCCGAGCGCTCCGCGGCGTCGGCCTGCAGTTGCCGCACATAATGCCATATGTTGCCGCGGGATTCTGCTCTTTTTAACGATGTGTGAGGTGTGTGTGTGCGTACGTGTGTGTGGGGGAGAGGTGTGAGATTCATGAGTGTGTGTGTGTGTGTGTGTCTGTGTATGTGTGTGTCTGTGGTTATTTTTTGTGTGTGTGCCTGGGAGAGTGTTAGTGTAAGATATGTGAATGTATGTCTCTGAAAGCGATGCGTTTGTTAGTGCGTGCATGCATGTGCATGAACTCGCGTTCATTTGCTCATGTGTGCCTTGGCATGCCTACCCACTGTATTTAGCAGCTGGTTCTCGCTGCTCAGATGCTGATTTGTGTGTTAAGCGATTTAAATACGACCCTCGGGCCACAGTCGCACAATCTGCATGCATGCGGTGCTCTATCTGGGCCAGGTGAGAGAGAGGTGAATGGTAATGCGGCGACTCTGACGCTGCTCTTTGTGATACGAGGGTTCATGCGGGATCTAACAGTCGCCGTGGATGTGCTGCCTCACTGCCATTTTGTTGTTTTATTTCCGTCGAGGACTTTAAAACAACGAAGGATAATGTTTGTGTTTTATTTTTAAATTCGACCCTGAGTTTTTTTCTCCGTTGCTCACCGTCCCTGTCTCACTTTCTGTCTCACTCGTACTTTTCAAAAAACAGTTCTGCCCGTTCCGTCCTTGTCCTGTTTCGTGCTTTGGTAGTGCTCGTGGTGTGTGTTCAAGGTGTGTGTTTGTGGTTTGTGTTCTAGGTGTGTGTGTGTGTACCGATGCACATAGATAGACGACAATGTGTCGCTGGTCCTGAAAATGTCACCATATTATCCAAAGAGAAATAGACAATTTTGTTCCCCTGCCAGCCACTGTGTCGCTAATTTATTTATATGTTTGATTTTATTTATCTGTCTCTCATTCTCACTCACTCTCCCTCTTCCCTCCCTCCCCCTGACTCTCAGATTGTACATCTACTCTCTCTCTGTTGGACTTGAGGTGACATTGTTGGACATCAGAAACCTGATGTTATCACGCTGATATATAATTCAGTGAGAACCTTGTTGGCCGAATGCTTAAATATTTCCTTTCCTCTTCCAAAGGAAGAGTCCCGCTCCTCCTCAATTTCATGATACCAGAACACTTCTCAGCCTGCCCCCAATTCCTTTTCAACAGTAGGGTCGACTTATCGGACATCATATTTTTACAACAGTGGAGCATTGTTTATTATGTTTTAAAGGGTGCTCTGGCTGGAGTATTTTTTTGGGGGTAAAACGTCCCGCAAAGAAAACAGAAAACAGCACATTGGGATTTAGTAGTTGTTTAGACTCTGGTCTATTGTAGGTGTTGTGTGGTGTGTCTGGTGAATGATTTAATGAGATTAACATTTTGCGGTCTTCATTGCGGCCTTACTCAAAAGACCAGAAAAGGCGACGTGATTTGGAGGACAAACAGGCCGTTACATCGTTACACCGCCCCGGACCACTACGTAAAGCGTACATTAGCATTCAGCGGCAAACACATGCTAATGCATTCTCGGATCAGTGTAATTGTTTCAGTTAGGGGGCCCTCGTGCACCGCACTGACCGGCTGGCGACAATTACCTCACCTTGAAAGCTCTGTTGAAAACACTGCCGCATTTACAACACCTTTCGTCGGATGACCTCTGTGACGACCTTGGGGTCCTGGAGCTAGCATACACAATGTTAGCTTGTGTTGCCGGTTGAATAAAAAAGAGCGTGAAAAGAAAACAAAAATGTTTTCGGTAGTTCGAGGCGAAATTAAAAAAAATATATATATAAATCACGTCTTTAGGGGATATGATGTTTCGGGGCTGCTCGAACATCTGGCGTCAACGACAGATGGAGTCGCCGTACTTTGTTTATTTTAGCATCCTCCCCCGCGGTAAAACAGAGGATTGTTCAAAAAGCACGACAAACTTTAGCGTGTTGGCTCAACGTTACTCCTCAGGGAGGGGGGAACAACTGAGGGGGGCTGTGGGGGGGAACGCATGTTAGCGACACTGATGAGCCGGTTTGAACGTCGTTACTGTTTGTTGTTCGGGAGGGGTTACCCCTGGAAAACACAACGGCACATCATCGCAAGGTCTCTCCGGGGAGGAATCAGCCGCGCACTCGTCATCAATCAGAAAAACTGTTCGCTTACCAGGAAGAAGTGGCAGTTATGATGGCAGTGGGGGTGCTGCTCACTCCTTAATGGCCTACACACACACACACACACACACACACAACACACACACAACACACACACACAACACACACACACACACACACACACACACACACACACACACACACCCATACATAAACACACACACACACACACACACACACACACACACACACACACACACACACACACACACACACACACACACACACACACACACACACACACACACACACATTCTTGTCTTTCCCAATTGTGGGGTCCACACATTATTCACCCAATTGTGGGGTCCACCCTTTCCAGTGCTCCTACAGCTCTGTAAAAAAATCAGGGAAGCAATAAAAAAAATTCTTTTTAAATTACCAGCACTTCAAATTTTAAGATTTCCAAACTTTTGTCCAAAAAGTTTTTTGCCCAATTATGGGGTCCGGTATCTAGCACAAAGACCTTGTGAGGTCCAATTGTTATACACAACATATTTCTAGCACAAAAGACCTTTGTGAGGTCCCACCTGTACACACATATTTCTAGTCTTTATATGTTCACGGGGCTCAAAGAAACTAACAGAAAGACCATTAGTAATTTCCATTGTTTTCAACTTTATTCTCAAAGAATAACATTTATTTTTTAGTAGTCCACTCTCTTCAAACAGAACAGAACAAAAGGTGTAGAGCCTCAGAGATGAAGCTAAGCACACTACTGACAGATACACATAACAAGCTGCAGCGACTAGCAGAGCTGCAGAAAAACTATGAGAACCAGAAGAACCAGCTGTTAATCTGCATTCCCCTCCACACACAAAAACTGTACAATAGACAAAAAAGGCGGTCAAACAATGCCTGGGGGTGTTCCTCAGCGCCTCTAAACATCGTCTCCTTGATCTTCTCATGCAACTCTTAGCTGTTATTGGAGTAATGGTGTAATGATTAATGATGTAATGGTGTAATTTTTTAAACTCCTGAACAAAACCAACTGACAAGTCTTTGAACACAACAGTGAGCTAAGTTAGATTCCTTTTTGCTGTTTTTAACTCACTAAAAAGACGAAATAAACACTTGGAAGATAATAAGCTTGAAGATAATACATTTCGGGGAGTTGGGTTAGTGGTTGAGTGTTAGTGTTAGTAGTGTGATGATGTAAGTGGTGTAGTGAAGTGTTCAATTTGAACTGTATTTGAGAATTAAAGTTTGGATAAACAGTTCTCAAAAAGAAAAGAAATAACAAAAGGTTAAAACGTTTTTCCCACCATGACACTCAGGGGAAGGTGGATAAGAGAAAAAAAAGAAACTGTTCACTGAAGTTTCCGTCTCATGGCGAGAGATTCGATTTTTTATGAAATAATTTGACGGCCTTTCCAGTCTCTGGTTTCAAGGAACTTCTGATTCTGCAAGCAATGCAACTTTCACAGTTCACGGTTTTACCTGGTACTTTGTTCCTTCTCATAAACTTCCCCAGATGCCTTTCCACTGCAGCACTTTCCTCTTGTGTCCAGCTTCGCTTTTGTACAGTTTTTTTGCCTAATGAGACATAGAGTGCATTTTTAATTATCAGATCATCACAGCAACATGTATGTTTTACTGGATTTAATGCTAATGTACTGGTGAAGCAGCAACAGCGACTACAGGATCAACAACACAACTACTGCATGGAGATGGAAAGGAGTACGGTAGATGTGGTTAGAAGGTCTAAATCAGTGAGAATAGAGCTATTTCAGAGGGAGGAACATGGATCGTCCTGTAATGAATTCACCATACAAAAAGTTCAAATGGAGACATTTTACTTTGCCATTTCTATCTGCACTGTAGTCTACACAATTGGTGCCATTATATAGGGTTGCCTGATTTATATACAATCTTGGTTTTACATAGGACAAATCGTACCCACTTGAACTACATAAGGATGGAAGTTCTCAATCATTTTGGTTATATTTTATTTTATTTTGTTAATATGGGCCTGTTTTCGATGTCTGCAATTAAGACTGGATATTGAAGTAATTGCACTTGGCTGGCTGAAAATCAATAGACAGAGATTAATGTCAATAATGACATTTTAACAAATATTTTGTCTCCTATCTGCAAACAAAAAGTTAGCAATAGGGTTCCGCAATGTTTTGTGTGGAACAGTGAGCCATCTTTATTGAAAGGTGATAAGAGACCTAAAGGATGAAAAAGGCGCACTGACCCACAATTGGACTCAAATTGTGTGCTCTGGCTCACCTCTCTTTCTTGCAAGACTCTCTTCCTTTCCGCCTCTGTCTCACAGGCATCTAGGTGAAGACAATACTTAATTCAGTAAAAGCTAAAACAGATATGGATTTAAAAATATTAAGTAGCTGTGAGTTGACTGTATTAGGATATTGATAAATAGAGAACTTATTGAGCAAGCACTGTCTCCGGATGATGGTGCCATCCAATGTATGACTTCAAAGTCTTATAATTATGTAATTTGAGCATATACAGGAATGGTGCATGTCACAGTATAATTAACATTCCTCAAACTTTTTGTTCTTTTAAGAAAGTGTATTGTGCAAACTAAAACTAAAACCTTTTCTTCTCTACTCTAGGAAACAACACTTTCTGTTGAAAAACAATAAAACCAAAGCTTGCAAAAGTGAAAATAAAACGGATTTAAAAAGTGCAGTTAGGAGTAAAGGCAGGGCAGGATGCATCTGTAAATCAACTGAAACACAATTTAAAAAAAATCAAGGGTCTTGAGACCCCTAACAACTTTGTCGACAGGCTCTTCCTATAATTTCTGTCAGAGCAAGATTTTAAATGTTCATGTGACCATTACAACCGAGACCACTAAGGAACTCGATATACTCCGCCGGCCTGCTGGATATACATTACTGGACTCGTAACTGCTACCCCTCTCCCCGAAAGGAGGCGTCGACACAAGCAGTGTGGCAGAGAAAACAGAATAGGGGCAAGCACCGCATGTATTCTGGGCTAGGCTAGCAGCTAGTCCAACCCCACCCAGCCATACCATCCATCATCCTGGCTAATGTACGATCCGTGGGATCATATATGACTGCTAAGACAGTGAATCGGACAGTAAATAACTGCTGTGTGCTTCTTTTCACCTGAAACAATCGCTTAATGATAACACCCCCGACTTCGATGTACAACTGGAGCAGCTAAACATACAATCGAGCATAGGCTAACAGAGCCCTCATAAAATGGGGGAATAATAATTGTTCTTTATTCCTTGTTTTTTTTTTTTGACAGTCTTCAATATCAAGTTATCTTCGGGGTTAATAAAGTTAATCAATTCAATAAATCAAATCAAATAACTCAAAACCAATAAAGAACCTAATGAGGCATGCACATACCTTCCTTCTCCCTGTGAACAGTCCATGTCTTCTTCTGAACCCTCCATCTCCTGTGAACTCTTCTGCCGAACACTCTATATTCAACAGTCTCACCCGTCACAGCTCTCTTGGACTAGCCTAAGGAGTAGCCGCAGCAAAGACAACAGCAGCCAGAAGTGAAAAGGAGAGGTTTCAGCAAGTCTGTTCTGTCTCGCTCGCTTGCACCTAAACTGAATTATACTTGGTCTGCTATCGTTAACTGTCTTTATTATAAAAATAAAAATGAAAATTCTGTATTGTGTGACAATCTTTCAATATCAAATTATCTTAGGGGTTTAATTTAAAGAGGAATAATCAATAACTCAATATAAGCAAAATACAGACAATGAAGTGTTTGCCATATACCTACCTCCTCTGTGATCGTCCAGTGTGCTTCTCCTTCTGAACCTCCATCCTCCCTGTGAACCTCTTCTGCGAACACGCTCCTCTATGTCAACAGTCTCTAAGAATGATAATTGACAGAAAATGTGTTATAACCAGAACCTGTAATCGACCACAAAAAAATGCCTGATGTGTAAAGCCGGATAAAAAGCGACAGTTCAACATCTGAATGTGGCAACAAATGCCGGTTGCTTAAGGTTGCCGGAAGATGTAAGAACCGTAAGGAAATTGAGCTCCACATGGCTTGGAAAGAACCTATCTGACCTTTTGAGCATATGGGTGATAAGTATGCAGAAAAGCTCAAATATTTATTAATTGGAATGGTGAATGGTGAAGGAGGAATTACCATGTCACATTCAATATGCCGGATCTCATCCAGACTCTTGCCCTTGTATTCTCTCTAGCCTCTCCTGTGCTAATGCCAGGGAGAACTGTTGCTTATATTGGCAACATTGTAGGGTACCCTCTGGAAGGCGGTAGTGCTGCCTGTGGACAGCAATGTTATGGCCCAAAGAATGCCGCCACACTGGTCAAGTTCGTTGTTGTTTTGAGATTGAGACGCCGACGAGAGTGGCAATGTGTTTCTTAGTTTTGTTGAGGTATAGTTGTCCAGTGCCTGGGATTTCTGGGATGTCTTTACATTCATTTCGACCAACTGCCGAATGCAAGTCTGATCCCGGAGGTAGTGGAATTAGGAATGCGGCAGGGCCAACAAGTATCATTTTCTTCAGCACTCCACATTCTTCCCGCTTCTCTGTGTAGAGTGTCAAGTGATCTCGCTCCATGAGTGGGAGTTATAAGAACCGGTAACTTTGCTTCCTCTCATTCCCTACTATGGTCATGCGTAAGAAAATGTTTGGCAAAGTTGTCTGCTCAACGCTGTGAGGGCGCCCAGATTACCATCTTCGTGTGTTATGTTTCTGATTTATCCTAGGATTAAGTACGCACAGACAAGAGGCCATTGCTGGAAACCTCTCCTGCCCGACGGCGGTGTGAAGAGGATAACCCTGTGTCAGCGAGACTTTGCAAGCTTTTTCCATCTTGAAGGTGACGGTGTTTCTTCAGGGCATTTCAGTCTTGCTGGTTGGTTTTCAGACAAAAAGGAAATGAAGATTTTTACATGCTTCTGTTAAATGGTAGGAGTTTGAGGTGCCGGTCCATGTTGGTTCTGTCTGGCAGAGCTGAGTTTCGCGTAGACTCCAATATCAAATGTCCAGCTTTTCCTTTGTATAGAGCTGCAAAGTCTTATCAGCATCTTGCACAGCCTGTTTTGTCAGTTTTCCACTTTATCCTCCAGATTTGAGAGATACATGGCTTAAGGAATGTAAACTATGTCCAACCTTCGCCAGTTGATGGTATGAGTATGTTTCCTGTTTCTTCCATGTCAAACCCAGCAAGACATCCAGTAGCGATTGACAACTAGATTATACTGCGCCCAGGTTTTATGAGGTCTCTCTTACAGTCTTTACAGGTAACTTTTTATTCACCTCTCGGGAGCAATCGCCCAAGCTCTCGCATGTTTTGGCGACAAACTGGTGTTGGCCGCTCTGATCACAATTCGTCAAGCACTCGTGAAAATGTGTACCATACTGTTACGGAGGAGCGAGGTCTTTCCTTCACTGCAACGTTTGCAATTGTCGTCTTTGATTCATGTTGCTGTAAGGCACTTGCCGAGTATGTATTGGGCTTAGTCCATGTGGCAGGACAGGTCAGGCCAATGCACACAATGCTTTGAACAGGCTGTGATTAATCCCGCTTGAGGGGTTACACCTGGGGCTTGAATTGGCAAGAACTTGAAAAAAAAAGTGTCGCCAGGTAGCTCGTTGTGACAATCTGATAGAGTAACACAAGTGAGGCACAATGGTTCCCTCCTTCCACTTTTTTGTTGGTTGCTTACATGGGATAGCGTTGCCTCTTTTCTTCTCCAAAACATCAATGGTTGTTGTTTCAAAGGGATTCCCCTTGATTTCGAATGTGTATCTAACGCCCGCTTCTTTCAACTGGAGTTTTAGGCAAAACTACAAGTGCTTGCTACAATCTGCTTGATCAAGTGTGCGCTTGCGCCAAATGTTTGACTTTTCGAAACCAACTTTGTCCGCAAGTAAAGAGAGCAGCGATGTCTTGTCGTGTATGTTCTTGACCACCCCTCCCCTGTTAGAAACTGGTTAACCATAACACATGGCTCGTCTTTCAAAGGGCCAGTGGAGACACTTGAATGCCGTTTTTTAGGTATGTGTTGGCAGTGATTGTTGTCCCTCAAATCTCAGTCAGCTTATGTGGTTTCCAAGTTTTGTCATTGTGGGAGCCTTCCGCTGGAGGCCAGACTTGCCTGGTGTTGACGTCACTTAGCTTCTGCTCTACTGAGCAAGGACTTCCGGACTGAATGGACTTACATTCGTGTTTCAACAGTGGAATGGTAACTGTGTTCTTTTCTTTAGTCTTTTGATGGATGACTCTGACGCGTGCAGTTTTGGCTGTCTGTGCTGCTCACTTGGGTGTTGGAAATGACACTCGATACTCCAGCAAAGCTTGGTACTCTATCTCCTGGATCCAAAGTGTTGGTGGCTTGCGATTCTTACTGGCTCTACTGGTGGAAACTTACTTCCTGTATTTTTA
Source organism: Melanogrammus aeglefinus (assembly GCA_900291075.1). Classification (NCBI taxonomy): domain Eukaryota; kingdom Metazoa; phylum Chordata; class Actinopteri; order Gadiformes; family Gadidae; genus Melanogrammus; species Melanogrammus aeglefinus. The sequence goes on along the minus strand of OLKM01000312.1, from coordinate 657 downwards.
GACGAGCAGATGTACGGTTTTTTCTTGCTTAGCCTTCTGGATAGCGTAAGCCCGTCCACTTTCTGTGCTTTTCGCGCTCACTGGTTGGGTGGAATATGAGTCCATTCTCACTGTCCAGCACTTGAGTCCCCATCTGAATCAAAGGTGTCTGTTTGAAGAAGAAAAAATCAAATCAATATTAACACAACTAAGCCGAATGTGACATCAACTATCATATGTTACAGTCTCCCAGATGCCCTCCAGAATATTGTCTTCCCTTCAGCTTTGGCAGCGGAAGCTAAAAGTTGCCACTGAATGACCTGTTAGAGAATCAGGATTCGTGCAAGTGTTCATCAACGAAGAGTCGAATCTGGAAGATGGTGTCGAGGATCACTGAAGAATCGATTCAGCTATCCAGCTTGGTGGCATAGTATGGTCAAGTAATGTTAATCCACTTTTCTTGACAGATTGTGGTGGGAAAAGATAAAAGTGAAAACAGCTAGAATCGCATGTTAAGTGGCATGCAACACTATTTATGGCGTAAATGGCAATTTTTACGATTTCCTTACCTTTCTGAGAGCACTTCCATCGAAAATAGTCACTAGCGAATGAATCCACTAGGGAAGTTGCATTGGGAAAGTAAACACCTGAAACATACAGAAAATAATCAATTTGTGA
>OLKM01000311.1:285847-373481 GCA_900291075.1 Melanogrammus aeglefinus | reverse complement strand
TGCTCCCTGCTACAGCTGTAAGCTATCTCGGGTTTCGTGAAATAATACTAATAAATAAGCAACTAAAACCAAATGACAAAGAGGTACAGGGAGAAAATAACTCAAAAGTTATCTTTGTTCTTACAACCGGGCGCGGGCGAGATGCTTCTGCTGTCTCGGAATGCAGCGTGATGGAGCCTAGTTCCATCGAAACATATGAATAATAATAAATGAAAAGGTTGAGAGATAAATACCTTTTCGAGATATTGAGTAAGTAATTTTTGCTTGTACATTAGGATATATGTTGTATTTAATATTATAGTCTAGTTAGTTCACTGCCTATAGTTAAATCTAAAAGTGGCAAATCTCCTGCTTCCAATTCAGCCCGCTTGTTCGATCTCGCGCAGCTTCTGTCCACGTTAAGGCGTGGGCCTACGATCAAAAAAAAGATAAAGAAGTGAAGTTGTGCTAAAAAGATCAATGTAAGTTTTATGGGATATGTCTTTGTAATTGCCCGTAAATTCTTACAAGTTGCCCGATTCAATATATTTACCAAATTACATGAATACGTTTCGATGCTCGGCGAGAACAACAACAAAGCACACACAGTACTTCACACACACAAACACACACCACCACCAGCACACACACACACGCACGCCACACCAGCGCACAACGCAACACACACACACACCACACACATCCGGCACCAACCACACACACACACACACACAGCCGCAGTATCATGGAGTTTGGACGATTTCCGGTCAGATTGTCATATCGGGCACTTAAGAAGACCGCCTTAGATCACTTTGAAGGGTTGCTGGAGGGCGGCCTCAACACCCGCCCCCCCCCCCCCCTTCACTCGAAACACTCTCGTACACAATTAGGGAACGTGATGCCGCAATTTAAGGGTGTATCCCAGGCCCAGCGCGCTCGCATCGTCTCTCTCTACACAAGCACGACACGCACACGCACACAATCACCACCTACACACACACTCACACACACACCATCACCACACGGCAACTTAGGATAATTACTATTTATGTGTGATCTACAAACACACACACAACACACAACCACCTCACACCACACACCACACACACACACACACAACACACACACCATCACACACACACACGGCACACCCACTCACACAAACAAGTGAGCATACAAACAGAATGGCGAGCCCGCTAACACATGATCATCCGTTCAACTGTTCGCGTGCCTTATGTTCTATGTCAACCTAAGGTATTCTGGGGTTAATAATGTCTTCTGGATTGTCAGTCCGACATAGAAATGAAAAACAAATTCATGATCGAACGTACATCTGAGAGTAGACACTGAATGATATCGTCAAGGGGCATATTCATACAGTCGGGCACGCGCGAGTACGCGCACACGCGCACACGCACACGCACACACACACACACACACACACACACACACACACACACACACACACAAAGCATCGGATCGGTTGGTTAGAGCAGCAGCCCTGTGGAGAGATGCACCTGCTACCGAAGGCAGTGCACCCCATCACCATCACCATCACCTCCAACCCCTAAAACGGCCACTTCCAGGGCGGAAAAAAAACAATACAGGACCGACTTTGCCTTGGTTTAACTACACCCACCACTACCGCGTGCCGCGGGTCTGGCACCGACCATTATCGATTATTTATGGATAATAAAAATCACGTATTGGTACACCCATGTCATGCGGTTGACATGCGGGTCTCACACAGCTCGATTCACGTGTTTTATATGATTAAAAGGCGGCAAGAAGTGATCACCAGCAACACCTTTGCGGCAGCCGCGAGCCAGATCTCGCGCCAATACGGGACCACCGTCTCCCTCTCGCGTCTCGCGCTCAGCTCCCAACTCAACGCTCGCGCTTCCGTCCTGTGACACCCCGGTGGTGAAGGCTCTGTGCGGGGTTCTCACAAGCAGATCCTGGCGACCGCCTGCGTCTCCTTCGCACGCGCACTTCCTCAGCAACCCGCTCCACAGCGGAGTTTCCTTCGGTATCCAAAAAACCCCAAAAAGGCGTGAGCGCAGCGCGCTCCGAACTCCGCGTGCAGCCCCTTCTATGCGCTACACCGCTACATTCTGACGTTACAATGAAATCCAACCGATTTTAGAACACAAAATTCCTCGAACAGAAAACACATCAAGCGCCCTTACCTTTTTTTGTCAGCGGTGGAGTCTCTTTTCCCCGACAGCTTATAAAACATTCAACATCTTCTTTATCAAAAACAAAGAGTAATCCCGTTAAGGTGTGTGCTTGCGTCCCTGCGGCGGATCCAAAATAGGAGCGGTTCACGGGTTGGTTCGGTTGCTTTTCGCTGCGTTGGGGAATAATACTTTTAAAATCCGGTGTGCGGTTGCAGATGGCTCGGCGCGCGTGAAGGTATCGAAGGAGGACTTTGTCCCTCAGAAGCTCGCGCTCTTGGAGAGACCACAGCTGTCCGCGCTCGGGAGCTGGAGCAATGATGTCATGCGCACCCCGTCCAACCCTTCGCTTAGTCAAGCCCTCCCTCCACACCCACCCTTCTACTCTCTCGGTTCCTCCATCCTTTTCCTCTCTCTCCCCCCTCCCTCCCCCACAATCTCTCTCTCTCAAACACACACACACACACACACACACACACACACACACACACACACACACACACACACACACACACACACACACACACACCACACAACACACACACACACACACAACACACACACACACACACACACACCACTCTCCTCCTCCCCGTACATTTTCCTTGCACTTGACGTGATGAAGTCATTCCGCCCCCTTCCCCGCTCCCCTCGACGGAGTTTTGTCCAGTCACATCCTCAGCTCTCCTTTTTTAAACTGAGGTAATAAGGTGCCATGAAGAAATAGAGCAATTCAAGGTGGCGGTAGGGGCAAACTGTGATCATTTTGGACCCCAAACTGACATTATATCGACCTGAACTGTTATGACATCCTACTTATCAAAGCACTGGCACTTGGCAATACTGAACGCTTCAATATCCAACACACATCGTTGTTGCAAAAACAGAGTAGCCTACCAGAGTACTAACGCATAGCCTATATTGAAACACCCAACTCTTCAGAGTTAAGAGTCACAGAGGTATTAATACAAAGTTTAAGCATATTATTATTTGATTGGCTACAAAGTATAATCATATCTGTATCTGCATTAACGGAACGGTTGTGTTACATTAACTGCAGGAAAGTGAAGGAAGGGAAACTCATTTGAAAATCGAGCTTCCAAATTTCTTCAACGTCATTCCACAATTCAAAATGGTTAAGTAACACCAGGCCATTTTTTTTCTGTTCTTCATATGCTATGACGCTAATAACTTAACCCTGACTACTGATATGAATCCATACAATAATTCAAATCTTTTTAGGTTCTATCGTGTGCATGGAAAAACAGTTGGAAAAACATGGGTTACACATTTGTAATATTCACCAGGCATCATTGTCAGTTGTTGCAGGCAAAACAATTGTTTGTTGACTTTTGTAGAGGTCGAAAGTGTTTCCAAAGAAGAATATTGATGAAATGACGAATAAATATTTTTTTAAAATCAGAAGTATACCGGGTATACTGGAGATAGACAATGATACACATTTTTGGGAGATACTGTATGTAGTGTATGGGCTGAAGCAGACATTACACTTTAAAACACACCCCACACACACACACACACACACACACACACACACACACACACACACACACCACACACACACACACACACACACACACACACACACACACACACACACACACACACACACACACACACACACACACACACACACACACACACACACACACACACACACACATATATGATTAATATCCTGGTTAAAGAAAGGTCATAAACTATGAAGCTAGAATTTCCAAGTGAAAATGGCAGACAGAATTAATCCTTAATCATTCTACATTCATATGTGGGCTTAGTCTCAAGAGCAAATGCAGGTTTTGCTCAGGGTCTTTGGGGGTCAGGGTTCAGATTGTGCCTGACTTTTAAATTCCTGACAAATCCTTAACCGGGTCCTGCAACAACACCTCCAATAAACAGACTCCCAGCTAGTTTTTTCCTCATAACCTCTCTCCCTATTCTTTTGGCCTGTCCAAGAGGGATATGTGTCAAATGACTTCATTACCCAGAGTGCGCCATATCAATGACGTGTACTCCTCAGAGAAACATTGTTTTTGGACGCCCCTGTCTTCCTTGCTCAGCGTCCTGGCTGTTGAAGACCCTCAAAATCTGGGTTCTTTGATGTCTGGAGCTGTCTTGTCTTTTCAGAAAGTTATCCTTGCTCAGAAAGTCCAGTAGGAGAAATAAACCAGACTCAGTCAAATAGCCCAAAATGTGTATCCTCTGAAATAAATGAAAATACACCCTTTATTTGAATCTGTTGCCGTGTCCAGTCCACCAACTTGTGGACAGGAGTTAAACACAACAGAATGAAACAAGTGAAATATACAAGGTTGAAGCTATAGGTGGTTTTGCTTGCCTGCCCTTAAGTGGGTTGTTGCCATGCCTTAATTATAAAGTGACGGCAGCTATATGTTTTTAGCCTTAGGTCTTGGTCACACAGATAAACCGATAGAGCCAATGGATTCGTGGTGGTATCGGCTCCAACCCAATGTATACACATCAACATCATGTGAATCCATTGATAAATGTCGACCCTCGATATACTGTAGATATATGCAGCACTTTTCCCCTGCCAATCATGCTTTTTATCACACGCATTTTCCACAGATTTTCCTGGCGATTTAAAAAATAATGTGTACCCTGTTTTGGGCCACACAGAATTGGATGAGTGACTGGATCAATCGTCCCTCTCTAAACCTTTCTGGTTGACTGCATGTCTGTTTGTTCCCAAGATCAAGAACAGAAGTTAAACAATCCAAAAGTTTAGCAGATAGGGTCGGGTCGACTGATCCAGACTTGCTTTTTAAGTCCCCAAAGTCTCACATTTAACCACCTTCGGCCATTGCTTGCCTTGGACGTCAGTTCCAAGGGCCAAAGGTAGCCATACTTTAGTTCAGAACTGGCGCATGTGATCAGACAACTTTACCACAGGGATCTTTTTGTGACATCATGATGAAGGGACACCAATGGCGAGGTGTGTGTGTGGATGTCTGGAACTACGTCTGGGCAGCGGGTTATGTTGATGGTCATGTCTGAGAGAGGGGTTCTGAATGCTATCGCTAACTTAAGACAGAACCTTTTCAGTGTTTTTACTAGTCAGTGATGAAATGCCAATGATTAAACTATATTTTAATTAATTGACCAATTGATTGTCCCAACGGTAAATCATGTTGGACATTTTCTCTCCAATAGCCATCATTTAACATTCCATCCACTTTCTACAGTACAAATGGTACAAAAAAAACAACACTAAACAATAAAAAACATCTTCGCAACGCCAAAATTGCATGAAAAGAGTCAACTGTCCCTGACAGCTCTATGTGTTACTTATTGTTCTTACCGAATCAGGAACCACATAGCCGTCCCCATCATATCGCTTTAACCTAGATAAGCCCCACACCGACTCAAGATCAGGCTTCTTCAAAATGCAGCGAGAGAGAAAAAACATCAACACCTTTTTCCTTTGACTCTAAATCTCTCTCACCTCCACCTCTCACTAACACCTGTAGGGAGTGTGGGAGGCACTCGATAAGCGGAAACCCTGAAACCCCGGCTTTAATTAGAGGAAGATGGATGGGGTCACATCTCGCAGAAATATGGCAGTTAAAGAATCCTCCACCCTGAGGGAAGATTGCTAATTAGCGATTATGGGAGGGTTACTGCGATTGGGCGGACCAGTGATTGGGGTTTGATAGAAAAGTACGGGCTGGCATAATAGAACAGCACTCACACTTTGAATGGATAAAGTGATTAATTTCCAGAAGCAGGACGCAGGGACACAGAGGAGCGCTGAACAAAGCTTTGTATTAATGGGTAAAATAATATGTGTACTGTTGTGTCATTTTATAAGACAGCTCTCTGGCTAAAATGTAGGCCATTGGGAGAGATTTGTGTGGATCCCCTGAACAAGGAGAGATTAATTATGTTGCATTGTGTATTCAAACAGGATTTAAATATACATTGCATTGGGAGCAGTTAAAAGTCGGGAAATCCTTGGATTGGACTAAGGCCATCATAAAGCACAACATAGCCCAAAACCTACCTTATAACACACATAAATGCATACCTGCAAACTACCATCATTTCCCTAAAGACTTGAGTGAGACCAGAGAGTTGTCTCATAGCAACTTTGGGGAGACGCGTCCTTAGTCTTCTCATACCTGCAGTTGTGGTCAGGTGGACATTTTGCCAATCAGTACCTTGGGAACTGCTTTGTCATCTTTACCTTGATCAACGTTACCCCATCAAATCTTTCCCAACCTGTTTATCATGGCTAGCTTAGTGTATGACTATGCCCGCAAAGGTTAACCATCCCGGCCTGCTCCCCTATAGATATACATACATGCTGTACCTACCTACATACATACATACATACATACATACATACATACATACATACATACATACACGCTCACCAGAAACACGCTGGGGGCTCAAACATACTTAAATGCCCTTAGAAAGTGAACTGTCATGAACCCCCGCGATCAACACAGCTGCCCGATGGCACTCCATGCATCCAAACACAAGGCAGAAGAAAATACAAATAAGCTTTTATTTTCCATTGCTAGTTTGTAGAAACGTTTGCTCTAAAATGAAGTTAGCAGTTATACGGTGTATAAGTACAATTAACTAAAAGTGCAATGTCGCCTTCCTGGTTGTTCTGGCACATTCCGAGGCGCTTTTCAGATGCTGTTTGCACGTGCGGTTGTATAAATTATATTCTGCAGGCTCATTATTACGGATTTGTATTGTCTGTAAAGTAGCACAATGTTAACAGTGTTCCTTTCATAGCACTCTCCCAGTCCTGGAACTCAAACCATTTTCGGATGCTCCTAAAAATCGCCTGAAATAATTACATTAACAGTGAGACGATGACAAAGAAATCTTTAGAACAGGGCAGTACAGCATATCTTATGAACCTTGGAACCTTGTAGTAAACTGGTGTCAATAAAGGTGTTTTTGCCTGAACCAAATTTTGTCTTTTCCCTTTTATTTCTTGTCAGAGTGCATAAGAGGTAGAGCAGACTTGACTTGTAACCGGAAGGTTGATAGTTTGATTCCTGGCTCCTCCTAGCATAGAGTGTAGAGGTTAGCAAGACACCTCATCCTAACTGCTCTCAATGAGCTGGCTGTAGCCTTGGATGGTTGACACCGCCATCGCTGTGTGTTTAAAAATGGTTGTACGTTGCTTTGGATAAGAGCAACTGCTAAATGCACTAAATGTAAAATATAATGCAAAACAAGAATACCTTGTTCACATTTTCTTCTGGGTGACAATGCCCCCAGACCCTAAAGAGGGATGGGTTTACAAACATGGCACCTTTTCCCCCCCGTAGGGGCATTCAGGTCTGTAATTAGTAACCTATTTTCCGTTAACCTTTCCCAAACGTCAGGCACTGGCGAACGAGTGTTCCCGCTAAAGCATCGTTTGTCAACGTGTCAATTACGCCACGCTTAGCGTTTGAACCCCAAAGGGCAACGAGGCTCGAAGTTTACGCAGTCATTGTCATTACATTCGAGAAGCTGTTGCATAACAACATTTCTCACAAGGCATCTGTGCCTCCGCAGCTGTCCAGTTGATACTTGATTAGTCCCTCACACCAGCCAAGACTCAACAAAGTCAATAAGAGATGTGCAAAGCACCAAGCGGGGTTATACACCAATCTTATTCAATCGATAGCAGTCAATCCATAGCGGGAATCATTAGCAATTCCTACGGACGAGCAAACATTGACATCTCAATGTCTCGCTCTTGCTAAGGTCATATAAGAGAATCGTAAGGGCAGGGTGGCTTCGGCCTTTCCACACCCTTATTCGCTGAGCTTGTCATCATGATAAAGCTGACGCTTCCTCTGCTGCCTTCAATTTAATGTGCTGGGTCAGACGGGAAGTGTAAATAAATAAAATAGAAGAAAAGGGGACTCTTAAGTGTTGAATGCACATGCTGAAAATGTAGTTATCTGAAATTTGGAGTACGGACCGGTAGCACACAGCATCAAAGTAAATAGGTTCAGAAAAAACCCTGCGCCGTTCCGAATATTAATAGGCCATGAATGACAGTTGACGTAATGAGAGCCGGCAGTTTATAAATGGTTTCAAAGCAAGTGGACGTCATCCAATGTGGTCAGGACCCAGAGTTGTTTACATACAGCGTATGTGTACTCCAACACAGACTCATGTAAACGACTTTACCCATTATTAATTACTATACCTGCTAAAGAGGTGTCCTTCCATCGGGTTACCACAATGTTATATAACTAATAGCCACACCAAGTCCATTGAACAATAAAGGTTGTTGCATTTTATTCAATACAAATACGCAGAAAGCTGGTATAAACCTAGCAGGCTGGTAAATATTCATTAATTCAGTTAAAGTAATTCAATTTCACGCTGCTTAAAGCCTTATTTTTATAGAAACGGGTAATTGTGCATTTAAGTATTTACAAGACACATGCAGGAAAAACATAAGGGAAACATATTTTAGAGCACATCTAATTCATTGCAACAGGAGACCCTTATATGGTTAGTTACGTGATATATCACATGTTTCCTTAGACAAAAGGCTTCGCTTTATTCTCCACACATTTCCCGTCCGACCATTGCCAACTGCTCCAAATCATAAAGAAAAAATGTCTAGGTCTCAAACCCTACTGCAATTCACAGGGAAACAAACACAGACCTACGCAGCAACCGTGATTCATTGTTACCATGACTTAATTAACCTAATAACCCAAGTGTGGGATTGTGTGTTGATGATGGCTTCTTTAAGCAGCCTCACAGACACATAGCCATATCCGATTGGATTCTCAGTGGGGCAGTCAACCAGGTGGAGTGTAGCAAGGCCCCATGCAGGGGGGGTGATGTTCAAAATCTGGTTTATTGTAAGAGTTGCAACACAATGGTGTTACATGTTGCCATGCTGGAGATCTCTCTCTCTCTACGTGTGCGCAGTGATGACTGGTTTAACCTGTGCATACCGATTACTCAACATGCAACAGGTGTGCAGCCTCACCCAGCCCTAGACTACGATCTGACTCGGCCTGGTAAAGCTGCTTAAACCATCCATCAGCCACACGCACTCCTGTGCCCAGAGGGTAGCCATAACCATATCCCTTTGCCCTGCCGGGGCTACAGGTCCCAGACCATGTGTAACCACTGGTGTTCTGCCCATGCTTCATGTGTGAAGAGTTTCATTCCTTGAGGATACAGGCAAGACCGAAGGTTCTGGGTTTAGAGTCTCAAGGGTTCCTTGAGCAAGATGCCTAGCCCCAACTTTTTGACATTATCACCAAATTCACTGGAAAGTCTCCTTCAATATGAACCTCATATATTGCCCATAATCCTAAGGTAGGTTATTGTGAGTTTTATCGTTTTAAGGGGACAGGGTCTCAGTCTTTCTCGTCAATGTCTATCCAGTGCAAAGGTGCTGGCTACCAGGCTAAGAAGACCACTTTCTCCCCAACAACCAGGGATGCACTAAAAAAACCCCAAACACACACATTTCGTCGGAACTGCAACACCACTCGATGCGGGTGAGTCCAGCGACGGAGAAAAGCCCCTGCTTGCTTTGCCGGTGCCCGCCAGTCGAAGAGAAGCAGGCGAGAGACGCGAGAGATGAACGGTGGACGGTCTCTGACGGGGGCGTGCATGAGAAGATCTCAGGCAAGGCGATGAGCACTCTATACAGCCGCCTCCCACCCCTACCCCTCATGAAGGAGAGCATAGAGGGGCTTCCAGGAGCCATGCGCCTCATTAGGCCGAGGCGAGGGGGTGTGTGTGTGAGCGCGGGAGAGTGTGTGAAGGCTGACAGGATGGCACTTTGATGTGGTGGCAGGTACAGCGCTCATTGTCACATTTCCCCCCCGCTGTCATTATTCCCGCTTTAGTTTCATCCGCTCTTCTTCTCTCCTTCTTGAAGCGGTTTCCGTCTCAGAAGAGCCCCCCCAAAAAAAAAATATATACTGTATATAAATCACGTGACGCCGCGACGAAAGCCGTTGTTTTCCGCTGTGCCTCGGACGCTGACTTTTGATTGGTCTCCCCCTCCACCCACCATTGCTGTATCGCCCTGCCCTGATTCTCATCTCGTCTCTTCTGCGGCTTCGCCTCGTTCTTTCTTCCTCTCTCTTGTCTTTCTTTTCCTCCTCGTCTCACTTTTTCGCAGCCCCCTCCCGCGCTCCTACTCGCTGAGCCTCCTCTGAGATATCTATAGCAACAGGACACCGGAGTGGGCGAACGTGTGAAACATCCTACTGGATGGAGAGGAGACGCTATCTGCATGCGGTGCGTCTTGCGAGACGAGCCCTCGCCTCGCCGTTGACGGATGATTGTGTGTTTGAACGTAACGTCCCAGCTATGAAACAGCTCCAACCGTTATAGCATGAGCTGTTAGCAGCTTTAGCTAAATGGGGATTGCCATGTATTAAGGGAACAAGGCAAGAATGCCATGAATTAACTTCCACGAAAGTGGATTCCATTTGTTGAATGAGCCGTGGCTATGAGGCCATTAAATACTCTTCTTATGTCCCTCTCTTCAACACATGCATTCTCCATAAGAAAGGGGCCTGTAGGAAAGGCAGTTCAAAACAAGGCCGCATTTGAGGCCTTCAGCTGTTGGAGAGGTTGACATTGACGGAAAGGTTCAATTCCCTTCTCCAGGGGTCTCTCTTCTCTTCTTAACACTAAGGCCCAATCCCGTTTCTACCCCTTACCCTTCCCCCTCCCCCTTGTTTTGAAGGGGTAAGGGGTAGAAATGAGATTGGGCCTAAGTTTCAGTCAGTAGGTTGTATCCACAGAAACTGGACAATCCAGATCATCCGCACGACTGGCACGCTTCGGTACAACGCCTATCAAATCAGGGCTGGTAGATGAGTCAGATCAAAGCTTCCCACCATGACCTCCCCCCCCCCCCCCCCTGTGCCCCCCCCTCGCTCCACTGGCAACACTGACCATTACTGCCTGCAAAACTGCTCGAATGCTCTCTCTCTCAACCTCTCTCTATCTCGATCGCTCTCTCGCTTTCATGAGCGGCAGCGATGCCCTGATTGGATGTGACTTCACCTTGGTGAGGTGCATCCCCTCCAACTATAACACCACCTTGTCGCTACCGCGGAGCATCACCTCCTGGGGATGAAGGTCGCCTGAGCTGAGGAAAACCGACAGAAGAGAGGTATGGGAGAGATTTTTTCTTTTGAGGGGGAGGGGAGGGGAGGTTCCGTGGCGTGGATGGAGCAGTCGCCTGTTTGGTTCAGCACCATGGGGCACTCAGTCAGGGCTCGACTACGGTTCAGTACGCCATGTACTCCCATTTATTTTTAACGGTTTTCTTTTGACTGGTGAAACATTTGGCCAAATGTTTTATATTTCCCACTTTGGTTGCCAAAAAACCCAAAAGAAAACAAGGCAAGGCTTACATTAAAGGACAAAGCTCACCATGTACATGAGCCAGTTGACAATTCTGAGTGTTATTGGGGAAAAGCCACGCTAAGTCTGCCATACCCACAAGGTAATTAAAAGGACCTCGTTCACAGCTCCAGCTGTCACATTGGTTGTCTGGTGGAGTAAGGCCAGTACCACAGGCTCAGGATTGGTTTACCCAGCTGTCAATCAAAGGCTACGCCGCTTGAAGACAAAAATAAGATCAGCATTTCTTTCCTCTTTCCCTCCGTAATGACTAACGATTACTTGTCAACCGGTCAGGCCATGTGTAATTCCTTCCATTGACTTGTCAGAAACTGATGGACCTGTTCGCTCTTGAATACCTGCACAGCGGCTGTCAAAAAGGGACTCCCTTCGGCCCTCGTGAACGCCGTTGTAGGGTTTTAGTCGTCGGGTTGGATGAAGCTAGGGCATCTACCGCGTTTGGAATGGTTGAAAGGCCATGGGTGAACACGATCAAGACACCAAATTAGGCCATGGATTCCTTGGTTCAGAGAAAATACGTGATAAGTCACAAGCCCCTTTTAATTTCCTCCTTGCTTTCCTCCATTTAAAAGGCACGCCAGATAAGGTTACACGTTTTATGCTTAGCCTCTTAATGGTGCAAACTGAATAATGAAAGTAAAAAGCTATTGGGTTATTTAAAATTCCAAACAACAGGCTTCGGCGTTCATACAAATGGACTCAAATTATTTCCTTACAAACAAACGCTTTGAAAATATCAGTAAATGATTTAGAAATTAGGCGCGTTGTGACTACAGATCCCCACTGTGGATTGTGCCCTCGCGGAAAAAAAATTATTCATCATCTTTATCTTATTACATTCTGCCTATTCCGTGCACTGCTCTAACACCTTAATTTCCCCCTCTGGGCTGAATAAAGTACCAAATGTAATCTCATTTAATCTAAAGAGCAGTGTCAGTAGTTCCTGCTTCACACGTGCAAACACAAGAGACATTGATATAAGCTTGGTTGTGGGAAGGGAGAGGCCCCCCCCCATTTCCCAGTTCAGTCAAGAAAAGCACAGAGTTCAGTTAACCATGCAGAGACCAACTCCCATCTTTGTGACTCTGGTGATCTCTCGCATTAATCGTGATTCGGTCTGCAATCATTTATCAGTCATGATACCAACTTGTGCACGCGTCCGCATGCACATGTACACATTCACACCAACGGGTAGCCAAGCAAATGTCAATAACAGTAAGAGCTGCATGCATTTACTTTTTGATTATCCAATGCGATGCCTAAAAACTAAAATCATCTCGGGACTGAAACAGGCAACCGTCAATGCACATATTTCCTACACACATTGAATCATATTATCACCATTGTCCGCCTGCCGTTTGTGGCTAGTCGCACAGACACCTTTGTTAAATATCCTCTAGAAGGGGCAGCAGAAGTGAAGGACATTGGAGGACTGGGTTGAAGGGCTGCCGGTTCGATCCCGCAGCTAAAACGTAACGCTCCTAGCCAAGTGATCAGCAGACACCCTGTGAAACCTTAATGAGTCCAATTGGAGGGTAGTTGCCTTGCTTGTGAGGCAAAGCTTAGGCCTTGGCAAGCTTCCCCTGTGCCTTTTGAATGATACAAAAAAACAATCTGTACTTCTTAAGCGCTCTCCTCTTCACAAATAAATACAACTTTAGATTTCGGTGTATTTGGACCAGGGGACGTGTGGGAACGTTTACAATATTTAGTAAACGAATGCACATACCTTCTTCTCTGATATGAGTATCTTTTTAAGTCTATAGTGCAGGCCCATATCTGCGATTGCTTAGCAACAGTTATTGATTTTCTTGTGTGTGTCTCATATGTGCCCGGGTTGTCTGTTTAATAAAACAAGTTTCTAAACGATTATACATTCACCACCATTCTGCACTTCTACTCGTGTAAAGTTTCCCACTCCTAACTCGGAAGGCGCGCCCTGACCCTGTTCTCATTCCACCCCAGAATAAACACAAGCGCTCACCTTTTGTCAGGGTGAGTGTGAGCGAACAGCTGCATAAAAAATGGAATGTTAACAATCAGAACTGCAAACCTTTCTCTATAGCACGTTTGGGGTAGGCTTTGGCTTTTTAATCCAATGGTCTTTCTCCCCCACATCCAGTCCACTGTATCCATCAATGATCTTTCATGTTCTGACAATGATGATCACTCACTGGTTCACTTTATTTGCCTGGGCCACAGGATAGGAAGCATATCCCCTGTTCACATGGATGAAACCATCATTGGCGCTGTATGAATGGATGAATGTGAGACTGCATAAGTGAGTGTATGAATGTGCTTGAATAGGTGATGGTCGAAATAGGGGAAGGGGTTTATGATTAGGGGAACGTATGTTTGAATGGCTGGATGTGTTGGTTGGTGAATCAGTTGAATGTGTGTTTGAACAACCCTTCCTGTCTAGGATTAGTAAAGTACTAATCTTTCAGCAATTTGAGAGGTTATTCAAAGGGGGAAAAAAAGCGCTTAATAAATGCAATAAGACATTATTATTTCTTATTACTATAAAAAATGTAAATGCCATAGAAAGGGTTATGCACAGGGTTATGAAATCTCCTCCTTCCATGCCAAACGGGTTGTTTATACTGAGGATAGAATATACAGTATATATATAAATAGCGGTAAGTAGCCAGGACCTGTTAGATAACACACATCACCACAAGGCACGTGCCAACTAATGCTTCTCCCAGCACCAGCACCACTAGTAGGTGGTGAGAAACCAATCAATACACGCATTTATGGGAACGCCACGAAAGCAAACGGTGCGTTTACTCCGCAAGATCTGTCAGGAGGAAGTGTTCATGTTTATTTCACGTGAAGCCGCACTCTCTTTCGATTCTTACTCAAAACAGTGTTTGATATCTCGAGAGGTGGCCCAGGAAACGCACAGTTAATCATGAGCCAAGTATCTTTAAAGATGTTCTCCGAGACCCGCAGCGCTCCAACGAGTCAACCCCCTGAAGGTCCCCTGCCAAAGAAAACATTTATTTGAGGTGGCAAAGGGGCACCGAAGCACAATGGAAAACAAAGAAGAGGGAGAGAGACAGAGAGACAGAGAGAGAGAGAGAGAGAGAGAGAGAGAGAGAGAGAGAGAGAGAGAGAGAGAGAGAGAGAGAAAGAGAGAGAGGGAGGGGGGGAGAGTGAGAGGGAGAGAGAGAGAAGAGAGGAGAGAGAGAGGGAGAGAGAGA
This sequence comes from Melanogrammus aeglefinus, assembly GCA_900291075.1. NCBI lineage: Eukaryota > Metazoa > Chordata > Actinopteri > Gadiformes > Gadidae > Melanogrammus > Melanogrammus aeglefinus. Next base: position 358,693 of record OLKM01000311.1, on the reverse strand, counting down.
GGAGAGAGAGGAGAGAGAGAGAGAGAGAGAGAGAGAGAGAGAGAGAGAGAGAGAGAGAGAGAGGGGGAGAGAGAGGAGAGAGAGAGAGAGAGAGAGAGAGAGAGAGAGAGAGAGAGAGAGAGAGAGAGAGAGAGAGAGAGAGAGAGAGGGGGGGAGAGGGAGAGAGAGGGAGAGAGAGAGAGGAGAGAGAGGAGAGGGGGAGAGAGAGAGAGAGAGAGAGAGAGAGAGAGAGAGAGAGAGAGAGAGGAGAGAGAGAGGAGAGAGAGAGAGAGAGAGAGAGAGAGAGAGAGAGAGAGAGAGAGGGAGAGAGGGAGAGAGGGAGAGAGAGGGAGAGAGAGAGAGAGTGCAATTTTGAAAGTCAAAGACATATTTGAATGTGTATAGGTCGCAGTAATTGTATTGGAGAACATTGCTTTAAACAATAAAGAGAACATTTTCCTACAATATACTGTATATGAATAAATGAAAACATAGAAAAACGTGATCAATCATAAATGAATGAATGAATGATAAAGCGATGGCGAGAGACTGGTATTGATTTTATGTATGAACACATGAACATAACGTTTACTCTCACACTCCCACTCTGCTTCTTCAGTGTGGGAGGAACTGATGTATCATGGAACAGATGTATCACCATCACTACAGGATACCATGCCTTCAGACAGAGTCCTGGGCGAATAGACATGAGAAAAACCCATTTCAATGGTCAATATCAACACTAAAAGGGATTGAATTGAGATTAAAATGTGTTTTGTTTGCTTTTATTCAATATTAATGCTTTGACTGCTACATGTTATATTCTTACCGTTAATAATGACCATGAATGCTTAACAGTGATGCTTTCACTCAGTCATAAAGAGCATTTGATATTGCACATTTTATATTAAAAAACACCTTATCTATAAGATGGGCTGTTTGGAAGTGGGGGGGATTATTTGATATATTATTATTAGAGTATTAACGTGTTGAGACAAGGTGCTTGGGATTCTGATCAAAACGACATTTTGATCAATGGGAAAAATATAAAAGTATCAAAGAAAGAAATGCCATCCTCCTTTTCGGTGAGACTCCCCACCAGTCAATGTCCTTCGAAATACAAAATTCACAAAACACAATTTACTGAGAAACTCCCGGACAGGCAGATTGTGCGCTGCAGTTCCCCACGGAAGACAGTGTGGGCCAAAGATACCGTAACGCTTTCAGGACCGCACAGCGCTCAGCGTTCACCCAGCCGGCGCGAGGCTGAGGTGGAAAGGCGTTTAAGGAGCGGGCGCCCCCGGTCGACCCAGACTCAGATATATACCACACACTGCGGGATTTGCTCAAGCTTTCCCCTCAGATGTTCAATGCACGCCTTAAAGCCTTTTATCTTGGTGTCTAAATACCGGAATCACAGTACTTTAGGTTTTTAGCAAGGCCGCCCGGATAACAGAACAGGGAGAAACCCGGCAATGCAGCGAGCCAACGGTTTGAATGTTAACTGACAAAGTCCAGAAACCGTTTAGCTTCTCTTGACAATAATAAAGTTAGCGTCTTAAGCTGGTGTGTATTTTGTACAAAAATGTAACATTCTACAAGGACAAGTTCTGTTGTAATGTGCGGCATTGTATGATTATTAACGCTTAAACCTGCATCACGAATGCATTTAGTTGTGACGCAGTCGTCGTTCCCACGTACATAGTCTCCGGGTCTTGGAGGAGACACTGGGGGCCGCTGAGGGTTTGTAGTCAACACCACACTCCATCTTACACCTCAGTCGCTTTGGATGGACTGTGAAGGCCGCCTGCTGGGCCGTATCCTGGCCAACCCAGTAATGTTGACGCTCAGGCAGTGAATCTCCTTCAATAATCATTGAAATGCTTGGCTTCCACTCAGTCTGCCGTCCAGAAAATAACCCCAGATGTTTTTTTTTTCCTGTTGCACGAGTATTTCGGTAGTTCAGGAGATCTAACCGTGCGATTGGTCTTCCTCTCTGAAAATACCAAATGGAAAACGAGTGAGTGCAGCATTTATGGTGCGTGTGTTTCCATATTTTCAGTTAAATGATGGGTCCACCCGGCCGGCCCCCAGAACTCAAGAACAGGTCATCATACGATGGTCCCACGGCTGGGATCGTCCACGAAACGAATCAGAGTGTGAAATATACTGAAGATTTAAAATGTCCTGGCCTTGGTTCCTCTCTTCAGTGTTTCTGTAGTGGAGCCATGACACATTATCCAGGGCTTTTCTAAATCAAACTAACTCAGTGCGTGAGCGTTCTGACAGTGTTTCGTTTTTCAGACAGGGGCTGAGGGGGGATGGAAGAAGAAAAGGATTGACAGAAAGGAGGATGTTTATAAGGGGGGGGGGGGGGCTAAGGAGGGGCTGACTCAGAAGATCTTGTTGAGTTGCCTGACGGGTGGGGAAGACACTGAGAGGGTGGGGGGTGAGGAGTGTGGGGGTGAGGCAGTGGGGTGTGTATATGGGACAGACCAATCAATACCTACACCTGGGGTGCGCCGTTAAGAACATCACTAACCCTTGATTTATGCATGCTATGCTAATTAGCTCCTCCATTTTCTCCCTCCATTTACAGGCCCGCTTGAGATGCCCTTGGGCTATTCAAATAAATAATGACACACACGCACACAAACACTCTGACACTGAGGCGTGTGCACGCAGGTGGGACGCGGGGGTTAGGTTGCTGTGGGCTATTTTGATCATTTGAACGCGACGCATCAACCCGGGCCTGACAGTCGGTTCCACGGCCACACACAGCACTACGGAGGGGGGAAGGAAAAACCACCAAGAGGCTCCAGTGATGCGCCCTGGGACACTTTGACAACATGCGTGTGTGACACCGCTACCCTTGAAATCAGCAGGCCTTGGATAATGGAGACGATTGGAGTCCGGGGGTTTTGTTACCGCAAACATTGCTTGGAACTTTGTGAACCCGACAGGAATGTTCAATATTCTAGTGGAAATTATTTAATTCAATAAGTAATTAATTCCTTTTAAAACCCCCAAAACTTCATAAAGGCATTGGAAATGAAGGACAAGCTAATAATTGTGATCATAGAATTGAACAAAATCTTTCAAATTGTACAGATATTCATTTAAAACGTCAAGCAGCCATAATTTGAAGTAAAGGTCTCATTTAGATACAAATCCTTTGTTAGATGCTTTTGACGGGGCTTTTTATCCTCTTATCCTTACGGGACAATTTAGTGAGCCATAAGGAGATTCTGGCACTAAGTGCTCATTTCAGCATCCTGATTCAGGGGTTAGCTCCATGGCCGATGATCTGAAATCATACCCGCAAGAGGAAGAAAAGCAGGCCCAGATCGCATCATCACCTCTACCACGTTAGGAGAAGGTTCTTCTGCTAGTTTCCTCAAAAACATTAATTATTGAGTTCAAGTTTTGAACTATGCCCAGAGAATAATCTATGGCAGAGTTAAGAAGAGAAGTATGGTTCTGTACTGACAGAAGAGGGGTATTCCTAGCACCCCTTCACTCCCTTTCAATTCAGTGTTCCAAGTGTTGAAGCAGAAACAGAATGATCCCCCTTAGATGAAGCAAGGGGTGGCTAAAGAATCTGCCAATGGTCTGTTTGGGTTGGCTGGACTGATTCTTCATTCAAAGCCAGTCTGTAGGTGCTCTCTGAGACCAACTTTCCACTGTGTACAGCGGAGCTCCAAACCCTCCAGTGACTCAGTGCTGTGACAGCCTGTCCTAAGAACATAAATGTCCGAATGATTCATTTGCAGCGTCTATGTTCACAAATAGCGCAAGTGTCTAATATCACAGAGGAAGATGATCTACTTCCTGATGGTGTGTTTTTGTCAATTACTCACACCGGATATACCTTACATGTTGAGATTGAACACAAATGTGCTGGGCCACAGTCTGAGAGAGAGCAAAGGTACACAGCAAAAGGGACATCTGTCAAGGCTGTGATTCATTCCTTATAACATTTATTTCCTCAATGTCACGACTTCACAACATTGGAGTCACGTGACACGGATCATATGTAAGACAACTGCTTAATAAAAGGATCTTATTTTTTTTTACCAAGGGATCCAAAGTACTTCAAATGTATTTTCCTATAAATGTAGAAACAGCTGGCTGGTTTTAGGAATCCAAAACACTTGCTTCATGTCATAAGGGCCTCAGTCACCTCCAAGTGATGCATTCTTCAATTCTGAGTGGAGAGAATCAGGGCTTTGTTCCGGAGATCAGATAAGACACAGTTCTGCAAGAGTACCAACCTGTCTCTTTTGATCAAAGGAGCCTACCCAGGTGACAAGGTTGCACATGTTTATGTGTGTGTGTGTGTGTGTGTGTGTGCTCGCACAGCGTGCGCGTGTGTGTGTGTGTGTGTGTGTGTGTGTGTGTGTGTGTGTGTGTGTGTGTGTGTGTGTGTGTGTGTGTGTGTGTGTGTGTGTGTGTGTGTGTGTGTGTGTGTGTGTGTGTGTGTGGTGCGCGCGCGCCTGAAGATCAAATCTCTGAAGCTGCTCTTTGTGTGCGAATGTGTGTGTGAAGCAGATGTTGGGTGGAGATAGACAATCAACGGCTATACACACTCGGGTGGCATTTGAAGAAAGACTATTCTTCCACCGATTTGGCACACCTGCACAGCTGTGTTTAATTAAGGTTCAAACTAATTTCACATTTTGGAGGAGGAGAAGTTATTTTTTCAAGATGCCGCCCACATCATATCTCACTCAGACGCTAAAGGTGTTTACACGTATGCACACGCATGCGTGCGCACACACACACACACACACACACACACACACACACACACACACACACACACACACACACACACACACACACACACACACACACACACACACACACACACACACACACACACACACATATGCGTGCTCATGCACAAAGCCCACAGAGGGAAGAAACAATAGCCAGCAGTAAAAAACAATTTGCACTATCACCGGGAGCGTGGCAGTTAATAATCTGTCTTGATGAATTACCGGAGTCAAAGCCACCGGAAATGAAACAAGGAAAGGAAAAAAAACAAACTTGTAAATAGATGCTGGGAAGAGAGGTTTCTTTGCCATTTATAAAAGTATAGAATTCAATCAACTTCTTCCGATTGCTACATATGTGTTATTTACGCTCAGATAATTACTGTGGTGTTTTGAAGAGCTAAAACTGGACTCAAGAATGATGCAACGGGTTCATATTTCTTTAACCAATCAATAGCGCCCAGTGATGGATTTCTCCCAGTGTTGGAAATTAAAACATGCATCCGATACTGCATGTGTGTTTCTACACTCGCCACACAACCCCCATTCACTACCTCAAAAAACCCCATTAAAGAGGATGAGAGTACAGTCCATGCCATTTGATCCCCACTCAAATATGCACCGCGACTATAGAACAGTTAAAAGACTCGGAGAACGGCATCTTCTTCCTTCCAGCCAATTAATACACGCTGCATGAGTCACTGATGTGGAGAGAGAGAGAGAGATAGACCGAGGGGGAGCAAGAAAGCGAGAGCGAGAGCGTATGAGAGTGAAAGAGAGCAAGGGGAGGGGAGAGAGAGAGAAACAGGGAGGGGGAGAGAAAGGGAGAGCGAGCGGGGGAAAGCATAAAAGAGAGAGAGAGAGAGAGAGACTCCATGACTTCAAAGAAGCCATTTTGTATTCTGCTCCAGTGATGCGTGCACACAGGGAGAATGCTACAGGTGCTTGACGCACCTTCTGTCAACTTCTCGGGTGGTCGTTTCCCAGACAGGGTGGGCAGGGAGGGGGAGTTTTCGGCAATGAAATCCATGCCATGGACCCAGTGGACAGCCGTCGGCCTGCGGTGGGGTCGGAGAAGGGGCCGACGACCCAAATTTTACCCTTTTTCAGACCCTTCAGTCGTTTAGTTTTTATTTCTGTGTGTGCTGCCGGTTGATCTGGGGCCTTAATTAACCTCATGGAAACGTTCGCTCTCCAACGCACTAACACAATAATAACAACGTTGAGACAGGCAAGCCACCCAGACGCATCTGGAGAGACTAGCCTGGCAGCGCCAGACGAATTTCAAACTGCAATTAGTCTGGAACCTCCTCCGTTCATTTTTCGATTTCCAAAGGGCGTCACCAAGCGAGCAGACTGAAAAAGGCCTCTGGACACAATTGGACAGGCCTACAACAAATCACAGGAACGAAACGGGTGACGAAGCACTAAGCGACGAAGAAATTACATATTTCTTATCAAAAGCTTTAAGTGCAGTCGTCTGTTCTTACACCATCCAGTTCGTTTGCTACTTTCCAAATAACGGAATTAACAGATCGTTCTACATCAGCGGCCGCCATCTCTTTTGTTGTTAAAATGCATCGATGGCGCTTCTCTGCACAGTCACCATATTTATCCCGCCTTATGTTAGATAAACTGTTGTGATTGGCCGGTCTATTTCTTAGATATGCCAGATCTATCTGCAGAGAAAATGAAACATGAGCTTGCGAGATTTTTCTGGCTCAAAGGCTAGGAAGAGACTTTGATTTTTTTTGGTATTTTTGGGTTGGAGGGCCGACATCTGGGAATACGAGGTGGGAAATAAAACACTTAGTAGAGAGAAGCGACCAGGAGAAATGGGGTGAGGGAGTCGTGGTGGGAGAGGTGGGGTAAATGGAACAGGGGAGAAAATAGCAACATGAACGTCCAACTTTAGGTACAGGAATCCAAGATTTTCCACTTGAAGTACTTTTGGCCCAAAAACTTTTGAAAGGTTCATGATCACACCCCAACATGAGGCATTTTTAGATATTGAAAAACAGGTGTATTCCGAGTTGGCGACGCTAGATCTAATAACTGAAGAGATTTAAATTTGACAATATTTTGTTATTCAAACAAAACCGATCGTCTCAAATTATTCACTTTTAATAACCCAGTTTAATTATTAAGGTTTCCACACAGTGAATTTCTGTGTGTTTTTATTGAAAGGCATGAATAAAACAGCACCATCATGCCAGTTGAAATGAAATACTGAGGCAAACAAAACGAGTTGTTCTCCATAAAGCAATATCCCAACCAGCAAGGGGGCCAACACTGGGGTGGGTTTCAACGGTTATTCAGAAAAAGTCGCCCACATGTTTTAATTTGATTTTTTTTTTTATTATTATCATTTATGTTCATGTTATTCATCAATGTAACCTCTGAACAATTTCTCACAAATTCACAAGTGGATTGTGCCATTTCTTCTTTCTTGTATTTCCATTAGTAACAAGTCAACTGAACTCCTTACCCCAACATCAACATTATAAGATAGTCATCTGACTTATGCATTTTTCCGCTTAATTTATCAATAAAAAAAACTTTGTTCTTTTTTTCTTCTTGTGAACCTTTAGAAATAATAATACATTTGACATTTAATGAAACACTTAGATTTCTAAAGTGCAAAGATATCAACACAGGCTTGATATGTGAATGAAATGTCAAAGTTAAGCGAGGTGTTGCGTCCTCTCAGTCTCTAACGAACACCCCTCCATTCACCCCTCAAAGGAGAAACACGTTGACACCGTGCACATTGCACACACACCCTCCCCAAGGACCAGATCAAATCGCAGGGTTATTTTACTTGAGGGGGGCCACTTTGCCTTGGATGGATTATGTTCATTGGCTTCAATTCTTGGCAACTCTTCTTTGGCATGAATTTGCAGACAGATTGCAATGTTTTTTTTTTCTTTTACTTATGCCTCTCCCTCTATATGTCCCTGGAAGCTCAGATCATGTATGGTTGTCTGTGCTTATCTAATCATGAGTCTGCAAGAGTCGCGTGAATCTGTTTGTATGAATGGATACGGAACAAATAGATGAGACACGGAAATATCTCCAATAGGATGAATATCTTTCAATAACAAGTACCTATTGTTTGTAAAAGAAGTACAACGTTACATTATAGAAACACACACTGATGTATGCCTCTTGATCCCATTGGCTGTCGCATCTCACATGACTGTAGTTGATACTCCATCCAAACACGGGCTACACCCGGCATTAGCTGACATGCTAGTGTTAGTTGGTGCCTTAATGCCAGCTGTGTTTGAGTGAAGGAGTACTGTATGTGAACACGGAGCCTCACTGTCCTTCTCTTGTGCTTCAAACAAACACTCTGAGCAGAGAAAGAGGATAGCGGCTCACTCTGTCTAAGACCCTCACACTGTCGGATTAAGACACATACACATGCGAAACAAACACTCAGACACACAAAAGGCATTTGCACACTGGGACCAGATAAACACATGCACAGATTTTACAGTCAAACGTGAACACTAGCACGCACATACAAAAACACACAAACACAGACACACACCAAGCCTCTCTGTAATATTTGTTTCTCTTTTTCGTTTCTCTGTTGGGCCGTCTACCCTCCCAGGCATCATCAGCCTTTCTAATCATCCATCCAGCCTCTACACATTAAGAGTCCCTCGCTCCGTCCTCTAATCCATCCTCTACACATTAAGAGCCCCCCCCCCCCCTTCTCCTTCATGTTGGCCCCCAGCACCACCACTCTCCTCACAACTAGAGAGAGGAGAGAGAGAGAGGAGAGAGGAGAGAGAGAGAGAGAGAGAGAGAGAGAGAGAGAGAGAGAGAGAGAGAGAGAGAGAGAGAGAGAGAGAGAGAGAGAGAGAGATCCCTCTGGCCTCCCTTTAAAGATATGTTCATTTCTGTTTTGCAGCCTTTCCAAAAAGGCAGATTTTCTGGCTTTGTTGGGGGAACGTCACAGCAGAAAAATCTACCAAGCAGGGCTGCTTCCCCTACCCCTGAGGCTAATTTCTGCCAACAGAACCCATATAGCCACGTGCATACATGCACAAATATATACACATATTTATACACGCACGCACCGAGCCGTACATCTTCCTCTTCCGCTCTAACTTATAAGTGAATCTTACTTACTCACTTTCTCATTCAAACCGTTTCTGAGGCAGAACTTAAAACAGATTATGCAGCTCTTGGTGCTTATTTCCCCCCATTTCCATTTCAACTCCAGGGACAGAGTCGCGCTGCTTGTCAAGGGCATGTAGGGACTTGAAACTCAAGGCTTATACACTTGTGTATGTTGATCCACCCACTGACGCCGTCGAAATAATGACTACAAGTCGTTTTCTCCCCTGGTCCACGTGGTTTCCATGGTAACACATCTATCGGGGAAAAAAAACATGAAACGTGGCCTTTAAGCAAGGCATCCTGTGTGCTGTGGAGCCGTTGACTGGAACACCTTTCCGTCAACGGCCAAACATAAACTCGCCCAGCGGTCGATGGATGTGATATTTAGACAGGATACAGATTCGCCTTTACCTTTAACCTCGCCGGTGGATGGGTTCCCCGATACCCATCTCAACTGTCTCAACTGTCATTTAATTCCGGGGCGTCAACACCGACACAGAGTCACGCCGTGCTAGCATAGCGACGTGTGCGTCGGCCATTTTGTTCCAACGCAAAGCAGTCTCGGGAGGGCAGGGGTTTGGGTTTACTGGGGATGTGAAGGGTTTGGCTCTGTTCCCAAGGACACTAAGGGGGCCCTTCGCTGGCTGCTTGCGGACTGCAGACCTGTAAACAACGCACCCCCCCAACAGGCCTGGTCGGGTCGACAGCTTGGCAGGTAGCACTGCCGCGGCTCAGCGAGTGCCCCCGAGTCCTTCTTGCATATCATTAGCCATTATTGGGATCTTACACCGATGAGCAGATGGTCTGTTTTGTGATTTTCTGTCGCATACAAAATAAATGAAAAGAAAGGCGACAAAATAGCATTTTATTTACAACGGAACGGGAGACATGGCACCGCCTAGAGGTGGGTTCAGTCAAACTCAGTGGCCGTACCTCCAGGATTTGTTCCTGTGTGGGTGGTCTGATCTGAGGCGTTGTCCTGTTCTCAGCTAGGGAAGGACGAGGCCAGGCCAGCCTCAGCCCCGGCCCCTAGGACAGGAAAGGTGCAAGTGTCCTTGTTGGCTGCTCTATGTCGCCCTCTGTTGGTTGGTATCTCACTGGGCAAAAAGTGATTCTGGGCCCAGACATGACATACTTTTGGAGTGTAAGAGTGAAGGTTTGATCACACCACATACCAGCCTCTAATTAGACTTTCACCCACCCCCCCCCCCCCTCCCCCTTTCCTGCCTCCCGTATTCAGTGTCAACCTCACAGCGACGCCATCGCGAAGGTGGGATCTGTCGAGAACAATTAGGAGGGTGGCGACATCTTTGTTCAGTGCCTCATAATCCCACACATAATCCACCTGTTCTCTGGATCCCATCAAAGGGGAGGCCACGGGTTCAGAACTGGACAGAAAGAGAAGCAAAGGTTGAGAACCAAAATAGACACACAAAGGGATTTGCTCAATTCAACTCTGAATTGGCTGGAAAAAGGGGAAGGACGTGCTTTAGGACTCACTTCATTTTGACACGTGTGTATTTAGAGGGAAGGATACACTAGTGGTTAGGTTGCTTCACTCCCAGAGGTTATGGGACCAAACCTCAATGCACCCTCTTGTCAGGTGTGCGTAGTTTCGAGTCCTAGCCACAACGAGCTCCTTTGTGATATGTATTTAATTTAAAGTATTAAGTAAAAGCATTTAGTACAATTATATTTGATTATAATGTCTGATCAATGTCTAGTTTGACCGTAAGTATAACAAAGTGATGGTTTAATTTCTGCTTATGTGTTCCATCCACTTTTCCATCAGTGTCTATGACACCTTCGCCTACGTGTGGAGAGAGTAGGGCAAGTGTTGGGTTAGCTTTACATCCAGTCACACAATTTAGTGAGGTAATGATAGCAGATGGGATGGGGGGGCATGGCTCGCAGGTCGGAGGGGTGCACTTATCTCTGATAGGCTCCATTTGGGAAGGGAATTGAAGGGCTGGAGACACTTGAACTGACGGAATGAATTTGTTCAGTGTCGCTGCAGGAATATGGCAGCATTAGCCTGTTATGCTAATTTCAGTTAGCAGTGGGACACAGTTCCTTTTTATTATTTTTGATGATGGTTCTAGTCAAGTAATACAGAAACCAGGGAAATGACAATAGCATACCAATACGGCAAAGCCAGTTCAAAGTATTTAAAGTTGTTACAAAGAGCAAGGGAAATAACTGATAAATTGCTGTTTCATTTATGAAGGTAATAAGTAGCTAGAAGTTGGTATGCATACTTATTATTCCAGATTCTTCTGAAACAGCACAGATAATGAAAACATATAAAAAAAATGTACTTATATTACCCCAGTATTGGGTGACTAATTGGGTAGCATGGGGGACCCAGCATAAGGGGAGGCCATATGGCAGCAATATCAAATTACATTAATCCACTTTCTGCTCTCTCCGTTGTTCTTTCTCTGTATTGATAAGTAATATCGTTAAGCACGTTGAATTCCTGTAAGGTAACCCATAATGAAAAGAACAGAGATAAGATTGCAAGATTGACGCTGGCCACACACACACGCACGCACGCACGCACGCACGCACGCCACGCACGCACGCACGCACGCACGCACGCACGCACGCACGCAGGCAGGCAGGCAGGCAGCAGACAGACAGACAGACAGAGACAGACAGACAGACAGACAGACAGACAGACAGACGACAGACAGACAGACAGACAGACAGACAGACAGACAGACGACAGACAGACAGACGACAGACAGACAGACAGACAGACAGACAGACAGACAGACAGACAGACAGACAGACAGACAGACAGACAGACAGACAGACAGACAGACAGACAGACAGACAGACAGACAGACAGACAGACAGACAGACAGACAGACAGACAGACAGACAGACAGACAGACAGACAGACAGACAGACAGACAGACAGACAGACAGACAGACAGACAGACAGACAGACAGACAGACAGACAGACAGGATGATAATGCATAGCGTAATTCAAAAACGCTCATTATTTCACATCAATGACATGCACTTTGCATCATCCCTTCCATAATCCAGGGTGAAGGATGTTCATGGTGACTGCAACCTGCTTCGGCTTCAGACAGGAGAAGAAGACACAGCGCCGGTTAGACCCGGAGTGCTGCTGACGTAATGGCCATTACTTCCTCCATTACTTTCTTTCTACCCAGACTGACCGGACTGACGACACGGGCTACTGCTCTCATAGCTCTATGCACGCATCCACACCGGGGAGACTTCCTACAGCTGAGTGGTGCGCTCATAAAGACCCTTTCAGCTCGGGGGCTGGATGAAAAAAAATACCCGGAAGCACGTACCTATTGGCGCCGCTGGTTCAACCAAACCAACCAATTTCCCTAAATAAGGGAGTCACTATCACAATACTCCCGATCCTTGATAAAGGCAGATTGTTCAGACATTTTCATCATTTAGATTAAAAAAAAAATTCAAGCAAACATAAACACACACTTCAAGACACGTATCGGCCCAATTGAATACACTGCAACGATTCCAGCTAGCAAAACATTTACCATGCCTAGTCTAGCTGTGATGCTGTCAAGGTGACATTTTGTCTCAATGAGGAGATTCTCCTCCTCTTCAAATTGGCCCTCACCCCATCGCTTGCCTTGCCCTTGAAATGAACCAGTCTCTGCCTCATCTATTTCCCCTTGCTGTCTTTTGACGGCTATTCCCTGCAGTCCCATCAGTGCACAGCCATGCAGATCTGGCTGTGTAAGCAGAGTGACACTGCTTCACTGCTTTGCTAACATCTGTTTGTTTTCATCCCCAAATTCCTCCAAAGAAACGGGGGAACCATCCAGTAGGTGGAGAGAGGCTGTGCGTAGATCAAGACGCAATTCTTGAAGCTTAAGACGAGCAGCATAGGAACAGCATAGGATTTTTTTAAAAAAAGGTAAGTAAATTAACAAAGATATCCTTGCGCAACAGAAAATAGAGCAATATATTGGAAGTTTCACAACTCAGACTTTAGAATCAGTATCTAATAATAATAGTGATTTGCATTAACTCGGCAATCAGCAGTGAACTGTATAAAGAAATCTGTCACAGCACTGGGTAGACTTATCCGGGAGACCATCCTGGTCACATGAGCTCATATTCTGTTTCGGTACACGGATCAGTCTGGACCTCCAGCCGCTCTCATTGATTTCCGGAAATGGACAATGTAGTCTGGGCCAATCAGGGACTGCGTCGTAGCTGATGTTGTAAAACACAACAAGTCTCCCGAAGCAATGCTAGTGATAACATTAGGGCAGTAAACACAGGTAAGTGCAGTTTGCACCAGCAGAGTATCTTGGTGGGAACACACATTTCCGCCACATTTAGCTCAACATAATGAGGTCACATCTTTTGTTATGCTGATTGGCTAAAGGGCTTTGTCCGTCAAGTCAAGAACTCCCACTAATCCCTTCATGTGTAGTGAAAGAGAACGTGAGGTCGATCAGGCTGGTCAAATCCACTATTTTATCCCCTCAATGCATTTTTCTCCGGTCCATAATCCAGAAGTTTTGCTTTGATATCGTAGGACCACTCTACAGCAGACTATAAGTATACTGGTTCTTTCTGATTCAGAGGTGGTCGGTTCCCACTCATTTCTATGAACCCTCCATGCTCCCCCCCCTCCACCATATCACTGCAATCCAGCGAGCAGGACCATTACGTCTGCCGGTCTATTCCAGCCCTCTCTTAACATCCGCCACACCATACTTAATCTCCAGTGAGCATCTCCCCGTCTGATGATTTAAAAGCGGACCTTTCTTATTTCTCCCTTCCTTCTCTTCTCGTCCCTTCCTCCTCCAAGTCGAACGCTCCGGCTCAACAGAGCCAGGGCCTTCGGTGTCTTCTCCTGTGTGACGGATCACTTTGCGGTGACAAGCCGTGGAGGCCTCTACAGGCAATACAAACAGCCATCCATCACAATTCACCATGATGATAGCGGAGGGGGGGCGGGTGGGGGGCGGTAAAGGAGTGGCACTCGCCTGATAAGGTCTCAGAGAAGTGGAAAGGGAATTGGAGGGAAAGCACTTTAACCGATGGAGATCTGTTTCTACTGGCATTCCTACTGGGAAAGGGCAGCCGTATTGCTTGCTTGGTTTCGTTTTTTGGAGATTGTGCAGTGTATGGAAACAAGTGGGTTGAGGGTTTTGGACTTTTGAAAAAAGACTTGGTTGTTGGTTCTGAATGTAGAAATACAAAAGCAGCAGGCAACAATTTTAAGTGATGAGTAATATCGCCCTTAACTTTTTGTGAGAGATCTCGCCAGACAGGAAATTGAAGGAAAATGAAATATACAATGTTTAGAAAACCGATTGCCCCTGAGAATGTTGTTTAGAGAACGGAGACGCTGGTCGTTTCACAATCAGTTAATAATAATAACGTTCCAACGCTTTTCCGTTTTTTTTTTTCCTCCAATCATTAAAATGTCTTTGCAGAGATAAAATTGCACTTCCGCGGCGCCGTCTGAATTTTTTCTCTTGAAAGTACAACATTAATGTGAAATTGATGGAGGATTAAGGTGATGAAGAGGCAATTTATATGGCGGAAGCGAAAATCATAGAAAATGTGTTTACTGCATCGGGGACAATTCTGTTTTTGACACTCCAAGCTCGCGGCAGCGTGACTGAGGTTTGTAATAATTGCCCTTGACAGAAGGCAAATGTTCTCGATTCAAATGAAGTGGGTGTTACTCACTGAACCATGCAGTAAGATCCTGCCTCCACCCCTGGACTCCCGCATTCAGCTAATAATTACTTTTGGGTCCTCCGTCGAGATCTGGTTGTATTTGGGTACGGGTTGCTGACGTGAAGAAGCAGACGGACGATCAGAAAAAAAGGAGAAAAACAGAAAAACGAACGCTGAAGTCAGGGCTGAGTGTTTGGATAGATTGCAGCTGTAGAAGGTTCACGCGCCGCTAGACTCAATTATAAAACACCTCGGCTAGCTTCGCCGGGGTGGAGAGAGGAATAGAAAAAGAAACGGAAATTGTGTTTACCATAGCCTTGTCGAGTAAACAACATTTAAATGGATGTCATCTATGATATTCATCATTCTGTCGGCAGACTTCTGCACCTTGGTAATTTTTTATAATTGCCTGTGGATTATGTTTACCAGCTTTTGATTGAATCAATCAAACTCGGCGCGCTGCAACCAACATGTTTCGACGCGACCTTGCAGGTAATAAACCCGCTGTTCGTTGGATCATTTGCAGTTTAAGAGCTCATAATATACATGTGGTGTGTGGCGATAAAGCAGGCCAAGCACAGGACATTTAGCAGTGGATTTGAACCTCATATATATCAGGTTTAACAGCATTAAGATCTGTTCTAAAGATCTATCGAAGATCAGCTTGGGGTGGGAGCCTTAGTCAATACAGTAGGGAGCAGGTGCTCAAATCTGCCTCAATCCCCCCCAGGTTAACCATGGGCATCGCTCACAGATGATCAACCGCGTTAGATGGCCACCACAGACAGGACCCCATTCATCAGAACCTCATCCTTCCCCCAAAACACAAATCCCCCCTTCGCTAAGCCATCGATGAACAACAATGATTTATTAGGTATTGAGTATTGTCTTTTGTTTTTCCTGTGCTAACTCAAGCGAAGCAACACAAGCCCCCACTGCATCAACGTCTATTTAGGAGGAGGGAAGAAAGGAGCGACCGACCAAAAACTAAATGCAAAATCCAAAGAGTTCAGGATTAACGTCAATCTTAGTGGGAGGACATATTGACAATACCTTGAAACAATACCTTTGACCTTGTCGTCAACCACATTGGCCCTCGGCAACTTGGCAAACCTGCAGACTGAGTGCAAGCAGGTTTTCGACCCGGACATCCAAAACTCTTAGACTATGCATACGTTATATTGTGCAGGGGACAAGACGTTACCATACACCTACAGTACATAACGAAAGTTCACTGTTAACTGTTTGCTCCTCAGAATTACGCGTCAGTTGAGGTCTGTGTGAACGGCGAGACTAATGTAAACTAAAGTAAACGCTATTGTTCAAAACGGCATGTTTGATCGACCATACCCACAATCCAGAGCCCTCCTTTGTGCAACTTTCCAGTCTTAAAAAGACGTAAAGTTCAAGAACTTGTAAAACATAGTTGGAAGAAGGAAGCAGTAAAGTAGGGAGCTATCCAGGCAATGCTTTTCTCAGAGGCAACACACAGTGAATGCAGGTACAGGTGGTTAAGGAGTTGATGGAGGATAGCGTCCTAACATCTTGCTCAATGGTGCAGTGGGACATTGGGGATTGAAGTCCTTTTGGGGAAGAGAATCAATTGCCCCAGAGACTATTAGACTGTCCTGCCCTAGCGTTCCTTGCTTGACTTCTCCTCGATTGTTGAAGGTCTAAAAGCAAGGCCGCTCCCTTAACAGCTTCTGTGATCGATAGCCCCGGGACGAGAGCGGAAAGCCGGCAATGATGCTACGTCGCGGCTACACTCTTTGAGAACAAATGACTGTGCCTCCGCGCCATCAACAAGGAGGTAGCAAACATGGCTAGCGCTAGCTGTGGAGTTCTATCACAGCAACAGTGAGGTCCCAGCTTCCATTTATCCCTCTACTAATTATCCACACTTGCATCGTGGCTAATAGCCGCTGTAATGACCTGTATCTGAGATCTAGCCTTCCTACATTCATTCTTTATTTTAACTCACTCCTTATATGACAGTACAAGGATGCTTATTTTATGGGTTGCACAATTAAAAGCAAAGGGAGAGGGGTGCTTGTCAAAAACAATTAGGGGGCCTCTTGGATGGGAAAGCCGGGACAGTTTCTCAGGGCAGTAATTATCTCTTGCTGAGGCACGAGAAGATTGAGGAAAACAAACAAATAAACAACATGGACGCAAAGGGAAACTACTGCAGGGAGTCGGTGGTGGTGGTGGTGGTGGTGGTGGAGAATTTGACGTAGCCGATGATTGAAATGCGGGGGATTATTATATAAATTATTTTCATTACAACGTGGAGACATAATGGAACAGGATCCATTTAACATGTGCATTTTAATAGCCCCTGTTGTCCTAAAATAACCTAAATTCAGTACTGTACCCGGATTTAAAAAGTACATTCTCTTAATTAGTGGTTAAAAGGGGGGGAACAGTTAACCCTGGTTCTCTCAGATAAATATTTTCCTCATTTGCTACGGAGCACTACAGAACAACACACAATCACCACAGTGAAGAAGATTTATTTTAAAAGGGGGAGTGTATAAATAAACATTCATTAGTGTACTTTTTTGTAGCAGATATAAAAGACGCTGCTGTCTTTTGAAATGTTCTTGAAAGTAAATGGAACTCACCAGAAGAAGTGCGCCTCGCTGATTCTGTTTGTTTTCAAGAGCTGCTGGCTGTCCTACTCCCGCCTGGAAGGGAAGGAGCCAATTAGAAATCCCCTTTTGGCTCAGAGCAAGTAAGGTTTAGAACCAAACGTCAGCAGAAAATGGGATGCGAGCTTCGATACAAAGGCCTAGACACAACGTTTCCATCGGCTTACTTGAATGAAAATAACCATAATATATTTATGCTGGGGCCCGTTTAGGGGAGTACTATATGAACAAAATTTGTTTGCGAAAACCCTTACCCAGGTGATGGGGGACTAATGTCGATTTCTCTGGCGATCTCTTAGAGCATTTTTTAGAATTTCTCTTGAGGGAAATCAGTTTTGTTTCCAACCCGTTTTGAAACCATGTTTAGTTTCATGTTTGCCAGGAGTCACATTAGTCCACACTACCCTACAGCACACAAGGTCGCAATCTCTCCTGCAAAAAGGCCCGTGAAGAACACCACAGCTATCTTCTCCGTGTGGACACAATACAAATATAAAAAAGGAATTAAGAGTGTTTGAGTGTACAGCGTCGACCGAGGCCTGTGTTTTTCAGACTTATTCGGGGAGAAATCAGCAATCTAACCGCTGGGGAACACAATGAGCTTGGGACGGTCTTCCCAGAGTAGCTGATTACATTATGATCTTTGCTGTGCAGCTGGCAGCTGCTTTCTGACAACAAGATGATAGCAAACTCCTGTCGCATCTACTCCAACATATTCAATTATCCACACATATCGTGTGAAGCCTGAGAAGACGCACACAGCCACCATCACCACAGGAGCTATTATTAATATCGCTTGGAATACATTTTAAGTCATGCCCAGTGATTGGTGGTTTCATCAACTCAACTGATCATCTCATCATTTAGATAATTGTATTTAATGCATGGCTGGTCTGTTGGTGACCTTTTCCATCACAGGCAATACGTGCAGTTGACATCAGACTGTGTTGCACACGGTGGTGAATACGCCATGCTTAGAGGTCACTGCCTCACAAGATGGCGCCAGGCGTGAAGTGACTTCACACTCCCTTTTGTACGTGCTAGTTCAAGTATTTATGCTTGTACCCACTGAATCTCAGTGCACAATGAGAGTGAGCAATGACAAAAAATACCCATCTTAAAGATATCCAATCCATAGTGGCGATAGTTGTATGTTTCCTTGGCAATTTAGTCAGCCATTCATTCACCTAAGTTGATGGGGGGGATGGAAAAGAGAGAGAGAGCGAGAGCGAGAGATACGCCGTGAAGAGCAGGGCAGGAATCTAGTAACAGCTCTGTTCATCTGTAAGGCTGTCTCAGAGTCCCAATCCAATTTCAATAGCTGCTGTAGCTCCTGTTCTATTATTGTGATATACAAAGACACACACACTCAACAGCCCTGGGTTAAAGAAAAGCCAGTGTATGCTATTTCAATAGCATCCAAACGGAAATGACTGGCTTGTGTGTCTCCACAGAGACTCGGTCTACTCAGAGTCTCCTTGCATCCGTTTGTTTCCCCCGCTAACTGCCATGTTTGGATGTTTTGACATAATTGATTGGCTCATTTGGCCCAGGTGTGTCTCCTCTACAGGAAACAGGCGTTGTTATGCTACCTGCCAGCCTTTCTCTGAGTATTATTATTATTATTGGCAAAAACAGAAATAAAGGATGTTACTCTATACTCTAGATTCCTCTAAAGTAGACATTTGCATAACTTAAGCTTCCCCCAAACAAACCCTCAAGTAGCCGGTGAAAGGCGTTGTGTATAGACATGAGTCGAATACATGAATATGTAATATTAGATGAAATATCTCGACAGGAAAGTATGGCAAGAAAAATTTAGATTCAACAAAGAATGAGAGAGGTTTCAGTTATTCTCTTTGTGTCTGTTCT
Source organism: Melanogrammus aeglefinus (assembly GCA_900291075.1). NCBI lineage: Eukaryota > Metazoa > Chordata > Actinopteri > Gadiformes > Gadidae > Melanogrammus > Melanogrammus aeglefinus. The sequence continues at coordinate 339,560 of OLKM01000311.1, read as the reverse complement.
TTACACATGTGGTTTACAAAGCTGTTTTTAGAGACGTTCAAACCGCTGTCCTGGGGGCAAGCATCAATCCACCGTTTGCCTTTTGAACAGCAATCATTCGAGTTTGGTCTAGACAAACACGACGCTCGACTGCAACACAGCTACACAACGTCACTTTCACCCCCAGGAAATGACATGGCAGATACTCTTTAGGATGTCAAATAAAACTGTATTGCAGGGGGAGGATGGGAGATTAGTTACCTACAGGCTCTTCCAGAGGGGGGGGCGGGGGATGTGTGGAGTGGAGGTCTCTTATTCTGGGGAAGTGGAACGCGATAAGGCAATCATCCTTTGATTCTTTCAGCCAATCACCCGTCGGCCGGCGAGCTCGCCGCTCAAAGTATATCCTGTTGTCCATCGTTCTTCCACACGGAGAGAGGCTTGTTGTTTCAGCACACCACGTTGAGCTGGTGGCGCGTGACTCAGATCGGTCTGCCATCCGCTGACCTGCAAGTTCTTTCCTCACCTGCAGATTGTGGTGACTCAACCTGCTCTGCTGAACACCGTGCCTCACTCATTCACCACGTCCGCGGCCCCCTCATGATGCAGAGCAATCGTGTGCAAAGCACGACGGATCACAGCGCGGGGTGCATGTTCCGCTGCTTCTGACGCTTTCCCACTGATGGTTTTACGTTGTTCCACTCGCATTCTATTTTGATCAACCGGCTTTCCATTTGGTTTATTCAACCACTGATTCATTGCTTCAGACCCATTGTGTATCGCTTCGACCAGGCAAAGTGAATCAAATGCACGTACTTATCCTACGGTATGATGTCTATGGCATGTAGGCCTATTTGGGGATGTTACATTCAGAGGACATACTTCTATAATGCAGTTGTCCTTAGTAGGGGTTCCAGCAGTTTGTTCTGCAGCCCCTACATGCACAGTATATTGATTCCTTGCAGACCTAAAAGGAGATTCACTCTCCACAAGCTATACAAAATCGATATGATTAGAACCACTTTTCCGTTAGAACAGGAGAAACCTTAGAACCACAGCAGAACCAGCGGAACCCTTGCCTAGCCGAAGTACGCAGCAGTACGGACGCTGCTGACACTGACGGACGGGGGCAGACGACAGACTTCGTCAGGGGAGAAGGTAACTGAGGGGGCTGGCAGCAGGATGAAGGCACGGAGCCAGCCAGCCTGCCAGCCAGGTTCTCCTGTGGTGGGTTTTGCTTGATTAACTGCCGGCGTTTCATTGGGGTTACTTACTGCGAAACACTTTCATAATGAGGGCGCACTCCAAACAGAGAGAGCCGGCAGAGTCTAGAGTGGTCAGCCGGGGCTGTTTCTTTCTGTCAGCAGAAAAAGGGAAAACACAAACCCCTGGTGCCGCTCGCTTGTCTCTCATATGTAGAGTCTGGGTAAGCGTTGGAGCCCTGGATTCCTGCGGCACACTCTCATTAGAGCCAGGAGGTACTGGGTTTGAGCCCCAGGTCTGAGGCCTGGCTGTAGTCAGCCGATGAGCGGTGTCTAACCTATCCCCTCCCTACTCCTTAATGACACCGATTTGAATTCACTGCATGTTGCCTTTTGATGGAAGTGTGTGATAAATAAGTCCATGGTCTGTAGGAGTAAGAGTGGTTAAGGGGTAGAACATGAAACCATGTGTTTTGTCCTTCAGCGTCTTCTAACTGAGACAGCTCTGCTTTCTTTATGAATATTTATGGGGAACCACTGTAGAATGCATTGGATAAAATAACAAGCTGTGTCCAGACAAACACACACACACACACACACACACACACACACACACACACACACACACACACACACACACACACACACACACACACACACACACACACACACACACACACACACGCACACACACACTAAAACACACGCACACACATCTCTGGTGCATGTTGTCTCCAGAGAGGGACTGGGAGAGGAGATCTGATGGCTGCCCAACCTCCAATGTTTGAGTGGTCAGTCAACCAATCATGGGCCAGGCAACTTGAAGGGCTAGAGAGAGCCATGCTGGATATAAAGAGGGTTGAAGCAACGAGGTAGGGGTGGGCGAGAGACAGCTAGACAGGCATGATTAGGGAGAGAGGAAGGGAGATGGAGACTACAAATAGAGAGGTAGAGCGCGAGGGAGATAGATGGACCAAGAAAAAGAGAGACAGAAAATGAGTGGGAGAGAGAGATAGAGAGAGTGGGAGAGAGAGAGAGATAAAGATAGAGAGGACCCGAGAGAGGGCGAGAGAGAGAGAGAGAGAGAGAGAGAGAGAGATAAATAGAGAGAGGACCCGAGAGAGAGAGAGAGAGAGAGAGAGAGAGAGAGAGAGAGAGAGAGAGAGAGAGAGAGGAGAGAGAGAGAGAGAGAGAGAGAGAGAGAGAGAGAGAGAGAGAGAGAGAGAGAGAGAGAGAGAGAGAGAGAGAGAGAGAGAGAGAGGACAGAGACGGTGAGGAGGACATGGAGTGTGTGTCCAGATGTTCCCGGTGCAGTCCCAGTACTAGTATTTTTAAATGTTGATAAAGTCTTTATATATTTATAAGTTTGATATGTTTATTTAGTGGTTCATATTAGGGTCAGTGGTGACATTGCACAAAGAGATATGTCAAAAACACTCGACTGTGTACAGATTGTGGTAACAGTTAACATTGCCTCAAACACTACATAAAGAATATTCCAAAAAATGAATCTATAAATGAGAGAGAGAATTGGAGAGCAGGGGGGGGGGGGGAGACAGAGAAAAAGGGAGAGCAGGGGAGACAGAGAGAGGAAAAGGAAACAGAGAGAGAGGGGGAGAGTTGAGCTCTTGTCACGTCAGGCAGAAACATGAAAGAAATCTTACATCAGCTCAGATGAAACCCATGTGGCAGCGCGGAGTGGGACACGGGGGGATGCTACATGCGAACAAAACATCATTATGATGGATGAGCTGTAAGAAACCATAAAACACGCCGTGGGGATACAATAATAATGGGATTATCAATTTGAAGGAAATAAGTTAGAAACCAACTTGGTAGTCGGAACTCGGCACGGCGAAAACCCACAAATCATCTTTACGCTCCATACAGTGTTCTGCGTGGAAACACGACGGGCCTGGTGGTTGGAGATGGAGTAATTCACAACGCCGGGGTTTGATGGAGGGATGGGTGGAGAGGGTGGGGGGGGAGGGGATGGGTGGAGCGATGGGGGGTAATGATCAGATATTCCACGTACCCTGTGGTGTAATGGAGTCCGGCACGGTGGCATCTTCTGACAAAACACTGAGACGTATCGCGGCGCACACACACACTTAAACGTTTTTTTTTGTTGGCAGTTATTTTTCGCATGTGTATTGTGGTAAAGTGTGTTGTTGAAGCTGCAATCAGCCATTTTGATTTGTTTGGGGCTCTATCGTTCGATAGCGGCGGTCAGTCGTCGTACAAATCGAACCGTGAGACTCAATCAAAACACAGTTGAATCAAAACAAAGTGGGCAGAGCAAAAACTGCACACATATTGAATATCAACTCTTAAAATAAGTTTCTAACACGCGCATTAATAATAAATATAACCTATACGATATATACAAACATTGCAGTACCACACACAATAGCACCGTCCGAGTAGTAGATGATGATTCCCTCCAGCTTAGCATAGAGCTGGGTAAACAGACATGCCTGCATGCCATGTCTGCCCAAGGCCCCGTCATGATCCCAGGGGTTCTCCTGAGTGCTGCAGCTGACACTGAGTGCTGTTCTCCAGATCTACGGGCTCCATCTGCGCCACCTCCTCCCAGCAGACGCATCCAGGCCAGCCTCAGCCCTGCGTCTCTCAGAACAACCGCTGCAATGCATGGCATCCTAACCCCATTTACCCTCCCGCTGACCCCCTTTTGGTCCCCCCCACGCGGCTCCCTTGACAGCCATGTTGTAGTCTGCACATACGTGACATGGGCAGATGGGCCATGTGTTACATGGGCAAACATACACTTGTTCGACACACATGTATACACACTTACACACACACACTTACACACACACACTTACACACACACACACACACACACACACACACACACACACACACACACACACACACACACACACACACACACACACACACACACAGTTATTATACTTCATTAACTGAGATCTGCGCGTGCATGTATCCACTGCACAATTACACAGTCGTTTAGTTAACTACTTGATATCCAGCCACATGAGAACAGGCGGTCACACCTCGTGTTCAGATCTCCTTGTGTGGAAAGTAATGGCTGTCATTTGGAAGAAGCACATGCACACACACAGACACGCACAGGGCATGTACACACGCCAGAGCACTTACAGGCAACACACGTCCTTTGGTTCTCGTACATGCACCCACGCCAAAAATAACATCCCTTTTGGACAGTTATTGCGTGTTGCCATATGTGCTGTGGTTAGAAGCGTTTCACATTTGCGCAGCTACTTAATGATCACACCTTCAAGCGGATAGAGGTTTAGCGCAGGTACACGTTCCAAGCCTCAAAAGCCTTGAACAAACACATATGAGAACCATTAGGCACAAGGGGAAACTCGTGCTGCAAACGTAGTTCGTACCGATGCATACTGTCACCGCGCACACACATGGTGTGTCTACGAAAAAACACAATATAGGTCTATGCTTACATGATGAAACAATAGCTGAATGCACATGTGAGAGGCTACACACACAGACACGCACACACACACACTCATGCACGTGCACGCAAGCACACACACACACACACACACACACACACACACACACACACACACACACACACACACACACACACACACACACACACACACACACACACACACACACACACACACACACACACACACACACACACACAGAGGCAGGACTACAACAATGCGGCTCGGTGCGGCACGATTGTGTGTGTCTTGTTGAGAGTTAATTGCTATTTTTCCCAATCTCATTATGACCGCTTTCACTGTGTCTGCAGTACAGGTACACTGCAGCACTACACTGAAGTCTGCACTTGATTAGTGTGGATAAACACACTCTGCACACTCCCCAGTCTGAAGGCAGCTTTCTCCTTCTTGCTCGTTTTATTTATTTTTCTCAAGCGAGTGATTCATCTGTGAGGGTTGAAACTAGAGCGTTTGCCAAACAGATGCCAGATGTTCACATTTTAAAATGAGGAGACTCGCATAAGACTCAGCCCCTCCATGACAACACCGGATCGGGGTGGTGGTGGTGGTGGTGGTGAGGGCGGAGGTTGGTTGATGGTGATGGAGTCAGGGATGGTGCTGGAGTTGGTTGAGTGGTTGTTAGTTGGGGTGTGACGGTGGAGGTGGTGGTGGTGCTGGAGGAGGTGGAGGTGGGTTTGGAGGGAGGATTGGGAGCTGGGTTAGAGCAGTGGAGGTCGAGCTGTTGCTGGTGGAGGAGGTGGGGGGGGGGAAAGGAACTGATGGTGCCGGTGTTGGCCGTGATTACCGCCATTGCTCAAATAACAATTCAGTGAAGAAACATCAGTTTTGGTGCCTGCTTCTGCGTCATCGCGGGGAAAGTTATTCAAATGAATTCAAAACAACAGAGACGCAGTTGGACGGACGGACAGGAACACAGAGGAGGGTGAGGAAAATACGTGGAAAGACGAGGGGGGAGGTGGAAAAACAGACAACAATAAATATGTAGACGGAAGAGGGAGGGAGACAGACAGAGACAGAGGTGGGAGAGAGAGAGTAACACAGATAAAAAACAGCATATGGGGAAGGACAAGGACAAGATGCGCAAAATGATAAAACGGTACGGCTTTCCAAGTTGGGAACAACAGAAATAATTGGCAGCCAATCCTGTTTTTAGCATGATGGTATTGCTGATGGGAGGGTTGGCCCATGCACTCACCAGGAGGTCTGAGCATAAAGACTCATTCATGCCAAATAACGGTTAATATGTGTGGGAACTTCATGAAGAGGTTGATGTTTCTGCTGGGCTCTGTGTGCTGTCTCTGGACCGGGTCTGGTCAAGGGAAAAGCAGGCCGCTATAATTACCTTCTGTGTGCAGTGAATGACGTCTGCTCCTCGGTCTCTTCTTGTCTACGAACACAAAGACGACGCCGGAAGGAAAAGGACTCATTCTACTACTGCTTTTATTGCTACCAGTATGATTCACTGTACTCCATACTTCTACTCATGACGTTACTTCCGGTAACAGTATGGCATTACACTTTTACGAAAACTACTACTACTCTACAGCTACTGTTACAATTTCTCGTAGAACTACGACAACTACCACCACCACCACCACTAATGATACTGGTACTAGTACCACTACCAGTTCCACTACTTTTACTACTAACAGTATCACCACCACCACCACCACTACAACCACCACCACCACCACCACCACCACCACTACTTCTACGACCACTCCTACATCTTTTACTGCGATTACATGCACTACTGTAACCACTGCTGCAAGTCTCTCTCATCACTCCTCCCCTTCTGCTGCGACGGCTGCTGCTCTGGTGTCAGGACAGCCAGACGCCCTGTCCTCCTGTCTGCCGGCACAGCGAGGGTCTGATAAACAGCTGGGGCAAGCAGCTGGGGACCTCCTCCGTCGCCCGCCAACCCCAGATGTGGTGTTTTTCCCTCCATTTCCCCCCCCCCCCCCCCCACTCTGCCTCCCTCTCGCCCCCCCTCCACCCCGCGTGTTAAACAACTGTCACTACTGTGTTCCAGTTGTCTTAATGTCTCCTCGCCTCGCTACCCACCCCTGATGCTCCTCTGCCACCTCCCCGTCTCCATCCTCCTCCCCTCCTCCTCCCCCTCTGTTATCCCGACGCTCCTGATCTTTCTCTTCGCATCCTCCTGCCCTCTTCTCAGCTCCCTCCATCCTCCGATCGCCCTCCTCTTCCTCGCACCTCATCCTTCTGTTGCTCATTTCCTCCTCATGCTTCCTCCTCCTCTCCCCTCTCTCTCTCTCTTTCTGTCACTTCTCTCCTAGTCCTCCTTCTCCTCATCTCCTTCCTCCTTCTCCTCATCTCCTCTTGCCTCCTCCTCCTTTCTCCCTTTCCTGCTCCTACCCCCCTATTTCTCTCCTCTCCTCTCTCTCCTCCTCCTCCTCCTCCTCCTCCTCCTCCTCCTCCTGTCTCCTCCTCCTCCTCCTCCTCCTCCTCCTCCTCCTCCTCTCTGCCTCCCAGATAGGGAGGCACGGCAGAGAGGAGGAGGAGGAGGAGGAGGAGGAGGAGGAGGAGGAGGAGGAGGAGGAGGAGGAGGAGGAGGAGGAGGAGGAGACAGCCGGTACTGTCAGAGGCCCGTGACTTCCGAACGCTGCTTGGAATGATGAAGGGGTTGTTTGTTTAGTTGTCATATTTACCAAATGTTTTGACAATATAATTTTTATCGTCAGGCGACGGGAAATGTTCTAGGTCGGCAGATGGGCACAATTGTTTGGAAAAGGTAATAGGTTTCTCGGTGAACATAAAAAGGAGAGGTAAATCGCTGGGCTATTCGGTTGGCAGAATTTTTGTGACGGGTTTTTGAATTGTCTGTAACTGGCTGTCGGAAATCTATGTCAGGTTCCCGTTTTTACATTACCAGCTCGAACAGCTCAATGAACATTTTCAAGCTTTATTGATTGGATTTATTTTGGACACGACAAATGATTTGACAAAACAATAAAAATAGAATAGTCATATAAGGGTTGACTCATCGTTATGTAAGGTCTGACTTCAAAACCGATATGCTCACATCTTTAGTAGCTGCAGAAAAAAAACCTTTGATTTATATATCCATCTGAATCATGGCAAAAAGCAGATGCAAATATAAACGCCGCCGTGATGGAATAGAGCGATATCAGGACTATCAAACTTAAGGTCAGCACTGTGGCTCAGACACACCACATGCTCACTATTGAATCACAGCTGATTCACTGTTGACTCATGCGTCACAGGAGGTTTTTTTAGAAGGATCGGTCTTCTGAAATCAATGCACGAGTTTCTCATTCTAATAAGAAAATACCTTTTCAACTCATTTGAGTAATAATCAACCATAGCAGCCTGTTCCAAAGAAACCTTCAGAAGGTTGATCAAACGGTGGTATGTGTTTATATAGGTGTATCCGGGCCGTACAAGGCGGACTATTAGATTGCATTCAATAACATAAGGTTACATTACATTACGATCACATTACATCAGAAACGCACAGCCCCTTGAGAAATAAGGATGTGCTGGAAAAGCAAGGTTTACAAAAACTGTAGCTGGTTGCAAAACATGTGGTTGAAAAGCTGCATTAAGCTTGCAACAAAATGAAACGAGAACAAAACTCTTAAAATTGGTCATAATGAGTCTCATTAAGATATGAATCGAGTCGATGTTAATGAGGTATGGTGGCCAGAGAGTTTCAAATCCAAGCGCATAGAATTGGTTTTCAAGTCGGGCCTCATCCCTAATGCACAGTTTTTCCCCGTCTGTAGTAAAAGCGAGCAGTGAGCGGGAAGCGATGCGGATTGACGGCGGGAGCGCGGGTCTACAAGGACGCCTGGTGTGAGCCCTTGTTGGCGTGGGGATAGGCCACACCCACGTTGACAACGCGGTGGGTGTGGCCGTCGTGCAGACAGAGTGCGGTGCCAGGGGAGGGTGGTGGGTGGGGGGGGACGACAGCCTGGCTGTCTAGACGCTGCGGTCGACGATAAAGTGCTGATGAGCCACGCCACCCGCTGAAAGACATTTCTTCTCGCAATATTGATTTTGTACGAGCGTCAACACTTGGAAAAGTTCAGGACCCAATGTCCATAAAGCTACCCGTTAGTGTCCTTGGTGACGGTGAATGGTAAACTGATTGCATCTATGTGGCGCTTTTCTAACCAGTGGCCACGCTTTATAATATTGCCTAACATTCACCCATTCATGCACACATTCAAACACTGACGGCGGGGTCAGCTCTGCAAGGCGACAGCCAGCTCTCTGGGAGCAGTAAAGGTACACTGCCTTGCTCAGGGACACCCTCTACACAATAGCTAGGGGGAGCTGGGGATTGAACTCGCAACCCTCCGGTTACCTGTTGACCCGCTCTACCTCCTGAGATGTATTAAACAGATTGCCATTAGTATAAGTACTAATGGAGAACAACTGCATCCACTCTGCCTTGGTAGTGCCAAAGCTTTTGACTAGTGTACACCCCTGCAGACAGAAGTTTTGTTGAAAGTTGCCCGACATTTGGCGGTGAAAAACTGCCTCCCAAGCTTGCAAAAATCTGTGATCGGCGAAATGAAGAGCCCTCCAGAAAAAAAGGAAACATCTGTTGGTCCGATGCCAGGGCAACAGCCTTTCAGTTGAGTCAAACGAACGGAAGAGGGTACTTATAAACATCGCTCTGCGGTCAGTTACCCTCCGACGAAACCGAGAACTACAGCGCTGAAATGTTCGAACCCAAAATAACCTGTTTAACAGGCGGCAACGCAACGCAAACGCAGCTTTAAGCGAACCAACGGGACGGAAAAAGCCTGCAGCGCGGCCGCACTTAGAGAGAGGGATTGATCGAGAATAACAAGCGCAGAAAAACCAGACAGGAAAGATAGCAAAACAGGAACGATGAGCAGAGCGAGACAGTTTGTCATGCTAAAGCTATCACTCTCCCAATCTGTCTAACCATCTGCCCTGCTCGATTTGCTCATCTCCCTCCCTCCCTCCCTCCTCCCTCCCTCCTCCCTCCCTCCCTCCTGCCTCCCTCCCTCCCTCCTCCTCCCCTCCCTCCCTCCTCTTCCCTCCTCTCCCTCCCTCCTCTCTCTCCATCCCTCCCTCCCTCCCTCCCTCTCCTGCCTCCCTCCCTCCCGCCCCGTCTCCACTCCTCTAATCTGTCAATCAGTGAGGTATTCTGTCAGCCGGTCAGTCAGGAACTACCGTCACTGTTTATTTCCGCCGACCTGTGAATAAGGGCCACGCTGCCTCTGCACACACACACACACACACACACACACACACAGGGATGCGAACGCACATAAGCCCGCACAGGCACTTGCACACGTGCACACACACGCGCACGCTGTGCACTCATACTTGTAATCACACAATGTATTGTTTTATATCCTTTTATTCCCTCTATTCTTTCTCCTGGGTCGGTTCTTGGCGTTCCCCCTTTTCCTCGTCTCATTCTCTCTCCTCCATTTCTGTCCCTCTCCTCTCCTTCCTCCTCTTCTCATTTCCTCTTTTCTCCTTCCCGCTTTCTTCATTTTATTCCCATTTCTTTGGCTCCGCTCACCTCTCTCCCCCCTCCCGGCACCTCCTCCCCCCTCCTCCCCCCTTCTCTCTTCTCCTCCCCCCTCCTCTCTTCTCTCTTCTCCTCCCTCCTCCTCTCGTCTCCTCGGCTAGACCACCCTTTCCTCCCTCCCTCTCCACTCCAGAAGATTCAAATGACTCGTCCCCTCTCCCTCCCTTTAATCCCCTCACCCTCCGACCTGCTGTGGCCCATGTTCCATGGCCAGAGGAAGATTACACCCATCCATCTCCCCCTCATACAGAGCGAGAGAGAGAGAGAGAGAGAGAGAGAGAGAGAGACGGAGAGAGAGAGAAAGAGAGAGAGAGAGATAGAGAGACGGAGAGAGAGAGAGACAGAGAGAGAGAGAGAGACAGATAGAGAGAGAGAGAGACAGAGAGAGAGAGAGAGAGAGCAGACAGAACAGAGAGAGAGAGAGAGAGAGAGAGAGAAGAGAGAGAGAGAGAGACAGAGACAGAGAGAGAGAGAGAGAGAGAGAGAGAGAGAGAGAGAGAGAGAGAGAGACAGACAGAGAGAGAGAGAGAGAGACAGAGAGACAGAGAGAGACAGAGAGAGAGACGAGAGACAGACGAGAGACAGAGACAGAGACAGAGAGACAGAGAGAGAGAGAGAAGACAGACAGAGAGAGAGAGAGAGAGAGAGAGAGAGAGAGAGAGAGAGAGAGACACACACACACACACACACACACACACACACACACACACACACACACACACACACACACACACACACACACACACACACACACACACACACACACCAGTCACCTTAGGGACCGGTGGGTGTGATCTGTCCAGCGCGGGGGACAGTGCAATCACCTCACAGGGCCCCTGCTGGGGCCGGGTAGTGGCCATGGGGGCCCGAGGCTCGGGGGGGAGGGGGGGGCAGGGGTGTGGGGGCTGGTCGGTAAATGAGACCCCAGGTCTGGGGAGTAACCAGCATCTTGACTCAACAGAAAGGCAATGCGGGACAGAGTGCCGGCCAAACAGACGTCTGAGTCAGGCCAGGGCTGATGAGGAGTCCCTCCGTCAGCCCTGAGGGAGGCAGGGGGGAGGAGGAAGAGGAGGGTGGACTGGATGGGAAAGGATGAGGAGGAAGAGGAGGAGTTGGAAGAGAAGGGAAGAGTGGGTGGCAAAGTATGAGGAGGAAGAAAAGACAGACGACGTAGGAAGACGAGGAGATAAGGAGGAGGAGCAGGAGGAGGAGGAGGAAGAGGAGGAGGTGGAGGAGAAGGAGGAGGAGTTGGATGATGAGCAAGAGGAGGAGGTGAAGGAGGAAGAGGAGGAGGAGGTGGAGGAGGAGGAGGTGAAGGAGGAAGAGGAGGAGGTGGAGGAGGAGGATGAGGCGGAGGTGGAAGAGGAAGATTAGGAGTTGGATGATGAGTAAGAGGAGGAGGAGGAGGCGAAGGAGGAAGAGGAGGAGGTGGATGAGAAGGGTAGAGTGGGTGGAAAAGGGACGAGGAGGAAGAAGAGGAGGACGATATAGGAAGACGAGGAGGAAGAAGAGAAGGAGGAGGAGCAGGAAGAAAGAGGGGAAGGGGGTGGAGGAGGTGGCGGCGGAAGACGAAGAGTAGCGCGCGGGGGGGGGGCGGCGATTAGGAGGGGGGGGAGGAGGAAGCGGATGAAGAAGAGCGAGGAGCTCGAGGAAGAGGAGACAGCGGTTACCAAGGCAGGGCCGGCACCATGCAGTTCAACCAGCAACCCCACAGCTGTTTTCCGTTAGATGGATGGCCTCAGAGATCCACAGCGTTGGGGCAAACACTGGAGCTGTGTTTCTGTGTTCATGCACCGAGCGTGTGATAGATAGACCTTGCCATTCCCCTTGTGGGGGGGGGGGGGGGGTTTGTCCTCTGCTCTGAACCCCATCTCTCTAGGACACACAGTGGGCCGGCCGCAGCCAATCACCCCGGGGGGATTAGACCCTGGGTCTATATGATGCCTTGGTCAAGGGCACAGGCAGCTGGCGTATTGATCGTCCTGTTGTGGGAGGAAACCAGAGCTGGAAGGAGGAAAAACCCACCTTGACAACGGAAGAACATGTGAAGCCCACGCTGAGAGCCTCCCACTGAAGGGGATGGAACCGATGACCTTCTGGCGGAGGCAGCACACGTGTGTTTCTTGCGTGTGTTTGCTTCTGTTGGTTGAGAGTAAAAAGGAGGGTTGGTAGTTAGTCGTTTTTTGGCTTTTACGAGGGCTAGGTTCCCTGGGGAAATACCAGAGGTTTATGGTCGGATTAGATGGCGAGGCAATGGGGGTTACATCTTATGGTCATCTTCAGAGCTGGAAGGTGTGTGTGTGTGTGTGTGTGTGTGTGTGTGTGTGTGTGTGTGTGTGTGTGTGTGTGTGTGTGTGTGTGTGTGTGTGTGTGTGTGTGTGTGTGGTGTGTGTGTGTGTGTGTGTGTGTGTGTGTGTGTGTGTGCGTGTGTGCGTGCGTGCGTGCGTGCGTGCGTGTGTGTGTGCGTGCGTGCATGAGTGTGTGTGCTATGATTAGACATGTTGCTGCACCAAGGCAATGCAACAACACCCACCAACCCCACCCTGCAAGGTAGTTTCCAATAGCAACCGATGACGCGTAAGGGCTGGGCACAGGGATTGCTAACGTTACCATCACAGTCTATCATCGCTTTGTTTTATACATTATTCATCGACGAGTGAACACAACGGTCTAAACAATGGGTCCTTTAATTGGTTAAAAGCTTGTTGTGCTATTCAGTGCCTTTTCACACTCGGCAACTCAGCGCAGCCATTCAGATCATCAGAGCATCACTAAACAGGTACAACTACACAGCAAATGTCAGCATTATACGTCAACTTTTCAGTGTTGAACCAGCCCTAATATCTCGTACTATCGGTCCTCGTGTCGGCTGTCATTTCGTAACGTACACCGTTCAATATTTTGTGTGGCTGGATATGAAAATGGGACCCCCTTCCACAACGCAACACGAGAATACGTCAATATAACCCCCCCGACCACATTTATTGCTGAAAATGAATCCCAGAGCCACATTTTATCGATTGGTCGAGCAATCGATGAAATGTTGGGCCATTGATTGTTAAATTGATCAATCAACCAATCAGGAAAACAGCAGTTATCCTGACCGGTTGGGGGAGCCTTTAGTGCAGGTCTTTCCCTTACTCTTTGGGGACGATCCAAAACACACAAACAACATTCAATGCAATGCAAAGGTTGGAAAGACAGCGTTTAGCTTCAGTGACCCTGACTCCTGGAACAACTTACAGCAACAAATTAAAAACAATACCATCACATCCTTCAACCAATTGAAGAAATATTATCTTAAATCTGCCAAACTCTACCTGTAACTGTTTTAATTAAGCTATATAACTTATTTCCGGTCTAAATATGTCTCTTTGTAAATGTTTTTTTTTGTGTAACAGTTATTGTATATTTGGTGTATTTGCATTGTGTATTGTGTCTGTATTGTTGTTTTTTGCTTTGCATTTGTTTGACTCGTCATCATTGCAAATGAGGGTCACCCCCTCAATAGATTTTTTGAGTATAAATACAAGGTAAAAATAAATAAATAAAATGAGATGGTACCCTAATACAGCCTCAGCGACTGCAGAGATCCAACTCCGACATGTCCTGAAACCGCAAAAAACGACAGCTCCACCTTCTCTCACAGGGCCGGCCCACCCGTCTCGCCTCCCTCCTAATCAGGAGAGAAACAACATGTTTCCCCCCCTTTTCCTCAGTACTTTAATCAAGCCTCCGACATTTCAAGTGTATTTGCCCCCCCCCACCTCACCCTCCGTCCGAAATACCCAGCACCATTCTTTTAAATGGAACCCCTTTCCGGGCGTCCTTGTTACGGAGCTATCTAGACGTGACAGCCCACGCAGGGCGTACATTGACACTGTATCCGGCTGTTCCCCCCCCCGCCCGCAGCCCGGTGGCTGGTGACCACGACCGGACAGCAGCATGGCCTCAGACTCTGCCCCTTCCGTTCCACTGGCTCCCAAACGATAACGCTGCACTTAACTCATCAGCCCTCGTTCCCGTGTATTTACCCTGTTTGACTTTATCAAGATGTATACACACACACACACACACACAGACACGGATACACACGCACACACTGACTCACGGATAAACACACACACACACAGACACGGATACACACACACACACAGACACACGGATACACACACACACAGATACGGATACACAGACACACACAGACACACGGATACACACACACACACACACACACACGGAATACACACACACACACACACACACACGGATACACACACACACAGACACACGGATACACACAGACACACGGATACACACACACAGACACACGGATACACACACACAACACACAGACACACACACACACACAGACACACACACACACACAGACACACGGATACCCACACATACACACACACACACAGACACACGGATACACACACAAACATGCGCACATGGATACACAGACATGCAGAAACACATACACATGCGCACAATCATGGACACACACACAGACACAGACCCAGCTGCGCACACACACACACACACAGAAACACACACACACTCACATGCACACACACCAACGAACACACAGACATGGACACACGCACACACACATACACGCACACAAACACTGACATGTGAGAGTGTAAGGGAGATAGATTAAGAACACTGTTTGTATGAGTATTTGTAGAGAGATAAGACAGGCCAAGGTATCATGCACATAATACTCACACACACATCACATAATGTGGATGACTGCCTCAGAGAGAGAGAGGGGACTTAGGGTGAATGATGAGGAGATCACAAAGTTGTAGGCTGTCAAAAAGGGATCGAAGAGCAAGACAGATCAGGAACAGAGCAGGAAAATGTGGGTGGTGGTGGAGGTGGGACAGAAGAGAGATTGATAAAGCAGGACAAGTAAGACAAGTTTATTACAAGAGAGCCCTGCAGCTCGAAGAGTACAGGTTATAGATTCCCATACATTCCCATACCCTATTCAGAGATTTGGACTCAGAGACAAAATACTAGTTTGACTAGGCACGTGTACATTTAGCCATCAGTGTTAATGCTAATGGAGACGGTTAGGTTAGTGACAGTCTTCTGGACGTCAATATTTTATTGAGCATATTGAGTTGAAAATAGATGTACATTATTAGCAGTCGCCATCATTTTCATAGAAACAC
Organism: Melanogrammus aeglefinus; assembly: GCA_900291075.1. Taxonomy (NCBI): domain Eukaryota; kingdom Metazoa; phylum Chordata; class Actinopteri; order Gadiformes; family Gadidae; genus Melanogrammus; species Melanogrammus aeglefinus. The sequence goes on along the minus strand of OLKM01000311.1, from coordinate 324,130 downwards.
TTATCAATAAGGGTACAATAATGAACCATTCGTTAAAATTAGTTATTGCAGTAATCAGCAAGAACTGACAATTCAGGAACAATTTATTAAAAGTAAACTAGTGGTCTAGTAATCATTTACTCATGGTGTTCATTAACTAATAAATAAAAGTTGAACTATGGAAATGATGGCCAATATATATAATGCTATGGTTCATTTATGATTTGAATAAGACAAACAAAGTTATTTATTATATGAATTACATTAACATTAACATAGAACGGTCCAAGTAAGGTGATGGGAACAAAAAAAATAATGCTGTATATTTATGATTCATTAATATACCTGAAATACATTCTTAAAGCTTGTGTAGAACATTACGTAAAAGTGTACATATATATATATATATATATGATATATATATAATATATATGTATATATATTATATATATATATATGATAATATATTATTATATATAGTATATCATTAGTAAAATACATATATATATATATTTCGTTGAATTGTAACTATAGTAACACGGGAAGTCATTACTGAGACTGCATTTCATAAATAGTTCACACTTGGTCCAATAAAATAACTTATTGTGTGTGTGTGTGTGTGTGTGTGTGTGTGTGTGTGTGTGTGTGTGTGTGTGTGTGTGTGTGTGTGTGTGTGTGTGTGTGTGTGTGTGTGTGTGTGTGTGTGTGTGTGTGTGTGTGTGTGTGTGTGTGTGTGTGTGTGTGTGTGTGTGTGTGTGTGCGACAACTGGTGCATGCGGCATCAGGTGATACAGTGTTGTGTTTGTGAGTGTGTGTGTGTGTTTATGCGTGTGTATTTAGTCGTCAGTAAACTGCACAGTGCTTCCGAATCCCAAAAGCTCTATGGAAAATCTTCATATCTTTTCTTCCCTGAAAATAAAAAGACTCCAGCAAAGAGCCTGGGAATTTGTGCTACAAACAAGCGGTACACACGCATAGACACGCCAATTTGAATAACTCCTAAGTACCACAATTACAGTTGCAATTATGGTGATATACTGTATGCATACAAAAATAGCCACACGCATGGAATTGTATTTCTCCTCAATGAAATGACTCTTTTTGGTATGATAAGCATTATCTGTCTCATGCTGTGTTTAGTGAATAAACCCAATCACTGTTAAAATACAAAACATTATCCAAGACTACACACACACACACACACACACACACACACACACACACACACACACACACACACAGACACACACACACACACACACACACACACACACACACACACACACACACACACACACACACACACACACACACACACACACACAAAATGCACCCCTACTCTAATGGCTAGCTGACAGACTAAGTGATGTAAGACCGTCTACGATGAAAGCACCATTTTGAACCTCCAACACTAGATGGATCTGCAAGAGCTGTTTTTTGCCTCTCCGTTCTGGCCAAATCAGAAATACAGTCGTCCTTGTGGCCAGATTAACAATTTAGATCCGGTTTGACTCGCCGAGAAGAAGCTTAGTCACGAGTGAACTTTTCCAGAGTAAAATGTGCAATGACTGAAATCCATAATGGAACACAAATGCATAATGAATACACATTGCTATCCATGAGTGGATGGCCACGGCTCAACAATGAGGCTCACTAACTGCCAACCATGTCTGTGATATTTTTTCCAAGGTAAAACCAGATTAAAAAATACCATACTGTTTATCCCAGGTTCTGAGTGGAACGCCCTAGCCACTGCACTTTCAGGAATACACTTTTAGTTCGCCTATTTCGAGTATGGCTCGGAATTACAGACAAAGAGATTTCAAGGTTTGCTTGTTGGATCTACAAAACCACCGAACACAGCCTGATAGCTGCCCCCCCCCCCCCCCCCGGACCCCCTTAACAACAAGGACAGGCCGGCCACATACCTTTCATGGACATGCTTATTCAAGAATGAATGGAATAAACCACTTGAACTGCCATTTATTGTTCACCATCACAACCCGGAACTACGCCGAACTCATTCAAGTAGATCACTACTGGAACCCGCTGTCAAATTATTGTATCTTAATTAATGTGTAATTATATACAGTACCATTACATGAAACACAGGGGGGGGGGGGGGTTAATATGACACATGTGATCACATTGGAGTATGAAACAGTAATTGCTGAGTGTGGTGGTTATTGGAGAAAGAAACGCTATTGGAGAAATCACTGTCTCTCTCCCCAACCGCTCATCAGGGCTCCAGATTGTGGAATAGGGCTGGAACCCCCGCTGTTACCGACATAGGATGGAGAGTTTGATGCCAGAAGCGTGATTCACACAGCTTACCAAGTGTGCATTATAACACGATGCGCAACTACTGATCTGCAACTCAAAGACATGCACATGCAACGCGTGGTGCATGGGGACAACAGCGACTGCTAATATCGATTATTGTGAGACAAATTCCATTGAGTGAACCAACAGAATTGAGGAGACACTTTTATCCGAAGCCAATTTGCAACCACCACATGTGTGCTGATATCAAGTCAACTCCGCTATACGTCGTCAGAATCCTCCTCAACAAAACACGTCAACACACATGAAAGACACTAGTTTTGAGTCAGTGTTTTCTTCCTCCCCTGTCGCTTCCGCTCAGCCTTCATGTGTATCCCTTACCGAAAGCAGCAGCCACACTGTACCTTTTCCTTTGGTAGGATTTGGATGGTTAACATCACTTTAGCACACAGTACATGGAAGTCAAAACGTATCTATGACTACTGAACCTGACGTTAAGCGAGCCAGGCATCGATACAACTGCCCGCTTGACGGCAACACACACAGACACACAAACACATAAACACACACACACACACATACACAGACACACACACACACACATACAAGCACAAACACACACACAAATGCTTGGCTGAACAGAATTTTGGGTCGTGGGTTGGTCAGCAGCCAGGCTAACTTAAAACACACGTGTGACCTTGCTAGCGTCCTTTGGCAGGGACCCCTCCGCGGTGGTCTTTTCCCTCTCGTTGCGAGTGGACGGCTGTGGGTCGGCCAAAACAGCCCAACATTGGACACGGTTTGCAAAACGTGTGTAGGCCTTTGTATCATGACGAGTATGATGGTATGTACTGCAGTATGTATCATGTGTGTATTGCAGTATGAATGGGGATAGAAAATGGCTGATTTGTGCCATTAAGGTTCAGTCTTTACTGCAGCGACCCGGGTTCGATTCCTGCCCATGGTCTCTCTCTCTCCCATAACTTCATGACTAAGGGTGAATCCAGTTTCTTTGCTCCAAACAAAATCTCAGCCCTACGCCTCCCTGTTGCGCATTCACGAGCCGTGGAGCCGTGTCCTGAAAGCCATTTTAAGGTAGGGTAAGGGGTAAGGGGGAGGGCTAACAACCCCTCAAAATTGAGATTTTCAATGGGCACACTCAAAGAAACTGAGAACGCTCCAGTTGTGACTTGCTCCCAAAATACGTTGCGAGAAAATGGAAAATCAAGAAAATCCTAGGCAAGATGGCGGGCGAAAAGATATGACAGGATCCAAAACCACAAATGTAAGTGTCTCCTATGTTAATAAACATTAAATAAATGACGATGACGCATGCCTGGGGCGCCGCGGGCAGCCCGGCCGCGGGCTCTGAAGCCCAGTGGTCGGTCTGCCCGCGGTCGGACTGTCCGCGGTCGGGGAGCTGCTGGGCCCATGTCCCATTTTGGGACAATGATGGGACAATGATATCCAAAATGGGACAATGATATCCATACGCTCCACGTTCTAGGGACCCCAGGTTGAAGATAAGCTTTATTAATCCCCTGCCAAGTAATGCAATAATTTGTTTTAAAAATGCTTATTAGCCTGGAGAATGGTGGATCAATGTGATGTTGTTTCTTTTTATAAACCAGTGTATTTTTTCATTTATTTTGGTAGAAATATCCATCCATCTATCAGTTATTATATATTGTACGTATTGTACATGTGCCCATATAACTCAGTTCTCCCACATAATTCCTTCTTATTTATTTGTTATGTTTTCTTTCAGGAGATCATTGAGGCTGCTGTCATCACAGAGCCCATCCCTCCACCACCTCAAGCACCTCTTCTGCATTGGTATCCCTAAACCCCCCAACCCCCAGGGAGATACGAAGACTAAACATCCACTGATGGTTTAAAAACAACCAAGTTATTGATCAAATGTGATGGTTGATGCCTTTTTGTAATGTGCAATATTAGTTCCATTATATCACTGGTTCTTGTTTGTATGATATTTTTGTTTTACATGGATGGCATACTAAGTCAAGTTCTATGTTTGGTTTTATATATTATATTGATCTTGGTCCAAAATAAAGTTTCTAAAAGATTGTGTATCTTATCATACCGTGCTTTTCCATGTGGGTAAGGTTGAATTCCTAAGACATTCAAACTATACAGTAAAATTCCAGAGATATTGTATCAAAAAAGATAAATCCTAATAATAATAAATATGCCGTCAACGACTACTAATGACGTACTGTAACTGGGTCTTGAAGGGTTCTCGTCCCATTTCGTAGGGCTAGGGTTGAGGGGTAGGGGTAAGGGTTAGGGGTAGGGTAAAGGTGGAGATTTTTGTAGCGCAAAGAATCGGGATTGGGCCCGACTTCATGAATAAAGCATACAAAAGCAAAAATGAAACGCATAGAAATGGCTGGTTTCGATAAAGGCATTTCTAAACCTAAATTAACATTGACTGAGGAACACCTAAAATATTTACAGATTCACACCGCAGACAAAAACAAGCGACTGACAACAGCTAGAATAACCCTCTCCTCGAAGGTATGAAGGAACTTCAATCGTTCCTCCAGCTTTGGTGGTTCCTCTAGGTACAAACTAAAGGGACCTTGTTGTGCATTCTTCCCTCTCTTGGTATGCAACCTTCCAGTGTGCCGGTTTGAATCTTTAAGGGCCGTCTGAAGCGTCGGGAAGTTACCGGTACGTCGTCAGCGTTATTCGCTCGAGAGGAACTCAAAGAACCAACCGCACGCTTTGCATATTCCGCCCGCCGTCGCCTGCTCTCGTCTCACGATGGATTTGAACTTTTTCTCTTCCTTACCACGTCCCCCGATGTTATTCAACATAATAATGAGAACTATATTGACAGTGGAGAATTTCAAACAAAGACGGTTGGAAAAAAAGCCCTTTTTGAGACACGGCCTGCCCTGTCGACTTACTAAATAGACTGTTTCAATACTTGGCAAGGGTGTCGGGACAAAAAAGAGCAGAGTGAATCAATAAATATAAATAAGAGGGCTATAGTGTATGTATATATATATATACAGTATATACTGTATATAGAGAGAGATATTATAGTTGAGTTTGCCTTTTTGGTCAACCTTTCTGGTTCGTGATATGCTGAATCACGTTTGTCCGTACGTAGCGTCATCGGTGCCCTCTCCTAAAGACAGCCGTCTCTCCCGGGGGACACCCCGAAGCAGACGCCAAAACAGGATATCTGTTTTTAGCAGGAAGTGGACACCTCTTAATCAAGATGGAAGAGCGCCGTGCCGGGAACTTAGGAATCTGCTGACGTGGCTTTTGTTTTGCCGTAGCGAGCGGTCGCTCACCCTAAAACCCGCAAAACACTTTGAGTTCCATGATTTATGTTTGGAAGTCTGTGACGCTGCCAGCCTGCTGGCAGGGACAGGAAGAGAGGAGGGGAATAACTTTTTTATTGTCAACTGTTTCAAGCTCAGCAGGGAAGAAGGAGGTCTCGGATAGGCACAATGCGATCTGCGTCACACCTGTGCAGTGTAAAAATAGCCCCCTCCCTTTAACCCCTTTTTCTCCTGGTTGTGATATAATAATGGTATTTTTTTTTCATTCCAGTTCACAGCTGTATTCGAGTCTGACAAAAGGAAACTCTTCACTCGTGCGGTCCAGCGTGAACCTCCACTCTTAGGAGACACAGCTTTAGAAAATGTTTTGATCTTGCTGGCATAGCTCCAAGGACAAGCGTAGACGATTCCTCTCCATAATTCTCCATGGACTGGCAGCGCTTTACATGTAAGCGCTAATTCGCCATCCCAGATGTTGACGTCATAAGGAGTTAGCTACATCGGCTATGCTAATAAGAATAGGGTAATACACGCAGTAAGAGTAATTGCATCTTATTTTTCAACAGCTGTGGTCTGGCATATCCGAATATAATACCTTATATAACACAATACAAAACAGACAATGCATTTTTAAATGACTTATTTTTAAAAATAAGTGCACGTATTTTTTTTTAGACGATTAATCATGTGTTAGTTTAGCAAACTTCATTTCACATAATTGTCACTCGGCGCGGACATTAGGATTCAAACCCACAACCTTTCAGCCTGGACCCAACGCCCACTCGACATATATCCTTCCCCGTAATCATGGTAAAATACATCTGTATTTTTAAGCAGTGCAAACCCCTTTGGTCGTGCATTTATTCATGCTTGGTCCACACCTGTTTTGGCGGGGCACGAGACAGAGATATCCACGGTGCATTTAAGTGCAGCAGACATCTCCGACTGCACTGCGATTGTGCACAATGAGAAATCAATATCCTTGTTCCTTATTAATTACCTGCCCTGGGCGCCCAGGCAACTCAGCCGAGGGAAACGGCAAGTGAAGTTGTCACTGTGTGTGTGTGTGTGTGTGTGTGTGTGTGTGTGTGTGTGTGTGTGTGTGTGTGTGGTGTGTGTGTGTGTGTGTGTGGTGTGTGTGTGTGTGTGGGGGTGTGTGCTGAGGGGGGGGGAGGAGGGGGGGGGTAGTGGGGGGAGCAGCGAGAGAGAGAGAGAGAAATAGGGGGAGGGAGAGAGAGAGAGGAGAGAAGAGAGTGAGAGAGGAGTGTGTCTGTGTGTGTACGTGAATGTATGTAAATATACAGTGTGTGTGTGTGTATATATGAATATGTTTGTTTTTCTTTTACTCACAAAATGTACAGTGCTAGCATAGCTATGTTTTCCATTAATTATGTGTATGCATTGACAGTGTTCTGTTTGTTTTTGTGTGTGTGTGTGTGTGTGTGTGTGTGTGTGTGTGTGTGTGTGTGTGTGTGTGTGTTGTGTGTGGTGTGTTGTGTGTGTGTGTGTGTGTGTGTGTGTGTGTGTGTGTGTGTGTGTGTGTGTGTGTGTGTGTACATGTGTGTGTGTGTGTGTGAGAACGTGGGTGCTTGTGTGCACACTCATTCGCTCCACTGAGCAGCAATCTCTACCCTAAACACCAAACTCATTATGACCTCGATCAATGGACAGACCCAACGGATGGCTGATTTGTTGACTGTCTAAAAGATTCTTCTCCTCTTTTCGCTCCTCTTCTTTCCCCTCTCTTTCTTCCCTCTAGACTAATCAGGGCTCAAATGTTTAAAGCACAACATGTTTGCTAGCAAGCGTTCAGCCTTCCTGTTTTTTTGGCTGGAATACAATTTTGACAAATATGGAATAAAATAGACTATATATTATTAAAATATATATACAATAATTATAATAATAATGTTTTTATTTTTTTTGTTTGTTGAAGGAAGTGTTTTTTCCCCCCCAAGATCCTTTTTAATAAAATGTAAGGTATAAGATAATACAGTTGATTATAGGAAACTAAAATGGAAATGTTGGACTTCATCCGATGATTTTCAAGAAAAAGTACAAAGTCAAGTTATCGGTTGAAATATTCTTATACATTGATATTTCATCAATTCAAAGTTTTCATAGCATAATAAATATAGATTAATTTTGACATGTGTCCAAGTTTTACATAGACCCTCTCTCCAAAATGCCCAACCAAGCAAATAACGTGAGCAATAAAACCCTTCCCTAGCCAGGACGCCTTACTCAGAGCGGAGCCCAGGCAGTACACAGTCAAAGCTCATGAAAATACAGAGACTCCTATTTTTCAACTAATGCAGCACGTGAAGATCATGACATGCACTGTATGTTCTGCAGTGCATAATGTGACATTTTATGAGTTTTCTTCCCGATAGCATAACCTGATCTGAAGCGTAATTTCAGTTTTTATTTCACTCAGCTTTTTGCCCTGATTTGATTTTCTTTATTTCAAGCAATGCAGCTTTATTGTGTTATTGGCCTGTAAAAGCATTTTTTTCGCATTACAACGAGTGGATTTTGAGTGGATTATTGCCAGAGAGTGCAGTGTTAGTGTTGTAGTATACAGCGTGAAAAAAGGACGGGGGGAAATTTAAAGTGACAGGCTGCAATTTTTACACTTAAATATTGTTTAGCTTCTTCTTTAACGGAAAAACGGCAGCATCTGTTCATTCCCCCCCCATGCAGAATCATCAATCACAAAGATTTGTACAAAACCACAGCAACAAAAAAAATATAGCTAGAAAATGCCTTGTTAAGTCAATGTATCTCAGCCAAAAATAGAAACGAGCGCTATCTTACAAGGCACCACGGATCACCTGTGCAGGTGCAAGCCCGAAACACGCAGCACAAAGGGGACAGAGGTTATAACTGAAACGTTACTCACCGGAGACGCAGAAACCCCCGCCCTCCCGCCATTAAAAACAAATGTGTGTCTTTGTTTGCGCCTGCTCTCATTCCTTCCACCAAAACGATGGCTATGGTAATGATCGTATGGCCGGGCCTTCATATTAGGGACGACAATGACTGTGCTTCCCGGATGCTAATAGCTGGATAGGGTGGAGGGAAGGGGTGGGGGTATCGACAGACTCATTTTCAGACGCCTATAGAGGCGGATGGAGGCGGTAATGGTGATATAACCCCCCCCCCCTCCGCACCCAACCTGTACTATTACGACCACTGCCTGCCATTAAGCAGACAATCTAATCCGAAACGACCTGCAGTGAATTCAGAAACGTGTCAATAAGGAGCAGGTGTCTGTTGAGCAACTGGTAGGCCCAGGACATGAGGGAATCCAACTAGCAACCTATGGGCGTGGAGCCACCAGCCTCTTCATGGTTCAGCGGTGGTTGTGCCTACCTCCGCCTAGCGGACGGTGTTCAAGGCTGGGGTTTGGGGTTGATATTTTATGTAGGAATATATGCACAGTGTTATACACCAAGGTCTCTGCGCAAAGCCGCCACTGCCTGGGTCTTTTGATGTTGGTTTTGGGAGTGTATGAATGGTCTAGAAGAAACACATTTAGACACCAGAATATCTAAATAATATAAAATAGCTGTTTATATTGCTACTATCTCTATTACTCTCTGCCTCAGACCAAACCTACCATGTTTTTTTGTTAATACACGCATCCAATATGTTTAGTATAGTATAGCTCTGTCAGTTGAGCAAGGCAAATGACAGCACTTCAGGAGGTATTACGAGTTAAATGATTGGTTATGTCGGTTTCATGTTGTTGATCAGCGACATGTTGATTAATTCTTCAGGCTTTTTTTGACGACGTCCAGTGAAGGTTGAAAATGGACACCACGAAAAGTAATCAGAAATGCGGATCAGTGGTATTCAGTTTACGAAATCACTCCATCAGTCTCTTCAGTCCTCAGCTACCAGGGTCCATCAACTCAGATGAAGAGCACCAAATGGCCATGCTAATCGCCTTCCCTTGGAGATCCTATCAAGATCCAAATGAAAGTGGGCAGGTCTGTTTGCTGATGACAACCATATGGATGTTATTAAGGAACTGGTCCAGTGTAGCGCCTCATTACGCACGCACACACACACACACACACACACACACACACACACACACACACACACACACACACACACACACACACACACACACACACACACACACACACACACACACACACACACAAACACTCAAAAGACTCTTTCTGCCTTCAAACAGGGAAAGCCTGTCCTGCTTTCCCTGGGTCTTGGTCTTTCCCTTAGAGACATCGGGTGCTGAGTCCTGGGTCTTGGCAGCTGAGTACAGTTCTCCTGTTCTGTGGGGCCTTTAGTCTAAGGTCCCGGGTATAAGGTCTCATGTTCTGGCTGAACGAGCAGGAAGCCAACAAAGGCCCTATATTGCCACACTATCAGCAGAGAAGGACGTCATAACGGGAGGAAGAAGGATGGATGCCATCGCTGTTAGTTCAGCCACCGGTCGGAAACACAAAACTACAATCACTTTAGAAATCATCGATCCTATTGTGGCGTTGGACACACTTTTAACTGGGGGTGCCACAACTACAAATTGGCACCATGTCAAAGTGGTCTTGGGCTATTACCTTTGCCTATTATCTTTCATAATTCAGAAAAATGACAACTTCCACAACAGCGCGCTGTGAGTGCCGCTACTCCCTCGCAAACTACACTTACAAATGTCACATGTTTGACTGGGTTGAGTCTTCAGTGTTATCTTTTGTGATAAAGGTTACTTTGCACTAATCAATCAACATGTCTGCCACCTCAAAAAAAAAGTGTATTAAATCTGGAGATTCCTGTTTGGAGCTATGTAAAAACACTTTGAAAGCTGCGCTGGCGTCAGTCCGAGTTTCATTTTGGGTTGGACAGCAAGCTCCCCAAAACGGCAGCTTTTACTGCCTCAACGCAAACGTGGCTTGTAGGAGGCATTGTCTACTACATCCTGGCCTCGAGGGTGGAGGGTTTGGAGCGAATGACACAGATGATGACTTAAGGGCCGCGCTCGGGCGTTTGAGAGTTTTAATAAGGAAACGGTTGCTTCACAGAGTCCCGTGGGAACATCTGTGCTTAAGTACTAGAAGCGGAGACACATAATAGCTGACGATAGCTGTGCGTTTTATTTATTTATTTAGTTTCCAGCATGATGTAATGTCTCAAAAGGAAAGTCTAATTCCCAACGAAGCAGAAGAGGTTAAGGCCTCTTCTCACTGACTCCATCATTAACCCATCAAATGTTTAATGTTTAATCCCCCAAACCGAAAATGACCAGACTTTAAAAGGCCTTTAAGCGGACGAACGTGGGTCTCAGAATATGCCTTGTTTAGCGTTCAATAAATTCAAAATAACAATCAAAATTACTTTCTCTCTCCTTTACCGGTTTGGGTTTCAGTTTTCAGAGTCAAAACTGTGGCTTTCGACCAATAGCTTTATTCATGTATGATATAAATGGTTTACCTAAGACTAAGCATTTTCTTATTTTTATTGATCTTTGGATGTGTTTAACACAGAGGACCTTTAAGATGGGATTGAACCACAATGACCACCGACCAAGTCCTTCAATAGGAGCTTTCCACAGCATTTATCTGACTTAGTAATGCTAGCCGACCAATGATAATACACATAGTAATAATGCAGCTCATTTGTAGAGCCCGCTTCACCCAGTCAGAGGTCTTTCGTTTGGCTTTGAGGTTTTGAGTTGAACCTTGTTGACATTACTTGAGCTGCACTAGTGAGATGCTAATGAATTTGCCTCCCTTGTGTGTGTGTTATTGTGTGTGTGTGTGTGTGTGTGTGTGTGTGTGTGTGTGTGTGTGTGTGTGTGTGTGTGTGTGTGTGTGTGTGTGTGTGTGTGTGTGTGTGTGTGTGTGTGTGTGTGTGTGTGTGTGTGTGTGTTATGCATTTGTGCTCTTTTGAATTTCCAAATGCACCTGACCCATAAAACATTAGCAAGTCAACAGAAGTCTGGATTAATTATGGCTGTGCTTTTCGTTGGGGATGCATCTGGGTTAACTGGCAGCGTTAAAATAAGCGAATACAACCGTCTTCGGTTATTTCCGCCGCAACGGACCCACTTTGATCACTGTGAATGAGCTCCAGGATTGCACAGAGAGGCACAAACGTGCACTACATACACACAGTTGCCAACCCAACAAACGGATGATACAGAATGGTCCCAAAATACACACTACGTGTGCTGCGTTACACATGTGCATACATTTGTATTATGAGACATTTTTGTATCAAGTGTCACTCAAAACAAATTGGTGCATTTGTTTGGTATTCTACCTCGCTAGCATTCAACTCCTACCTTCTCATTTCTTATCCCCTAAAGTTTCAAAATGTCCTAAAAAAGGTCGGCCATTGTCCAGATTTGGTTCATGTTTTTTAAGGTCCTGTTTTTTTAAGGGGGAATTCTCAGCCTCTCGTTTTGAATGCAGTGGAGTATTTTTCTTCCGCATTGAGTATCTGGCTATTTTTCTTTCTACCAAAAGACAGGTAACAAGCTTATTAGTTTGAGACTGGGTAGACAATTCTAAAGGCGTATTATAACAGCGAGAGAAGCTTACCCACACCTCCACAACCGATATATTACATTCGTGGAAAGGACTTCAAATGCAATTTACTGCCAGAAAAGGACGAGATATCATCCATGATACCGCAATGATTGGTAATCAAAATTTAGATTAAAAATCCACAGTTGGGTGTGAAATAAACAGATTTTATCCAGAAGAAGGGTTTGTGGTGTTTATGATTCTGCTCCTCTGAGTTCGGTTGCAAACTAGATTGAACAACAAGAGAGAAATCAAGCAGAAATATGTGACAAACATCTGCCTCTATCACCTCTGCATACATTTTCTCCTGTATTTCCATATCTCTTTCTGATGGGGAAAGTCCTGAAGAGTCAAACTTATCATTTAGAATGAGATACGGCATTGAAGAAATTGGCATTTCCATAAAACCAATGATTTTCGAATAAATTTATGATATTTGTACACATGTATTTTAGAATTAACATACGATAATATATCTTTATCTGTTTCTAAGCAGCAATATGTTCACAGGTAACCAACATGTGATTTTGGAGTGAGTAAGTATTACAAGAAATTCTAAAGTAAAGAGTAAAATAGTTTAAGTCGTTTTAGTACAAAATGCAAAGATCACAATTTTGTAGACACAATAATTTGTATTTGAATGGAAAAACAGTTTGAAACAGAATAAACTGTTGGATACTACTGTTTATCCCCCCTTGCTTCTTTAACAAGAGCACCATGGGTATAAACGGAAGGTACTTTGCATTTAAAATCCTGACCACATCACATAGGTGTTATGTTATTTTATGCGTTCGGTAATCACTGTCTGTTGAGCATGATGCAACAGAGTTAAACTGGAAAGGGTCAGACATTATTCATTACATCTCATTCCCCCAGTCCCCTTGGGTCAGGTTTGATACTGATGGCAAGGATTTAGGTGTCAATGGGCGTCTAGAGTCACCTGTCGCAAAGTAACGGCTTGTGCATCGCTGTACCGTGAAACGTTATGCGGGGGCTGTTCTTTAGTTGGAAACATGGTTCCCCTCGGTCTTCAGAATCCCTGGGATGAATGTGAGTGTTAAATTAACGTCAAACACTTGCGAGGTGTTTCATTAACACTGGTTAGAATGTTTGTTAAAAAAAAAAAAAGAAAGTTGTTGATTAACCGTGAATCTCATTGTTTCATTGTCAGTTTTTTTTTATCGTATTAAGTTTTTAGTTGAGTTTGTTTGGTAGTTATGGAGGTGGGTATGTGGTTGAGTTTGGTGTTTGGATAGGTCAGTACCTGTAAGTAGGTGTTTTTGGATAGATTGGTTTGCAGGCAGGCAGGCTTGAGTCGTCGAGACTCATTGGTTAGCAGGGTTTTTTCGGGTCGCATGCTAAATTAATCACCAAAGCACCGTTGAAAGATAAAAATGGAATGAACCCTAAGTGAAAAAAAACTGACGACACAGGTCCTTAATATCTGCAAGCTGACCTTCACACACACACACACACACACACACACACACACACACACACACACACACACACACACACACACACACACACGCACACCACCACACGCACACACACACACCACACACACACACACACACACACACACACACACACACACACACACACACACACACACACACACGCACACACACAAAACCGGCCACATCCAGTCCCTGTTGAATCGTCTAATGATCTGGATAATCAGGTTAGGAAATGTTTTTAAATAAGCCATTTAATATATTCAAATATTCTGTGCACACTCTTCAATTCATTTGAAATAATGAGAGACAACGAAAGGAGGGCAGAGAGTGAATGTGAGCGAGAGAGAGAAAGGAGAGATACAGAGGGAAGGGTAGATGAGGGATAGCTGCAGGAGGGGAAAGGAGGGAGAGAGAGAGAGAGGGGGAGAGAGAGAGAGAGAGAGAGAGAGAGAGAGAGAGAGAGAGAGAGAGAGAGAGAGGAGAGAGGAGAGAGAGAGAGAGAGAGGAGAGAGAGAGAGAGAGAGAGAGAGAGAGAGAGAGAGAGAGAGAGAGAGAGAGAGCGCAAAGGCAATTAGAGGAGGAAAGAAAAAGAGAACAAATCAAGAGAGGACTAAATGCAATTTGTCCAGCTTTAAAGGCAGCCAATGGCAGGGATGATCATGAAGAGACGTTGAAGAGGGGTTTATTTTAATGGGACAAGGCTTCTCGTGACATTTCCTCCTCGTTGAGAAGGGCCATGGTGACCCAGTGAGAGAGGAAGGGCATCCTCGAGTGCAAATTATCAAACACACCTTTGATTTGTTCTTTCTCTCTCTATATATATACAGTACATAAATAGCTAGTGGCTTTCATTCAGAATAATCCCCCCTCCCTGTATTGGCTTTAAATCTGATGATAACACAGCGGTCATTTTCAGACAGTACTTGCATCTTCCATGTTACATCCAGTGAACTCAGACCGAGATCAGGAGAGACAGACATATTTGTGTCGAGGAGTTGGTATCGGTTGAGCTTGCTTTAGCTTGCCAGTAGGCCTGTGGACATCAGATTGAACCCAGAACCTTTCATAAGGGAGTAAAAACACCACTAGAAGCCAGCTATCCTGCATTTTATGTCTAACATAATCCATGTCAACAGACTTTTGAAACAACTCAACATTTGGAGATTATGATGAAATATAATATAAGCCCTTTTTTATTATACACTTTGCGGTGCATCTAGTGCACTGTTTGTGCTTGCCTGAGTTGATGTGATGTTAATGTACATTCAAGCCTCGCACAAGAAACCAAATGCATATTTAAACCTGACCTTTAGAGTCTAGACAAAGCACCGTGTGCCACAACATCTGCCTTCCATTGCTATGCCCCTTGGCTTGGTTTCCTGAAACTGACGTCACTAGAAGTAGCCATGTCATGCCAAGTACAGATTTATTTCTTTTCTTTCTCTCTTTTCTTTAACAATGGAACTTGGGACAAAAACGGGGACAATCTGAGTGGGTCGAAGTATGGATGCATGTGTTCAATGCCTCAACTAATCAAGAGTGCTCACATTCAGAGGTGATGATAGAGCCGTGCGCTGAATGGTCACTAGCCGTGTCAAATCTGTCATCCACCTGCCAATTTAAACTTTAAAAAAAGTCTTCCAATCAGATGGAAATCCGAGTCACAGAAGCCGGTACAAAACATTACTTTGTGAATCTGTTTTCTATGTGATCGCAGTATATTAATATGTCAGCAATGATCAACATTGTCCTCTGAAAATGTAGCAGGACTCAGGATGTTTAATGGACTCTTGTTCGATGAAGGTTAAATAAATAGGTAATGTGGCGGCTCGGCGGACAAACCTGAAAGACACGAAGTGATGGCCATCTCCTGAGGAGTAAATATATTCAAATCTAAATGAGTTTGGAGAGTTGAAAAGACAGTTGCTCAGCACTCTCCTGGCCACTTATTCATTATGTAGCTCATCATTCCTCCACGGCCGGTCACCCCGCCGTCCATATCGCTTTCAACTCCTTTTTTTGTTACGAATGAAAACTTATTTTGTAATTCTACTTTCACCATGAGGTGTTGGACTTGACTCTTTCACTATTTCAGTCTTAAACAGGCTTAGCTCCAAACTATCCCTCTGACCTACAACCGAAGGTCCAATCAAGGTCACTCAGGTCCTGTGAACCTGGTCCTTCTAGGGGTCCCAAGATGGATGTTGAAGCAGCACGGAGGGCGACTCTTGTAGTTGTAGGTCCCAAACTCTGGGATGAGATGCCTCCGCAGGTTAGGCTGGCCCCCACATTGCCTGTTTTGAAATCCTGTCTTCACAAAAAACATTTCACGCATGCGTGCGCACACATGTGTACACACAGCACAAACACGCACACACACACACAAAACCGGCCACATCCAGTCTTTGTTGGATCGTCTAATGATCTGGATAATCAGGTAAGGAAATGTTTTTAAACGACCCGTTTAATACATTCAAATATTCTGCACAGTTGTATCCCCAAAACTCTTGAATGAGAATATGAATAGAGTTGATTAGATTGATTAGATTGACCTGCACAAAGAAGTACTTTGTGCAGGTCAACTATCTGTATTCCTATTTTAATCCTCTTCACGTGACCCTGGAGGCCATTCCACTAAACATTCCAACTCGGATATTTTCTTTGTCCAAAGGCTTAACGAGAATGTCTTACTAAATGCAGTGTTTAATAAAAAAGTAAACACAGACATCTTACTGCTTAAGATCCGCAACAATGAGAGTTTACTGCAAAGTTTCAGTTCTCTATGAACTAGCATGACTCAGCCCAAACTTGAGCCAATCAGAAGCAGGCAATTACAGGGTTCCATTTTAATCACTCTCAGAGCTTTATAAGACTTTAGAATTTTATTCTAAAGTCTGATAAGAGAGAATATCAAATCTGGGTGAACGGGGTGTTTCACTATCTTTTTTATAAGCATTTGTCTCAACCAATCAGTGCGCTGGTATCTGTAAGTGCATAATTGGCTAACAGCAAACACAAATTTGGCCGGCACTCAACTCTTTACCAGTGGGAGGAAAAGCTGAATCACCCTCGACTACACCCGGGCACAGACCTGAAAAAAAGGGTATTTTGTAGGGGTTTCCAATCACCACCGTGCACACTACGGAGGCCAGTGTAGAAACACGCTTATAAAATAAAATCCAGGGCTAGAAGCTAGCTCCACGCGTTTGGCTGAGCTTCTCCTTGGCAGACCATCTCCATAAAGGACACACAGGAAACAGTGTGTTGTCTACATCTCCACTCCAGGAGTTCTGCTATCATTTGGTAGGACTGCTGGACCCGAGATTACTGTTTAATCGTCTAGAAAGGTGCAAGGCCAGGGCATGTGTCAACTTCAGACCGATGTTTAAAGAAATGCCCCCTCACGCTATACAGCCGGGTCATCTCATTATTTTCCCTTTGTCTTTGAAGATGCAGCTACTCTCCGGAATGAACAACAAATCCCGGACTGCGGTCCGTAAATGAGGATTGCCGGTCTGACCCATGCTTTATGTTAGTGGGAGGATAGAAAATGAAGGATTGTTTTAAAAAAGGAAAATCTTCCTCCAGTAAGGAAGAAAGTGGCCTCGTTCAAGGGGGGTGGAGGGGGTGGTGAAGAAACACACATTCATGCATTGAGGCACCCTTAAAGAAGGCCCTTATAGATATGCTGGAATATACAGTGAAACCAACTCTACATACACATATATAGGCCTATATATAGCTTTATACCGTTTTTTCTGTAACCTATAAATAAGACAAGGAGAAAAACACGATATTCTCGCTTCGGTATTCATTAGAACAGGATCACAGAAAAAAAGAAAGAAAGAAAGCCATGTAGCTATGGAAACAGACATCTTGATATGAAGCCTATTGGGTTTAATGATTACAAAGGTGAGACAGATAAGGTAGGACAGGGGCTGGTATTAGCATCGCGGGCTTAACAAGACAGCGGCGCGCAGGCAATATGCAATCAAATAAAGTGCGTCTCAATGGAGCTCGGATGGGGTGCGCTAATTGCTTTTCTGAAAAGGCGTATTAACGGTACATATTGATATGGCCGGCGTCGATAGCGACGGTTATAAGAAAGCTCCACAGTTTAACCTACGGCATATCCTTTTTCTGTTGAATTCTGTCATTTAAATGCTAGTTCCCCCCCTTATATATACATTTTTTATTGTTTGATCTTTTTTTTTTCCTTCTTGGCAACACCGCAAGCCCCTGTTTAGTTTCCACCCTGAGGAATCCCTCGTTTATCAGGCATGGATCTTCCTGTCTACACCGTTCCGACGTCTCCTCTCATGGCTCGGTTGATGCGAGTGCGTCTCCAAACTTCTGAACACCAGGGGCAGGTCTGAGGAGACTCCTGGGCTTCAACCTCGATGAGATCCCACAACATACGTTGATGCTTATGGCCCCTTATTTACTCTCTGCTCATCTCTCTGTCTCATTCCATCTTCCTCTTCCTACGAACACCCTTTCTATCCCGTGCTGTTGTTGTCTATGTAGGTTGCTCTCTCTCTCTCTCTCTCTCTCTCTCTCTCTCTCTCTCTCTCTCTCTCTCTCTCTCTCTCTCTCTCTCTCTCTCCTCTCTCTCTCTCTCTCTCTCTCTCTTTCTCCTCTCTCTCTCTCGGTCTCCCAGTCTGTTGGTCTCTCTTCGTCTCTCTCGGTCTCTCTCGGTCTCTCTCTCTCTCTCTCTCTCTCTCTCTCTCTCTCTCTCTCTCTTCTCTCTCGTCTCTTTCGCTCTCTCTCTCTCTCTCGTCTCTCGGTCTCTCTCTTAGTCTCTCAGTCTCTCTCCCTCTCTCTCTCTCTCTCTCGATCTCCCAGTCTGTTGGTCAGTCTGTTGGTCTCTCTCTTAGTCTCTCAGTCTCTCTCCCTCTCTCTCTCTCTCTGTCTCTCTCGTCTCTCTCTCTCTCTCGATCTCCCAGTCTGTTGGTCAGTCTGTTGGTCTCTCTCTTAGTCTCTCAGTCTCTCTCCCTCTCTCTCTCTCTCTCGATCTCCCAGTCTGTTGGTCAGTCTGTTGGTCTCTCTCTTAGTCTCTCAGTCTCTCTCCCTCTCGGTCTCCCAGTCTGTTGGTCTCTCTCTCTCTCTCTCTCTCTCTCTCTCTCTCTCTCTCTCTCTCTCTCTCTCTCTCTCTCTCTCTCTCTCTCTCTCTCTCTCTCTCTCTCTCTCTCTCTCTCTCTCTCTCCATTCAGAGAGTGGGCTTTGCATTGTTCCCAGTGAGTGTGGGTTCACCAGCGGGTAGCAGCTCGCTGTGGATGATGGACGGGGCCTGCCCTGGTTCCTGACACACCTTCTGTTCTCACAAGCGCCCCTGCTACTCCTGTACGCCGCTGCTAAGCCCTGCTGCCAGCACCCCAACCCACACCCCCAGCAAAGCCACAAGATAACACGGACATACACTAAGACACACACAGACACACTGTAAGATGGTATGTGCGTGTGCAGCGTATTGTGTGTCCACCTTCTGGAAGGGAACATAAACGCTGGGTAGAAAC
Source organism: Melanogrammus aeglefinus (assembly GCA_900291075.1). Classification (NCBI taxonomy): domain Eukaryota; kingdom Metazoa; phylum Chordata; class Actinopteri; order Gadiformes; family Gadidae; genus Melanogrammus; species Melanogrammus aeglefinus. The sequence goes on along the minus strand of OLKM01000311.1, from coordinate 305,018 downwards.
CATGTCACTCAATTCATAATCACAGCGACTGTTACTGTGTTGTTTTCACAGATTGGCTGACAAGGACGAGTCACAATGGGTTTCATCACACACCTGTGTTTCACCCAGAGAAAGTGGCTGTCATCCCACCAGACTCGCATGAAATGTGCACCGGTCGACACGCGCAAAACTAACACAAAAGCAGACACACACATATGCCACACAACATATGGGCTGACGCATTGCTGCGACTTCGTTTTCTTAGTCCTCAGGGCGGTGTGTGGAGTGTGTTGCGACGAGACACGTTACAATATTCATGTGTGCAAGGTATTTTTTGGGACATGGTAATGTATTCAAGTCAGCGTGCCACAGCAGAACACACAGTACCCTAGGTGGGTGCGGCGCGGCGGCTACGCTAGCTTGTCTTCAGGGTGGTATGGTGGAGTGTGTGTTGCGACGAAATACGCTACAATATTTACATGTTTATTTTGGGACTTGTAGTCAATATAGTCAAATCGAGGTACGACAGCAGGAACGTGTGTCAGAAGCTGGGGGGCGGGGTGGATGGGGGGGGGGGGGAGGGTGGGGGTCGGCTTCCTGTTGCGTGGGAAGATCGGAACCTGAAAGATGTTCAGTGCTGCGTCGCCGAGAAACACGACTAGGGGAATCACCCAAAGCTGGATAAGCAAATGATCCCAGACCCCTTAGGGTGACTCCCCAGAGTTTGAGTAGAGACTTTGTTTGTGATGATACTGGTTTGGTTGCAGATGGCCGTCTGGATATGGAAACTTTTTTCGGACACAGTGAAGCAGCTTGTCATTTTGAAGATCAGTCAGTCACCTCGGGTTGTGTTCACACAAGCCAAAGTACTTGAGAACATTATGGCCAAGCTACTTGAGAACACCGATCAAACGACTCACGGTTTCCGGATATGCGCCTATTACCTTGAGAAGAAAGGATAAAGACTATTCCATGTGTAAAGAATGCCATTGAGCACAGAGGAAAGGCCAGCCTTTGAGTAGTGGAGGCACAGTGTGACGTTCATGGTTCATTGGTGAACCAGCCCCCTGTATCTGCTGATGAGCTCCTGTCCTCCTCTGTGGTTGAGAGCCACCACTGTAATCCACTTGACTGTCAAAACACCCACAATGTAAATGAGCTGATTGGAACAATGGGGGATAAATGATTAATGGCCCCCATGAACAAACCGAGGGAGAAGCATCCATCTCCGAGACAATGTTTGTATGACCCGTCGTATTTTAACAACAGCACGCCTTCTTCAGTCTGTAGCCAATCAGATATCCGAGTCGCAAGATTTATGTTCACACATGAAAATATTCGTATCGGCTAAAAGGTGTTTGCTCAAAATTGACTTAAATCAATCAACATGCCGTTCTTCACTTCAGTTTAATTAATGTTCTCTCTATATTTATGGAAGTATTCCTCCTCTATATTTCAAGAATAATGAATGCCTACAGCGAGCTAATTTGATTCGCCACAGTTTATATTTACTTGACAACCATTTGTTCCCAGAAAACAGGTTTTAGTTGAATAAGACCAGATTTGCTGAATAAAGCTAGCTCCAAAATAAGAAGGGGGAAAAGGTGGCTATATTTAACTTCCTACCGGGTTTGGATGGTTTTCCGGCTTGCCATCCACACATCCAACACCTAGTGTGTGCTACACAGGTGTTCTTGTGTTTATTGAGAACGCCAATATAAGTAGCATTAGAGTAACCACTTCAAGCACACACAACATAATCTTGTGTTAGGAGTGTTAGGAAATATCCTGTTATTAGTGTGTCAGTCACGCAATTAAGAATACAAAAACAAGACATTCATGGCTGAGTGGGTGTCAGAATCAATGTCCTTTGATACAATGCATCCCGAAATTACAATTTAAAGTGGACTGGATTATAATGCCTTAATACATTGCACGTCACTTTTAAGGCAGAGCGCTATGTTATCTATGAATTTTGATGCAGAAAACCCATGTAAGCTTGACGTGGCGTGTTAGGAGAACGTTAAGGTATGGCCTGACCTTATACCTGCTCATTATGGTGTGACATGTCCCACAGGTGTGATCAAAACAGCGGGACTACCCATGTCAAGTCTGACACCCCCTGCATTTCAAACCCATTAGTGCTGCTTCCCTGGTTCCAGCGTAATGGGCCTCACTCCAACCCCCTAGAGCGAGGTCCTCACAGCTAAAAAAGTGACTTTGGTCCACTGACGTTGTGTACTTCAGAAAATCTACAATGTGCTTTATAAATCCCAGAAGGGGAACTAGGATGTGACGGTAAAACCATATTTTCAATAGCACAGAAATGGCAGCCGAAGCAGTTTTAATTGTTGACAGGTGGCCTAAATCCTTCCTTTTCCCAGTTACTGAAGGTTTTTTCACTATTTTACCTACAGCTCGCTGACTTGGGCCAACTATTCAATGTTACAATTCAGGTGTGTTCAAACTTCATTCATTTAACGAATGCAATTCTTTCGACACGACTTGCATTAGATTCAAATCGACAGGTCATTAACTCATACATAGGGTAGGTAAGGCTTCTGGCTCAGGGATACCTACAGAAAGGCTGTGGAATCAAACCCACAACCTTTCAGCTGGGAATCAACCACCCTTGGCCACTGGTCAACAAACGTCCTACCTCAGCAGAACAGTCAGTCGAGGGATCACCTGTCTACGGCTAGTCCCTCAGAAACGCCAGAGCCAGCACTTTCCCAAATGAAAGGGTTCCTTGTTCCTTGTCTTGCAGTTTGTAACGTGTGCCTGGTTTCCCTCTTCACTCGGCGACTCAAGGCCGAGTTGTTTCCCCTGATTGGATGCGTCAGATTGAACACGCACACACACACACACACAAACGCACACAGGGCCGCACCTGAGGAGGGAGCAAGACAAGGTTTGTTTTGAGTGAAAGTAATAGGAAAATGGTTCTCATAATGGTCTATGTGTGGACCCTACATAGCACTGTATTTCATGCAGAAATCACCTCACTGGTGGACCATATAACAAACTTTTAGGGAATAAGGGGTGCATTCACCGTCCCCATGGCTGTGTGCTTTACGTGTCGCAGCCGGGTGTTTTTTGTAAAGGTAGTCACATAGGGTGTGTTCACAAGCACTCCATCCTGGTTCTATGTTTTTATGTCGCCATGGGGGCTTATAGTGCACGCTGTGTTTTGGGTTGATAAGCATCTTATAATGGTAAGTCCTCCTATTTTCAAATAGACCCTCTTTTTGACAACAGGTGACCTTCACAAAAACAGAAGGTCATATTTTGTCTGGTTTGCCGCCAACCTGTTTTTTTTACTTTGGCGAGACAATCAACAGGTACTGATTGTATTTTGTGGCTCTTAAAGAGCACATCTCAAGTGTAGTATTCAAAATTGTAAACTCTAAATCTCGAAAAAAAACAACAAAGCAACATGGCAAAGCAAAACACAACAAAAGAATGTATGAACAGATATCTCCATCCAAGTAAATTGCTTGTATGTGCGTTTGTGTGTGTGTGTGTGTGTGTGTGTGTAATCCCTGCCTGGTATCCCAGAACATGTCTCTCCGCAAGTCTCTCCGTCTCTAGCGCTGCAGTAATTTAATTTAACTGGAGATAAGGCTTTTGTACAGCACATCCTTTAAATGTTCAGCCAAAGCAACAGGGACGTGGATCAAAGTTAGAGGGCCAGAGAGAGAGAGAGAGAGAGAGAGAGAGAGAGAGAGAGAGAGAGAGAGAGAGAGAGAGAGAGAGAGAGAGAGAGAGAGAGAGAGAAGAGAGAGAGAGAGAGAGAGTGGGGGTTGGTGGGGAGGTAAAAAGCATGAGAGAAGAACAACCACATTCTTACAGCTATGGCTGTAAATATGTTTTATTGCAAGGGAGTTGCTTGCATGGCAGTGGCATTTTGAAAAACCCAGTGTGTGTGTGAGTATGTGTGGGAGGGAAGGGATAGTTTATGTAATATAGACTGACAATTTTTAAATAGCGACATCATTCCAAAATGGATACACAGCATTTTGAGAGTGAGGCCTGTCAGACTCCTTTGGTTCCCCTCCCTCTCTCCCTCTCTCCCTCTCTCCCTCTCCTCCTCTCTCTCTCTCTCTCTCTCTCCCCCTCTCTCTCCCCCTCCCCCTCTCTCTCCTCTCTCTCTCTCTCTCTCTCTCTCTCTCTCTCTCTCTCTCTTCTCTCTCCTCTCTCCCCCCCCCCCCCCCCCAGCTGTCGTCGTGCATAGGGGACTCTACAGAGCCACACCGCGGCTGGGCCCTCCGTCGGGAACATCTAATTAGTTCCACTAGGGGCTGGAGGAGGGTGGAGGGAGAGTGGGGAAGGGGGGGTGGTGGGGCAGAGGGGGAAGGTGGGCTGGGACTCAGCACCGCCCCACCCTAGCTCCTATACTTGGATTGTGCACTCAGCGTTAAAATAAAATGGCCGCTGGCTGGGCTTTAATTGCGAGCAAGAGCGTGCCTCATGTGTCCGCCAGTCAGGAGTGTGTGTGTGTGTGTGTGTGTGTGTGTGTGTGTGTGTGTGTGTGTGTGTGTGTGTGTGTGTGTGTGTGTGTGTGTGTGTGTGTGTGTGTGTGTGTGTGTGTGTGTCGTGGTAGGGCTCCGGTATTTCCAAAGGCTCCAGTGATGTCATTTATTTAGGGTGTGTGCGTGTTTGTTTAAGTGTGTGTTCATACGTTTTCTTCATGCGGCACCAGGGGGGAAATTTAACTTCTATGAATGTTCATGAATCTAGGACGTGTGTTTGTGTTTTTCTGCTCGTCAGTGAGTGAGAGATTGCATAGGTTTGTGTCTGCGAAAGACACACATTGCGTGTGTGCACTTATGGGAGCTTGAGAGAGATGTAGAGCAAAAAAAAGTGTGTGTGTGTGTGTGTGTGTGTGTGTGTGTGTGTGTGTGTGTGTGTGTGTGTGTGTGTGTGTGTGTGTGTGTGTGTGTGTGTGTGTGTGTGTGTGTGTGTGTGTGTGTGTGTTTGTGTGTACACATGAATAAAAGATGCATCCAAAGACTTGGGAGCGGTGAATTATTAAGAAGGTGATAACGAGGCAAGGGCCAGGTGTGGGGTTTCAGAGGACAAGGTGTGTGTGTGTTGTGTGTGTGTGTGTGTGTGTGTGTGTGTGTGTGTGTGTGTGTGTGGTGTGTGTGTGTGTGTGTGTGTGTGTGTGTGTGTGTGTGTGTGTGTGTGTGTGTGTGTGTGTGTGTGTGTGTGCTGTGTCTGTGTGTCTTTCGGAGAGTTTTCACAAAGAAAAGTCATTTTTTTAATAAAGAGATGGCACATACAGAAAAACAGGAAAGCACACAAACAAATCAACAAACTTGGCAGGGCAGGACTTTACGGATGAGAGACTGAGAGCCATTCTGTGCATAAGAACACAATGTCTCAGCACATGTAGAGGTCACAGCCATAAATACATAGGCAGGGGGAGAGGGGGCACAAAGCCAGGACCTGATGCTATTCAGAAACACTAAAGAATGGGAGAGAAAGGAAGGCTACGTTTAAAGAGAAGGAAAAGAGAGTGTGCACGGGGGGCAACAGGGGGCAATTCAATGGGGAAATAAGAGCATGGAGGAGGACAAAGAGATGAGGGAATGGATTACAGAGAGAGGGAGAGAGAGAGAGAGAGAGAGAGAGAGAGAGAGAGAGAGAGAGAGAGAGAGAGAGAGAGAGAGAGAGAGAGAGAGAGAGAGAGAGAGAGAGAGAGAGAGAGAGAGAGAGAGAGAGAGACGGAGAGACGGAGAATGATGGACGGACAGACAGACAGACAGACAGACAGACAGACAGACAGACAGACAGACAGACAGACAGACAGACAGACAGACAGACAGACAGACAGAGAGAAGAGAGAGAGAGAGAGAGAGAGAGAGAGAGAGACGAGAAGAGACGGAGAGAGACGGAGAATGATGGACGAGACAGAGACAGAACAGACAGACAGGACAGACAGACAGACAGACAGACAGACAGACAGACAGACAGACAGACAGACAGACAGACAGACAGACATAGAGAGGGATTGAGGGAACAGAGAAGGAAATATGGAGAGCGTCCTGAGATGCTGAGCAGACTGAGTAAGACATCTGAAGGGGGGTCTCCGAGGAGGCCTACCCCCATCCACCCCACTGCCAAGAAGTGGCAGCTGCATTTTCAGCTTCCGAACCGCATCCCTTAACCGTGTGAAGTCATCTCTCCAGACGGTGAATTAGCCACGACCTCGCTAATACCACCGGCAAATTTAAATACGCACCTTCCACCAGAGATGCACTGCGTTGCCAGTCAAATCTTGAGCATAATCTATTTATTTATGTATGACCTCTACTGGAACTAAGAGCATCGCACTGGTGCTTCCAGAATGTCCGGTCCCTTTCTACAAATTGAAACAGAATTTCTCAACCCTCATAACACGCCATGTGGACAGCTCCCAGCGTGCTGTGGCAAAGACATGGCCCAAGAATCGCACACGCATCGCACACGCATCACACATCCTTCTAAAGTGTTGCAGCTGTGACAGCCCCAGCTACTGAAAACCATATTCGAAGACGGGGGGGGGGGGGGGTGTGGCTGATTTTGCATCATACTTCAATTACAAGTGGAATTTTGATTTTGCATTTAGCCCAAAGCACACAGAGTGTGGATTTTCTTTCATAGGTATAGCTCAACTCAAAAAGGAAATGAAATAACATCACCCGAATGGAGAAGATCAGAAGGAGAGCGAATTTTGCCAAGGTTCGATTTTTTTTCGTCTGCATGCTTTGGCCTTTGGACTACAATTCCCAGGATGCATTACGCATTATCGTCACAGGATGGGGCCTATAATGGATAACCTCCAAGCCTCTGTCAGCATCACCTCCACAACGCAACACATGAGCCGTCTCCCAGATGCTTATCTGAGCCCACAGAGGGTCACCTGACGGCGGGGGGAAAGTCAAACAGATCACCTGACAGAGGAGTGATCGTTAAACACACACCGCTTCCATCCCAGACAGGAAGAGGAAGCAGCCCTCCTCTTGGGAGGAAGGGAGGTTGTCTGGAACAATGACTTCTGTGGGTCTCAGCTCATAAGTGGGTCACTGTGGGGAACCGAGTGGGGTAAGGGATACGTCCGACCGCCAGTTCAGAGTTCACCAAGACTCGGCATAAACCACCCCCTCCCACTTACTGTATGTTGTACACCCTGGCACCTAATTTACACACTTATTGTATGCCGTACTTAGTTATAGTACTTGGTTGCGTAGCATCTTATCCTAGATATCTTTGTTGCATGCGGGGAATGAGTTAACCTATCGATTGTTAGTGCTTTGCACTTGGTTCTATGAAAGAAGATAATTGTTAATGACCTTTTTTTGGCACCTTATACAAATGCAGTGCTCATTTTTCTTCACACAGTATTCAGGCGATGCTATGGCCTAAAAAGCATCCACAGCAGGGAGAACAGTTTGGTTGTAATATCTCCACATGATCGTGATTCCAAACGACCACAACCTCTGAGAACGTCGGTACACTGTGAAAGAGCTCTCAGCCAAGAACCGGAAGGAATGAATACAGGGCCCTCTTAGGTACATGTGTTGAAAGTCCCGGCTATCTATTGGGGGGCACTGTGAACGTCCCCAGGGGTCTGAGGGGGATGAAGACGCTGCTGGGATGTTTTTCACCAGTTTGTCTCCATGAACAGTCCGTGGCCCGTCCTGTAGTGGACGTAACAGTGCTGGAGTCTGCTCAGCTTCTAAAAGGGGGCCCTGTATGTCCTGAGGGGGGTATAGTTCCTCCCCAGGTAAAGGAAAAAGGCCAAGGAAGGCAAAGGAGCTGATAGTGGAACCGGCGAGAAACTACGCCCCATTTGTCCTGTAGGGGGCGTAGTTTCTCCCGAGGTCCATTGTTAGCTCCTTTTTCTTTCAGAAGGGGGGTGTTGTCCAGACACCAGTGAGCCCTTCCTCTGTCCTTCACCATCCCCTGGTGGTTGGGGCTCTGCTGTGTGGTCAGTCCACTTGACGACAGAGTGTAGGCGAAGTGATGTATCAAGTTTGTGTGTGTGAGTGAGTGAGCCAAGTGTGTGTGTGTGTGTGTGTCTGCCTCAAGTGTGTGTGTGTGTGTGTGTGTGTGTGTCAAATTTGTGTGTGTGAGTGAGTGAGCCAAGTGTGTGTGTGTGTGTGTCTGCCTCAAGTGTGTGTGTGTGTGTGTGTGTGTATGGATGTCTGTGTGTGTGAATGCATATGCCTGAAGTCTGTCTGGATGTGTTTACGTATCTATAAGTTAAGTCGATTTGGAGGCATTATCTATAAAGTAAAAGAGTCAGAGAGATAAACACACCAACCCAGTCTCACCAAAATGCGTACAGATCTCACTCATGGCAAACCGTGCGACCTGTACGCATTTTGGTGAGACTGGGTTGAACACACACACACACACAGGAGAGAGAGATGGAAAGATTAAGATATGCAAGTTCAGGTGTGTTAAAACAACAGGGTTTGCTTTTCAAATCAGTGAATGTCATGAGGATCACCGATCAGACTCACAAGAAGCAACCATGAGCACCAACAGACAACATCAACATTTCCCCTCCGTCTCTCTTCCCCCCTCGGGCCACACAACAAAAACTCGACACCCGGTTTATGTTTAATGGCCGCCTTCGCCTTGTTCCCCCCCGGATACGTGGCAAACAGCTTGTAGCGCGCAGCCACACCTCCGGGTGCTGTTCTCGACACAGACACTCTCTAACCAACAGAAGGGCGCCGCAGACTATATTTAGCTCAATTAAAACAGCTTCGCCGGCAACATGCACGTCCCCGCACGAATCCTGGCTCCGATAAACAAAAGGCCGCGATTCACAACCCGGCGACGTCCTTCAACAAAGATTGATTTTTTTTTTTTTTTACATTTTCATTTCGGCCTACCAGGCATGTTTGCCGACGAGCATACGGACGTGGACTCAGACAGAAGTGCGGGGAGGGAGAGAGAGCCGGACACTTTTCTCTCCTCCCCCCAAGGCCGTTTACACCCGGCTTATTGTCCATCTCCCACGCAGAGTTAATCGAACGAGGAGGAAGAAAAAAGGAGTCCATTGTGTCGTACCCATTTAGCTCTCCGACACAAAATGAAGAGATATGAATTAATGCGGCGACGTTCCTTTAATCTCCGGCACGCAGCGAGCGAAGGCTTCCTCCGGGGTCGTCTGCCCGCGCCTGGCCCAGTGCCAGCCGCCGCGGTCGTTGATTAAGGAAAGTCTTAATTGAAGTTGCCGGCTCGTTCATTTGGGAGCTCTGTCCGGCCCTTCCCCCCAGCTTGGATAGGGAGGCTGGCGCAGGGGCCATCTTGGGTCTCTCTCTCTCTCTCTCCCTCCTTCTCTCTCTCTCCCTCTCCTCTCTCTCTCCCTCTCTCTCTCTCCCTCCTCTCTCTTCTCTCTCTCTCTCTCTCTCTCTCTCTCTCTCTCTCTCTCTCTCTCTCTCTCTCTCTCTCTCTCCCTCTCTCTCTCTCTCTCTCTCTCTCTCTCTCTCTCTCTCTCCTCTCTCTCTCTCTCCTCTCTCTCTCTCTCTCTCTCTCTCTCTCTCTCTCTCTCTCTCTCTCTCTCTCTCTCTCTCTCTCTCTCTCTCTCTCTCTCTCTCTCTCTCTCTCTCTCTCTCTCTCTCTCTCTCTCTCTCTCTCTCTCTCTTCTCTTCTCTCTCTCTCTCTCTCTCTCTCTCCCTCTCTCCCTCTCTCTCTCCTTCTCTCTCTCGCGCTCTCTCTCTCTCTCTCTCCTTCTCCCTCTCCCTCTCTCTCCCCAACTCTGTCTCTCCCTCTATATCTCACCCTCTTCGATCTCTTCCCTTCCCTTTCTCCCTACCTCTCTCTCATCCTCTCTATCAGGGCCGCTGCTGGCCATCTCGGTGCCCTACGCGAGCGCAGGGGGGGGGGAGCCTCTATTTATATATTAGTTAAGAACATCTAATTTGCCGAAATTGACTGATAGGATATATAATTAAGAAAAAACAATAATTAAGAAAAATAACTTATTGACTTATTTTTTTAATTCAATAATGTCTTCTTTATTTTTATATATATATATATATTTCTTTTTACAAACCTTAATTTTTGGTGGCCCCCCCACCAGGTGCCTGGTGCTCTACGTACTCTGCGTACTCTGCGTATAGCGAGCGGCGGGCCTGCTCTCTGTATATCTCTCTTTCTCCATCCCTCTCCCCTCCCCTCGGCATCCTGCTCTGAGCTGATGGATAGATAAATTAATTATTAATTCATCAGTGAGCGTTGACCAAAGGTTTTAATTATTAAACCAGACGTGGAAGTGAGCAATAACGCTCAATCCCAAACAGTATCGATCATCATTGTTATCACTTGATGAGAGAGATTAAGGATGATCAAGATAAGATAATGTAATACTATTAATGGTTCCCCCCTCCCGATACAGGACATGTAGAATCATATTAGTTCCTCATTATGACTCCATAATACTTTATAATTCTACCTAGCGAGTGACACATCCACATCTCTGAAGCAGGGAAACAAACTGCCATGTTCCCCGCGTGTTTTGGTCAAGATAACCCCGACACTGTCGGACGCTTTTTTGAATTTCATATTCCTTTAGGTGCCCTGGGTTTGGTTTTAAAACACAGCGTACACAATGTGAAACCATTCACTGTGTGGTCTCCCTGCCGCGTTCTGAAAGGGGTTCCCGGGGGTTAGGACGAGAGGCGAGGCAACCACACACTTATTGACATCCTGCGGAGACACAAAGTGTTCGCCTCCATTTTCAGTTGACATTTTATGTGATCGTGTGAGTAAAAAAGGGAAAAATAAAGTCCAGGAAACCAAACCGTGGAGTAAGAAACACAGGTGTTGGAAGCTATATGGATGTGTTTTTACTCAACACAAAAGCCACAATCTACTTAAACGATACCAAGCGAGCTGATCGATTTGGACTATTTATATCTCATTACCAAGCCGAGTAATTTATTTTCCTTTCCAAACGTTCAAGGGCCCTTCAAACGACGGCCATCTTGGCATGCTTGTCAACAGCTATTGTGCTCTGGGTCTCCTTCAAGTACCGAGGAAGAGTGGGTGAACCAGGAGTGCCAGGCACTCTCTGGGGCCCTCCAAACTCACTCTCTCTCGCTGGGAGGGTCACCTGACCACCACCCAGACCATCAGACCAGAGCAGACCAGCCTGAGACTTGCCAACACACACACACACACACACACACACACACACACACAACACACACACACACACACACACACACACACACACACACACACACACACACACACTTCCTTAAAAACACACACATGCACACACACACTCATGTGAGAATGCATAGACAAGTCCTTTAAAAAAAACACATTCACACACACACAAAAAACCCACACACCAATGTAAGAACATATGTCCACACAAACACACACAGATACATGTACAAAGGCATACACACAAACTCTCATCCACACACAAATGAATGAGTACTGCAACGTGTATGGTTTGCGATGACCTAAGGTACATATTCACGCATGTAAGATACAAGCACAGAAACACACACACACACACACACACACACACACACACACACACACACACACACACACACACACACACACACACACACACACACACACACACACACACACACACTCAGGGATGCACTCATACTCAGATACATAGCAGGTCTGCTACAGACCATTTGTATCTTGTATTTGAAGTGGAATAGCTCAACAAGGTCGACTTGAGGTGAAAGCCAACATTTTAATTATTTAACATTTGTTCTTTCATCATCAAAATAACTGTATTTATAGCAAGCAGAGGATGACGACACACGGAAGGAAAAGGCAGAAAAATTTAGAATGCAAAGAGATGCATCATATGTGTGTGTGTGTGTGTGTGTGTGTGTGTGTGTGTGTGTGTGTGTGTGTGTGTGTGTGTGTGTGTGTGTGTGTGTGTGTGTGTGTGTGTGTGTGTGTGTGTGTGTGTGTGTGTGTGTGTGTGTGTGCATGTTCCCCCCTACTGAATCGTGTCCGCACGCTAGAAACAAAAGTAAACTTTTCTAACACTTCCTTCTCTGGGTAATCTCAAAATGTGAGCCAATTAGACTCTCGGATTATGAATTTGCCTTACTTTTGTGAAGATATTTAAGGTGAGCTTTTATAGCTGAGTGAATCATTTATTGCCTTAGCTACTTTTTTTAATACTAATTGTCAATACTTGGAATGGCAATTTCTTAAATGCACATATTGAGCACTTCGTACTTGGTTATACTTCAGAGATTCCAAGTCTTAACTATAAGAACAACTATAACTATATATGCAAAAGAAGAGGATTTAATTGTGTGGCTCTGAGTCAAATGTACCTTGATACTCTGATACCCTGAAAATTCCCGACTTGACATTTATAGCCAACATTTCACTCACATTGCCCTAAATAAGTTAAATTATAAACACGTCAAACTTCAGACTTCTGCGTACGATCAACGGGAGACAGCAACATCACACATTAGAGGACACAACACAAGTCGATTGTCAAGGTTGTGACCTTTTCCGAGAATCGACAGATGGAATTATGTTCTAGAGAATCAGCAACATCAGTCAGACCTCAACGGCCGAGCGCCACTAATAAAACCGTTCACCACACCAACACAGCAGCTGGCTCCTCAGACATAAACACAGAGATTCATATTTGACATTTGAATGAGGATATTAACTGCTCTGAGGAGTGTCCAACTCATTCCAAAGTGGAGACGATAGACTAGAATATCAAGTAACCAACTGGCGGAGAAAAAGGCTTTATTAATCGAGATGTCAGCCCTTTTCAGTGGCTTTAAAATCTAGGGATAGGAGATGAATACAATAACCGGATTAGCAAATTCCTGGCACTATATGTTGATGGTGTATACAGCTATTGACCTTGGATGTGGCAGTTAGAAGGTAAAGTAGTTCACAAGATCACAACAACCACAAGATCCACTTCTACGGTTCTAATACCATTGTATTTTTCTTCTTTATTTGCAGCTGTTTTGATTTTAATAAATGAACCGGTTCAATGCGGGATCATCCAGTTCTCTCCCATCACAAAACCAAAAATACTGTCTACTGTTGGGGTTCCAAGTACTGCCGAAGCGTCTTGTCATGCAACTCTTCCTCCATGTTTACCATCCCCCAGCCAAGCTTCTGTCAATCGACTGTCTCCCAACTGTTGTGTTTTTTTGTGTAGGGGGAGGGATGAGACCAGAGACAAAGTGCAGCAATCCTGCATTCATGAAGCAATCGTGCAGCAACATCTGACACCATGGTCTGTGTGTGTTTGTGTGCGTGTGCTTGAGAGTGTGTGCGTGTGCGTGTGCGTGTGCGTGTGTGTGTACCGTAGCTTACAGCGCGATGAAGGAGCTTAAAGATGCAGAGGTGAAGAATTCACCAGTGTGATTTGAGTCCTCGTGTCTCAATGTAACCTTTCATATGGAAATACTGAGCGAGGATCGGGCAGACTGTGGATGAAAGGCTGCAAGGCATGCCTTTCTCCCTCTCTATTTCTCCCCATTGTCTCTCTCCCTCTCTCACTCTCTCCTTCTCCTTTTAAATCCGGTTCTCTCACTCTTATCCTCCCTCTACGAATCAGCCATGAGGTCTCGCTCACGGATTCTCAATTCTAGTTTCCACCTTTTCCTCTCTCTGTTCTTCTGCCTTCCTTCCGATTTAGGCCCATTCCCCCGTTCTCTCCTATCGCTCCTCTCCCTTATCCATCATCTGTTATGTACTACCTCCCTGCTTTGAGGACTCTTTTTACGGGCAAGAGAATGCTAAGAGGCTCCCAAAAGGCCTGTGCTTTAAAGACACACTGATGCATCATGGGTTGTTTCACACACACACACACACACACACACACACACACACACACACACACACACACACACACACACACACACACACACACACACACACACACACACACACACACCACACACACACACACTACACGTTTCAATATGTATGCGCTGCACGCCACAGCTCATGCATACCGGACACATACCGAAGCCAAACCCAACCCGCAGCAGTACTGTAATGTTATTGCAATTTAAAGCCAAGTCGTACACTTCCTACCTCTGCCAGTACAAATTATGGTCAGGACGCTTTGTTTTCTTTTTTTTTTTTCTTTCTATTGGACCTCAGCACGAAACAGCAGACAAATGAATCGCATTGATTGTTTCTGCTCTTGGCAGATCAAAATGTCCGCCCGAGTTCGAATCAGCAACGTGTTGGAAACAATCAGCGAAATGCCTAATTGTAATCACGGTCACTTCATAGAGTGTGCTGCTCCAGTAATTACGATCATGTAGGCCTTGTGGTGTGTCATTTCAGCGTCCACTTTGAGAAACAAACTGCTTACAAACACACCACACCACCACACAACTCTCTCTCACTCTTTCTCCTCTCGGCTCAGCACGAAACAGCAGACAAATGAATCGCATTGATTGTTTCTGCTCTTGGCAGATCAAAATGTCCGCCCGAGTTCGAATCAGCAACGTGTTGGAAACAATCAGCGAAATGCCTAATTGTAATCACGGTCACTTCATAGAGTGTGCTGCTCCAGTAATTACGATCATGTAGGCCTTGTGGTGTGTCATTTCAGCGTCCACTTTGAGAAACAACTGCTTACAAACACACCCACACCCACACTCTCTCTCTCTCTCTCTCTCTCTCTCTCTCTTCTCCTCCTCTCTCTCTCTCTCTCTCTCTCTCTCTCATCTCTCTCTCTCTCTCTCTCTCTCTCTCTCACACACACACACACACACACACACACACACACACACACACACACACACACACACACACACACACACACACTCCACTGGATTTCCTCATTGCTTACTGTAGTGTAGCACGAAGGTAGCGCAGTTAACAGCCGCCGCTGACCTGGAAGCTAAACTCAATGTTTCGTTTGTTTCTTTCAGGTTAAGCAATGATGATTGCAAGACGCTAATCTGACAGCGAGGGTAATTAGTCATCATATTTATTGAGGTTTATTCACCAACACAAAAAATACATATTTATCCAGATTCGAAAATATTCGAAAGTACTATTTTGTCAGGAAGCAAGGCTTGAATCCAAAGTGACTGAAAGTGAATTCAGAAGCAGGAGGTTCTGACGAGTTGCTCTAGCATGACTAAAGATAGACTGTTGACATTGGGGATAAAAACCAACTTCTTTGGTCTGTGGGATAAACAGTCTTACTACACACTATCCTGAATATTTTCTTGTTTAATTCTGTAAGTATAGCGGAAGGACATACAAAACATTTACCCTTTATCAGGTTCGGTTTGCCATTCTATCACTTTCGGAAAAAAAGAAAACGGACACTTTGGACAATCACAATGCTTCGTGAACATGCCTCTAGACGGCAGTGTGGGTATTGTAGTTTTGTTGTGCTCCAACGTAACGACTGAGCAGAGCCTTGCCTGGAGAAACATCAGCTTGAGCAAGCTCTCCTCTACCACCCAGCTTAGATCCTCAACATCCACCGGGCTCAAAGGAGCCGTCTCAGAAGGGTTTAAACCGGCAGCTTACTGTAAGCCCAGATTGCTTGTGGAAGAAGGTAGCTAGTCATGTCTCGTACAGGCACATGTCCTGCTCGCCTCAAGTGGGTTCGCTGCGAGGGTGTATACACAACGGGACGTCTCTGATATTGTCTCCGTGTGTGTGGACGTCTTTCCATTTCAGAAGTGGCCTCAAAGAGCGATGGAAAACATGGAGCCCTGTTTGATATGGACACGCCGATTATCCAAACTGCTGGGGAATACTGGACTGAAGTAGCTGGACTCAACCGCTAACTCAAAACAAGATATTATATTCAGTCATTTAACAACACTGTTATCCAAAGCCTCCGACAGTGAATTCAGATAAGGATCCCAAAAGGAGTATCTTCGCTGAAAGTAGGCTATATTAAGTCTGCTGACATTGGGAGATGGAACACGCTACCTCTCAGCTGGAGGAGCCCAACACTAAATCTCCACTTCACCCTGTGCCCAAGCAGCAAGCATTCACACTTAAACATATGACTTAAAAAAAAAAAAAAGACATTCACATTTCCTACGCCCTCCCCGATACTGTCCGTGCGTTCCCGCCGTCATGTCGGGAGAGGGTTGAACGAGATTAGAGAAGCCTTATCTGAGGTGGAGGTGTGAGTTAGCCTCGACGCTCTGGCGGCTACGCACGGGAACGTCGGGGCTGAAGTAGCTCGACAAAGGAAGGAGATCAGCCTGTATCTAAAGCTGACGTACGTACAGTCGACCGACGTGGCCGCGGCCATGCAGAGACGCAGGGACACACCAGCCTAGGCAGCCCCCTAGGATCTAGTCAGCCCCCTTTGAAGGAGAATCCACCCCTTTGGGTGGGTTATCCTTCACAGAAGGTCGACTAGGTCCTTTTCCCAAGCCCGCTATGGTCCAGCTGAACCCAGTGGACGACGTTCATAAATAACACAGGAAGCCTTGATTTACATTTTTTTTCATATTGTGTGCATTCACATATGCACGGATATCATTTTTTCACACAATAAAGGGAATGTGTGATTGAGGTTCAAGGTTATACATGAGAATACACAAGAATAAATGAAGAAATATAACATAAGTGAAGGCTGTCAAAATGGGAGATACAATAGAAGGAAATCAAATGATAGCTAAAGAGGATAGCTAAATAAGTTTGCCTGTATTGTTTGGAGGCCGGTCAGGACTTTGGATGGGCTCATCTTTCAATCAACCGTTCAGACAAAAAGGTGGTCGGCTCCTTCTTGGTTTTAATCAAATAACTCTTTCTTATTTCCTAGTCTTGATAGATAGAGAAGCAAGAGAAGCCTTAACGTGCGACTGTTCAAATTATTTGAATTCAGCATCTTGTACACTTACATCAATCTGAAAGAACTCGTAGCCTCACAGATTTATTTACATTCAGTCCCAATCTGCTGTCCATTTTGGGTCGAAAAAGGCTCAGGTAAAATGAGCGGTGAAATTGCAAAAGTAGACTAAATCAATATAATTTCCAACAAGGCAGCGACAAAACAAACTACAAGCACAACAACAACAACAACAACAACAGCTACCCCACATAGAGCTCTAAAGCTACGGGCGCTACGCTACGTGTCCCTATTTCAGAACCACATGGGTTCGATTGGTTTGATCCGAAGGATCCTTTCAAAAGAATGAGTTTGACCCCGGGTGGGGGGGGGGGGGGGGGGCGACGACAAGGTTGCATCTTCCGAGGCCCTGGAAAAATGTAAACATGGCGAAGAAGCGGTGACAGAGAAAACCAATTCAATCAGCGCGTCTCTCGGTGGCTCCTGGAGCAGAGGCACACACACACACACATACACACACACATACACACACACACACACATGCAAACGCACACACACACACACACGCACACAACTGGGCAAAGGCACACACACACACACATACACACACACATATGCACACACACACGCATGCAAACGCACACACACACACAAATTCACACAAACAGAGACAAATGCACACACACACACACACACAACCACACACACACACATAAACGCATCCTTTTGTCGTCCCTCCACACACCACTGGGAGTGGAGAAGTCAGCCCTGGAGGTGAGGAAATGAGAACATACGGAAAGACTCTCTTAATGTAACATCAATACTCCACAGTGGGAGACGATACAGCAACCCCTCCGCAGATAAGGAAGCCAGAGAAGAACAAAAAAAAATCCACAACAACGTCAAAGGATCGATCGCATGGCAACAAACATTGACTCTGGGGTCACCTCGGCTTGAGTCGAGGGGGGCCATATCGGAGCAGACTAGTACGATTTACACGGTTGGTTATTTTGAATCACAAAAGGCGATCGTTAATGGCAAGGAGGGAAATGCGACGACCCCACCGCCACACGTCAGGTCGGTAGCGGTATGTTTGTGTTTCACAAAACCTCTAATGGATCTGAACTAGCATGAACTGCGGACGGAAAAAAATTCGGTGACAATGTTTTGCTTTTAGTGCAAATGTCAGAACACAAAGCGGATTATAATGACAGGGGTCCTGGCTGGCATTTGGTCGGGGACAAAGTGTGTGCATGTCATTATTAAGGTCGGGCACTTGACCAACAGAAGGAGAGACAGGAGGAGTTCAGCACAGAGGCGATGGCTTGGTATAAGAACCCCCCCACCCCCCGCGCTCACACACACACACACACGCAGACACTCACAAACAAGAGAAGAAAGACAAAGAGAGACTTGGGGGTCCAGCCACCCATAGAACCAACTCTCGCACGCAGACAAGCACACACAAACACCCCCACAAACCCACCCACACCTACCAAAAAATAATAAATGCTCTAGGTATAGATCTGTATTAGTGGCACACACACACACACACACACGTATAGTCATAGAGTCACAGCTAGCTCTCTCCCCGTTTGACCCGTGAGCGCTTCGTGAGCCTCACGGAGGCCACTCGCTGGGCCAGGGTATCGCCTTCTCCAGCCGCGCCTGAACGCCTAGCTCAACCCTGGGACGCCCCCGAGCCTGGCTACCTGTCCACTGGTGTGAACACAATCCGGGATGACAGGTTAAGTGGCTTACCTTCCCTCTGGGTGAGCTAATACAAGAAGGCAGGTCCCGCGGACAGCCCCGGTTGACCCTCCACGTGGGTGCGTGGGTGGGATTGGGAGAGCGAGATGGATGGATGGGAAAATGGGAGGTGATGGAAGGATGGTAAATAGATTGGGGACGTGGATGGAGAGATGGATGGTGGAAGGGGGTTGATGGATAGATTGAGGGATGGAGAGGGAAACGTTATCGGCATGGGAACAACGGAGGGACACTGAGGCGAGCATGGCTGGAACTCAGGTAGGAGTAGGAAGCTGTCAGACTGGGGACGAAGGTGAACCACTGGCGTCGGGCTGGACTAAGGGGTCCGTCGAAGAATGACGCGAAGAATCAGCCGACGTTAGGAAGACGCTTTGGTGGACACAGGTTGAAAGTCCAGGATTTTACATCATTCAATAATAATGAATCAACAACAATCTCCGAGCATACCAGGTTGAACGGTTCCTGATGGAATGGGCCAGGGCTACTCAACACCGGAGGCTGTCTCTTGAGCTCCACCTCTACCGTCCCCCTAGTGGAGGTCCAAACTCAATGCCTGTGGCGGAGATCCTTTTGAACCAAATGAGACCCGCCCTCCTCTGG
>OLKM01000311.1:68347-280847 GCA_900291075.1 Melanogrammus aeglefinus | reverse complement strand
TAATGCATGCACACACTTACCCACTCCTAAATCACTTGCAAGCCCTTGCCATGTCTCCCTCCCCCACTCTGCCCCGATGGTGCTGCTAGCATGGAGATGTTGTTCAGAGATGACTGTTTTAGACCCCCCCACCCCAACAATCCCGGTTGACCGTGGAGTTGCTTCAAAAGTAAACGTCTGGACATAAAGCTGACTGAGATGGGGATCAGTATAAGTCCTCACATCATGGTAAAGAGATCCTTCATTCAGCACAACATATCTTAACCCAATCTTCCTAATGGCAGTGACACAAAGAGCGAGAGATAGAGCAA
Organism: Melanogrammus aeglefinus; assembly: GCA_900291075.1. Classification (NCBI taxonomy): domain Eukaryota; kingdom Metazoa; phylum Chordata; class Actinopteri; order Gadiformes; family Gadidae; genus Melanogrammus; species Melanogrammus aeglefinus. The sequence continues at coordinate 280,536 of OLKM01000311.1, read as the reverse complement.
GCGAGAGAGAGCGGGAGACAGAGTGAGAGAGAGCGAGAGACAGAGTGAGATAGCAGAACAGAGGGCAGACAAGAGAGAAGAACATTCCAGTGCTTCTGGAATGCCCTTAATATAAATATTCCCCATAAAACTGAAAAAAGACCACAGGCCAACTGCCAACAATCAAGACGCTTCTGTTCATTGGTCGAAAACTGACACACTCTGTGTGGCTTTTAAACTCCCCATTGTCCATAGGTCCCTCTCTGGCAGCATTCCAATGGTCAATATTTAGCGATTCGGTTGCTTTTGCTTCATAAATCGTTCTGCTCGATCGTACCCACCTTTATCCAATACATACAGCAGCAGCAGCCTGAAGCGACCGAAGAAGAAGCTCCTGACCCAGGACACATTAGTGTAACGCAGGAAGTGCTTCGGAGATGTTTACAACTGAAATGGCGCTGAGGCAACACAGCGGCCTCGTTTCCACCCTGCTCCTGGCCTTCTGCTCGACCGCTAACTGCTACGGCTCGCTTCCTCGAAGGTACAGTGAACAAGGAGGACAAAGGTAAAGGTTTTGGAACACAGTCTCTCTCTCTCTCTCTCTCTCTCTCTCTCTCTCTCTCTCTCTCTCTCTCTCTCTCTCTCTCTCTCTCTCTGCGCCATTTCAGTACCATGGACAGAGGCAGAAACACAAATCCCAATTCACGGCTGGGAAACAAACCATTTTCCTCTTTAAAGAACACCACCATTCTGACCCCTCTAACCCCCCCCCCCTCCCCCTCATCCTCCTCCCCCACGCCGCCACCTCCCTCCCTCTCGCCCCTCCCTACAGTTGACTTAATCACTCTTTTTTTCGGAGGCACAATGAGACTGGTACGGCTGCTCGGCAGTCACTTCATTAAAGCTCTATTCAGGGCTGGGATCAAGGGGCCGGCGGCGAAGCGTTTCTGTCTTCCCCGGCCCTGATTCAATCAGAGCAGACGTCGCGGGGCAACACAAAGCAAGGCGTCTCGCGGCTTCATCTGATTCTGTTGTTAATTAATCGATTTCACCCGCAGCTTATCCCATCATCTCTCTAATGGAACATATTTTAACATCAATTATGAACTTTTTTACTGCCCGTTTGCACACTGAATGCCAAATTTTTCCCGAACACGTGCCTCACAAAAATGACTACCTTGAAAAATGATTTTGTGCCTTTATTGGGCCCTATTAGGCCGTCCGTACTACCTTCCTGCCTCCTTCCTCCACTAGTGTTTTATATCCGTCCATCCTTCCCTTCTTCCCTCCCTACAAGCCTCTGTTCCCTCTACCTTCCATCCTTCCTTCCTTCCAGCATGGCCCCCACTCTCTCCAATCCTTGTACCCCGCTCCCTCTCTCTCTTTCCTGCTCTTCATAGACGGACAAGATGTGGCCCAGTGACTTGTCTTATGTCTGTATCTGGTGCTATCGCTGGCCGAATGATCTCAGTAGTAAATAAACCGCTAGCTTTTAGCAGATGTAATCACTGAGATGTAGCGGACCCACCAAGCTGTAGATAGCTATAGTGCTAAATATCTATAGTGCTAGATAGCTATATCGCTATAGCGTTAGATAGCTATGGAGTTAGATAGCTATAGCACTAAATCTCTATAGTGCTAGAAATCTATAGCCCTAGATCTCTATAGTGCTAGGAAGAAATAGTGCTAGACATCAAAGTCATGGCGTTAGATAGCTACAGTGCTATATATCTATATGCTAGCTTTAGTGCTACAAAGCTATCGTGCCAGGCAGCTATAGCCCTAGATCTCTATAGAACTAGATAGCTTTAGCTTTATGAAGCTTAAGTGCTAGATATCTATAGCGCTAGTTAACTTTAACACTAGATAGCTATGGTGCAAGATATCAGACGCCAGAGTACGTTTATTTTAATCATAATAATGAATTACCTTCAAAGCGTTTCTAAAGGATCCCAGGAAGCTGTGCTGCATTAATCCTAGACAGAAAAATTAGGGAAATGTGAAAACATAGTAAATGTGTCTTTGTGGGGGCGGCATCACACCTCATCCGCTAACAGCGTGGAACACCAACCTGGTTGATGAAGGGCTGCCAGTTTGCACTCACTGACGGGCTATCACAGCGGAGAGGAAGGAAAACATCCAATTAGAGAGCCGCAGGCGATTGGCTGGTCGTGTTGGGAGTATTTAGATTTACCTCTGGATTGTTTTTTAAGAGCTCCCACAGTCAGACGGCGCCTAGTGGGGGATCAGAGAACTGCAGCTACAGCAAAGCCCCCTAACTGAACACAGCTCCTTCAACTCTCCGCTCATAGCAGCGGATAGCATTCTTCTGGCATTTATTATTAACTTTCTGTGGCCTGTATTGACTTAGTGCGCATGAAACTCTTAGCCAAACATGAACTAAAGTGTTTTGTTCAAATGAATTATATTTGTTACTTTTACTAAAAAAAATTAGGAAGTAAGTATGGAAGTATGTAAGTAAGTCACTAAGTAAGTCATTTCATAGTAGCAGGTTCCTGAAATAATTCATGACATTCAAACAATCACGCACCACTGAACCATTCATTCAGCAAATGATAAATTAATCAATACAACCTCATTATGTTATGTTTTAACCTCATCTCTCTCGGCCCTGATTGGCTGATGCGGGAGGTGTGTATGTGTGTGTGTGTGTGGGGGGATGATTAAAAGACCCAAACCATTTAGCAATCAACTCCATTATCTCCCCCCCCCCACCACCCACACACTTAATATTCCCTCCCATCCTGGCATCCAGCATCATGATTGAGAGCTTGTGTGCGCCCGTGTTAATTGTTCTGTAAACAACGGAGCAGAGGGTGTGAGAGAGAGAGAGAGAGAGAGAGAGAGAGCAGGTGAGAGAGAGGCCGAGAGAGACCAGGTGAAAGAGAGGCAGAGAGAGAGCAGGTGAGAGAGAGGCCGAGAGAGAGGCCGAGAGAGAGGCCGAGAGAAAGAGAGAGAGAGAGAGAGAGAGAGAGAGAGAGAGAGAGAGAGAGAGAGAGAGAGAGAGAGAGAGAGAGAGAGAGAGAGAGAGAGAGAGAGAGAGAGAGAGAGAGAGAGAGAGAGAGAGAGAGAAGCCGAAAGAGAGCAGGTGAGAGATAGAGAGCGAGAGAGCCCTCGTTAGCTAGTCACCCCAAACCACCCTCGCCTCCCTCGCCTCCCTCCCTCCCTCCCCCCCGGACACCTTCTCCTCCCCCCTCATCCTCCACCCGTCTCTCCGGCTGGGCTTTCTTCTCTCCACAGGCCCGGGCTTCCTTTAATGTACTTAATTATCACTGCAGAAATGTTAATTGGATTTCATTATGTATAATTTATGTAGTTTCAGCTGAGGGAATCTTTAATACGCCGCTAATGTGGGTGTCGTCCGCGGGACCTGGCGTCGGTGATTGTGTGGGCGCGTTTGACAGAGTGTTCTGTCAATTAGGGAAGGAGAGCGATGACGGACAGCTACTGGGCTTAAAGCGCCCCGTCTGCCCCCGTACGGGAGAATCCCCCAGACGACGGGCCGCATATCACCAAGCTGCTGCAGGTGAGATGTGAGAGTTGTGAAGAGAGAGAGAGAGAGAGCGGGAGCATGGGGGGAGAGAGAGAGAGAGAGAGAGAGAGAGAGAGAGAGACGAGAGAGAGAGAGAGCGAGCGAGCGAGCGAAGAAGAGAGCGGGAGCATGGGGGAGAGAAGAAGAGAGAGAGAGAGAGAGATGGAAGAGAGAGAGGAGAGAGAGCGGGAGCAGAGAGAGAGAGAGAGAGGGAGCGAGAGAGAGAGAGAGGAAGAGAGAGAAGAGAGAGAGCGGGAGCAAGAGAGAGAGAGAGAGAGAGAGAGAGAGAGAGAGAGAGAGAGAGAGAGAGAGAGAGAGAGAGAGAGAGAGAGAGAGAGAGCGAGAGAGAGAGAGAGAGAGAGAGAGAGAGAGAGAGAGAGAGAGAGAGAGAGAGAGAGAGAGCGTAGAGGACGGCACAAGAGAGCAAGATCTTGAAAATAAACAACAATCCCCACACGGAAACTCTCCCTCTCTGCTCTCTCGTCGGTTCACTTCTACACCATGGATGAGTGCGTGAGTTCACGCCTCCCCTGGGATCGAGCATTGACAAGGGCGTGGGAACAAATACGACTGACAGGCGACGTTGATTCCCCAGACCAATCAGGGAAGAGAGGGTCCGATGGATCAAAAACGAGCAAGGAGCAGGCAGAATTTGAGCAAAAGGCCGGCGCAGGGAACGGGAACGGATATCCTCACAGAGCATCTCAGCCCCTCGTAGCGGACAGATGGCTAGGGCATTTCCTTAAAATGACGCTCAAATTATAGCCCTTAAATCTAACTTACAGTAAGCTTGGTGGAGTTTGGTCCAGCTTCACTGCAGCGTTCACGATGTTCAACATAAACAAGCTGTCAAAAAAAGCTTGACGTGTATGGTCTACAGGTGTCCATGTCAGAACAGCCCCTGGAGCTAATGTGTACAATATGCATACTTTCATATGAGTAAGTCGATGCATTTCATCCACTACATAGCAATTAATGTATTTCTTGGGAGAAGGAAACCAATTAATTAAGAGGAGAACCTCTGGGTGCTTAAGGGAGTCAATTAATCATTCAATTATAAACTAGAAATGGGGTTCATTTGGTTAGTTGCCGTTTCCTCACCTTTCCTTGTTTCCTCACATGACATTTTTTTGCGATTAAACAAACTGCAAATGGCAATGATATTTTCCACCAAGATAACATTCTTTCGCCAATTATTGAGTGTATTGCCCAAAACACAGAGTAATTCCTTACTAGAGAATATATTAAATTCTCCATAAAATTGCCTGTAAATGTGTTATGCCACAAACAACAAATATGGATGAATTAATAATAAAAAAAAACAAGAATGAATTCATAAGCCCTGGAGAAAAAAAAGAAAATTTGCAAGAAAGATGAAAATATTCAATATGCTATTAACTTATGTTCTGGTCCACTGCTTGTAGTAGCAGCAGGTCAACTCTGTAGAATGTGCAAGATGAACGTAATTAAACATTTCATCACATTCTTTTTACAACCCAAAAGCAATACTCATGAGACCTTAGTGTGTTCGATAGATTATCCATCAGGATACAATGGTCTGATTTATTTAATATCAGTGTGAGGCTTACAAAAAACGAGTGCCAAATTTATCAAAAGCTAAAGGGAAAAAATATGGCATCAAATCGATCGAAACCTTCCAAATAATAATCAACTCTCTTTTCTTCTCCAACGCTTCTATAAAGAGCGCTGGCATCTCAATCAGCCAAGGAGCCGTTCAAATGGGAGATAATGGAAAAGAAGGAAATATAAATGGGTCTTCTTAAACCGCACCCGTTCAGCCATGAACGTCTTTCAGTTAATTATGCTGGTTCCATTTAAAATATGGACTGGATCAACGGACCGACATTCACAGACGACGCCCCTCCGTCATGAAGCAGTCCATTGGTCATGTTGTGGGGTCACTGGTCACCCAAGGGGGGGTGGATAACATGAGACTCAAAGCCCTGAAGACGGAAACAACAGCGGCAACAGGGCCCTACGTGTAGGAGCCGCCAAACTTGTTAGGTAATTATAAGAAACTTTGCGACGAATAATTGTTGTTCATTTATTTCTGTTTTTTAATTAGAAGAACATTCTTGTCTCTTGGGGCTGTTTATTGCAGTCCTGTCTGTTAGAAAAAAAGTGACTGAAATAACATAATTGATTAGAAACCTAATTTAATTATATTGAGGACATGTGTTCGAAAGAGGTTATGGACATAAAAGTGTATTACTTTACAGTTGCAAACTTAAGGATGAAGAAACTTTTAATTAATAAGCGCATCTTCCAATCATCTGATACATTTCAATTTCCTGCCTTCCCCCACTCATTTGCCCTCATAGTTCATTGCTTGCAAAGATAAGTGACGACAATACATTGTTTTTAAGTGCAAATGGTAAATATCGTTGCAGATAGCATAGCTGTAGTTAGCAGCCACATATCACACTGCAAAAAAAGGCCTACAAAAAAAAATCAAGATTTACTGTCACCTAATGTCTTCCTTATTCGTTCATCTTGGCCAACTGTCGGATCATTTAGCAGAACAACTTAGTGTCATCTGTAAGTTGTAGTGCTTACAGTGGATTGAGATTCATGTCATGGAGGAGCTACTGGAGGCAAGGCCTCTTGCTGAAGAATGTCTCAAAGTAGGCCCCAGACTCCAGGGAGAGAACCCAGTCCCTAAAGGCTGGGAGCGGACCAACCTGGCCACAACACTACATAGTCCCTGAAGATCACTTCAGATGCACCCTCAGACACACGTTATATACTGTACATTCGGAACCATTTTTCAAAACAGTGGCGTGTACCCAGCGCCATCCATAGCCACCAATAATAATAAAACAGCAAACAAGTGCTAAATTCTCAGCTTCAGACGTGTGTTCCTCCCATTAAGCTACATGGCTCTCTGTGGCACGTTTGGTGTGTGGGACTGCTGTGCTTTGTTCAGGGTATCCCTCTGTCTTAGCCGTGATATTACCCACCACAACTTCGCATGTTTACCTAATACGTTCATGGACCTTGATCAAAGTTACAACCTCGATACAAGGGCATTGCTTTAGGACGGCAAAGCAGCCCACCTCCCTCTGGGCTGATCGTAAAAGCGTGGCTACGGGATGGGCCGTTACTCGCTCCTTATTCAAAGGCCTGCACATGTAAATGAGGTTTGACGGTGATCACGGTAACCCTGACTCCTACAGAACAGGGTTGGTCAACGTTGCAACGCCCAGGGCCAGTGAGACATGCAGTTTTTATGTCATATTTGAACGGGCCGGAGACGGGATCACTGGTGCAATTCCCCGGATCAATACATATGTGAACACCTTCTATGGGCTGCATTGTAATTGGAACAACGTGAACGGATTTCTCGAATGTCCGCAGCAACGTGTGACACGTCGGTCGATGAGTTAAGGAAGTGTTGCGTTTTGTCCCGAGGCTGGTGTTTGGTCGGGAGGCGATGAAAACCTTGGGTGAGCCGTCCTCACTGACCAGGTTTATGATCGCCTACGAGTTCAGCCTGGAGCGTCTCGGAGAGAGAAATCGATGAATTAGATCATGATTGATTTGATCCAGCTGTTGCTAAGAGAACCACCATGTTTATGAGTTGAGACGGTCAGATTTACACCGGTTGAGGATCATCACGACGCACACAAGCCCATTTAAAGATGTTGTTTCCTGCAGCTCTGCTCATGAATAGTAAACCTGCATATCAATTCCTATGAAGCCTTCAAACAGGACTCTGCTGCATGAATGTAGGTCTGTGCATGCGATCCTCGCGGAAGAGCATTGAGAGCTATACCGCAAGAAGGGAGGGATCCAACGAAAAGTGAGAGAGAGCGAGAGCGGAAAAGAGAGAGAGAGCGAGAGCGGAAAAGAGCGGAGGTAGGTAGCGGGGGGGGGGGGGGGGGAGGGGGGAGGGTGGATGATGGGGAGTAAAGAAAAAGGAGAGGGAGCCAAATCTAAAGAACTCAAGAATTCCGAAACCTTTAAAAGAGTGAGCGCGCAATGCTGACACGGCAAGGACGAGTTAAAGTGAACAAAGCTTTCTGGACCGCTGGGTGCGGGCGGCGATGGTGCTGGTGGGGCTGGTGGGTCCCCTCTGTCTTCCAAGAGGCTGCCATTGATCTAAAAATACCCCCCCCCCCCCTCCTAGCAAGCAGCAGCAGAGGCAGCAGCAGCAGCAGCAGCTAGGGAAGAAGTGGAATAAAACAGCTCGGCTGTTTGTTGTCGCGTCGCTGTTCTGGATCCCGCGTCTCCCATGATGCAACGGGAGAACCCCCCCCACCCCCCCCCCCCCCCCACCGGAGCATTTGGACATGTCGGCGAACTTTGATCAACAAGGGGTTGCAATCCCTGTGAAACTGCAGCCTGGCACGTGATCCAAAAGGGTGGATGGAACGGGCTGCTCTGATGGGGGTACTGGTTTGAGGGGATGGAGGGTAGAGCGGAGCATGGAGTAAAGCGAGAGGATGGGATGGTGGGGTTTGAATGGGAATAATCAGGCTGAACGGAGAGGGGGATGAGGAGATCTATTGGTCTAACATGCTGATCACATGCTGGTGTTAGCACGACTGACAGATTTACAAATGCGCAATACATATTGAATGATTTCATATGTTATGTTTATGTGCAAGGGATCGCGCGTAAATTCATACATGTCCTGGTTCCCCTTGTAAAATAAACAAAAGTAAATAAAGACCCATGAATTATAGACAACTGAATATCAACGTAGTGCATGCGCATATCAACGACTTCACGTTTATGACCACTTTGTTATTTATGTATATTTATGTGTTCCAGGGAATCAAAGACATCATTGGTTTGAGAAGAGCAGGCAGATAAAGTATTCACCCACATACATCCAACACAAGTGGTACAGCAGCAGTGAGTTTCAAAGGGCTTTTCAAAGAGCTGAAACCTGGCTGAAATGTATCCAAAAACCCCAGCGGGGAATGAATTCAAATGGTTTTCAATGATGGAAAGTTTGAGGGTAGTATGTGTGTGTGTGTGTTGGGGGGGGAGGGGGGTATAATATCAGGAGGAGAAGGATGACAAGAAGTCAAGGCAATGCAGGAAGACATTATACCCCGTATACCCGGGTCGTCTTTCCGCTAGGATGGCTCTGTCGGCCCCGCATCCCCCTCGCCCGGCCATTATTCTAATCTCCTCCTCCACGACCCTTTTCTTCCCCTCTCTCAGGTTGAATGGATGATCTAAATTGGCTACGGAATAAGAGCATCCTAAGGCTAGAAACACAGGCTAACAGGCGACGGGGAGACCCAGGTCAAAAGCCAGAGAGAGAGAGAGAGAGAGAGCGAGAGAGAGCGAGAGCGAGAGAGAGAGAGAGAGAGAGAGAGAGCAAGCGAGCCGGAGCGAGAGAGAGCACTTAATCCCCGAGTACTTCCTGACTCCATTAGCAGAATAAGGGATTGACAGAGTCGCGGAGGAAGCCCTAAATGTAGCTCTGGTTGCTGCTGCTGCCCTCATGCTTTCAAGCCTGCTTGGCCCTGGGCAGAATTCAAGTGTAAGTGGATGAAAACAAGGGAAGAACTAGACCAGAGTGGTGTTCAGACACAGGCTGAATGAATCCACAATGCTGGACATGGATGGGGGACAGAGCTCAGGCAGCGTGGCAAGACAGCATGTTTTATTTTACTGCTGTGGAATCGAGATGGTTCAGTTCACGGCTGGTTGGGTTGGTGTTGGTTCGGCGATTTGTTTATTGGATTGCAGGGGTGTTTGGGGGTTTTGGTTGGTTAGGGTTGGTTGACTCAAAAGACGTCTAGTCTTTCTATCTGTAATGGGCTGCTGGTGTGATGGTCAACCCTGCTTTTAGAGAAATACAGCTTTATGTTCAGCACAGCACAGAGTGCTGGCATTCACATAATGTAATGTTAACTCGCTGCTTTAGTCATATTATTTCTGTCTCTACTGCAATGAAACTCATCATGATATGGCTCCATCTAAGTGCTTAATTCATTGAATAAAATACAATTTTATCAAATTCAGGGAATATAGGGTCATGTCTATAAATGAATTAAACAGGGAGATTTCTAAAATTATTGGCCGAGTATTCTGTGAAACGTCCAACACTAGTATTTAATAAGGCTTACTCCAAATAACTCCATTTCAACCAAGGTCTGGAAGAAAATCCTCAACGACAGCTTAGTTTTTAATGACATAGCCCTAGGAATGCGTTCATGTTCCCCCTCTTGAGCTGTCTCATTAACATTCCCTAGAAAAGATTCTCAAGTTTCCTGCATGCCCACTGAGAAAGACAATCAGAGGTGAAGAAAGAAATAAAAGGGAGAAAGAAACGAAAGACAGACAAGATAGCTGTTTGTACCGCAGCTATGCAGATGACACACAAATAATTCTGTTTTGTCCATGGCCTTCAAACCCAGATGGCAGCACGGATGGGGTGGACATCTCCCTGTGGATGTCCACACACCACCTGAGGCTCAATCGGGACAAGACTGGGCTGCTCGTCCTTCCAGGGAGGGCATCTCCCATCCCTCCCCTTCAATGTTGACTCTCTGGTGTCTGTGTCTCCCATGGCAAGGAACCTGGGGTGCATCACTGGAAGACCAGCTGTATGTATATATATACTGTATATACAGTATATACTGTATATACTATACAGTATATATTAGTGGTGGGCCGTTATCGGCGTTAACGGCTGCGTTAACGCAAGACTTTTACAAAACAAAAAAACTCGAGTTGAATTATTGAAACGTGAGGGTTCGATATGTGGTGGTGGATCACTCTTTATGAGAATAAAGAGCAGGGACGACGGTCGGATGACTTTCTCAAGCGGTACTTTACTTTTCAACCCACAACAACCACAACACTTCCTTGTTCGGATCCATCACGTGACTGAACTAGCCAATCAGAAGCTGGAATTTAGACTGAGGTAAACGTGAGGGAATCAGAGAGGCAGATTCAACAGAATATCCTGACTGTGTTAAATATGTAAACATGTAAATATGTTAGTAATAATTGTGACATGAATATGTAAATGATTAACTGACTAAACATTGTAAATACATTTGTAGCAAATTAACTCCAATATAAATTATATGAACTTATTCTAGGCCTACAACTTTCACATTTTTAACTTCTAAACCTTACATTATTATGGATTATTACACGGCTCTTCTCAAGGCTGTAGACTGCTCCATTCACTTGCATGGGCCTTCCCAACGTTCAGCTATTATTTTTGCTTATGCTTCGTTCACTTGCATGGGCACTTCACAAATTCCGGCAGTGAATTATATTTGATAATTCAACGTTGCCAAGTATAATTGACCAGCCGCTGTCAAGGTAAACGAAAGGATTTTTAGCCGTTTGCCATTTTAATCTAGATTAACCTAGATTAATTCCAAAATTAATCTAGATTAAAAATATATATATATCTCCATGCTTCATGGTTGAATGCACACGTCGCTTGCTTTGGGCGCTCAATAAATGTAATCTAAAAAAAAGCCATGTATGGACTCCTTTTCAACTAAACAGTCTCTCTCCCTCCCTCTCTCCCTCTCCCTCTCCCTCCCTCTCTCTATACACTTCATATGTGATTATAGATTCTGCCCGTGGACACCGTGAGCAGCTAGCTGGTCCACTTTGACAGGTAATTGTATTATGCGTGCGGAGGTGAGAGGGCCTTGCTCGGCCCCCCTGCTGGTAGCCCGCTCCTGGGCTGAGGACCTGGCACAGCCCTTCGCAGGGCTAGCAACAGGTATGGTTTTAATGAGGTGGAGTGCAGGGGAGAGGCGTCGCGTTGCCGTGGAGCCAGACCAAAATAGTTTGGTTGGAAAAGCGCAGGGGTGAAAACTTTTCAGCGAGAAGCTGTTGTGACCGCGGATGTTGAGCGGCTGCTATCCCTGGGATGGGGAAAGGAAAAGTATCACACCTCGCTGATCTGAAGAAAAACTGTGTGAAAAAGAGTTTCCTCGATGCACATGGTTATAGCATATTTTTTACTTAAAAACAACTTGCACAACTTGAGCCCCCCTCCAGTCATGAACTCTGGCCCTCTTAAGGAGCACCTGAATGGGTGTGGCTCAATTAACCTACGAGACACAGCTGCAGACTATTACGGCCAGACAGGAACATGTGCATCTCTTAAAAACATGGTTGAACACAGTGAAGATGCCATTCACATCTTCACAAACTGTTAAAATCAAAAATGCGAATCTGAAAGCTCACGGCTCTCCGCCTCTGACGGGTCGGAGCCGGTTTTGATGTGGGAATATCAGAAACAGAATAAGAATATGCGCTATGTTTCAATCTTCAAACCATAACTTCAGTGCAGGAGGGGGTTTAGTGGGGGTCTCGTTCCACCATTGTGGGACCACGACAGAAAGAAATCAGCACCGTAGTAGGGGCAAGTAGCACTCTATTGTGATACCATATTAATATTTCATTGTAGTTTCAATAACATACATCATTTTTACTAGCAGTAACCAACTGACTTGCTAGCTGCCACGGATCAGTCACACTCCCTAACAAATAACTAAACATGATTAACCTTCGGTGTGGTTTAAACTCTACTCTCTAATATTGGGATATTTTGACTAGAATGTCAAATAAAACAATACAACAAGGCTTTCTGGTCGATTAGTTAAAGTTGGGAGACTAAAAGCAGCAGTAAAGTCCTGGCAGGTTTTTATTTGTGACAGCCTTTATCGCGGTTGCTGTCTCAGAGGGCTTCTCAGGCCTGGACTTTACGACACTGCCATAACCATAAGGCGCCAAAAGGGCAAGGAATAAACATCTTCATACTCAGCGCAAATAGGACTGAGCCTTGAGAAGGAACACAAGACGTTATTTCAGGGATGGCGAAGACATGCGGCTGCTGCCAATGGCCCCACATGATATATCAGCAAAATGAAGGAACGCAAAATGGGCACATGAATGCATAGCGAATTGGAACAGTTGCAGATTCCCTAACAGCCGCAGTCAAGAAAAGATCTGGCGTCAAAGCATGAAATCTCTCTCTCTCATCCTAATTCAGTAATTTCCCCACTCACAGTTTAAGCATGGGGCTGATTCACAAGCTGAGAATCTATTAACGAACTGTGAGTGCATTCATGTCTAGAGATTTCCCAGAAATCTCCAGTCTAATTAGATTGAATGAGGGTAGGACGGTATTCTCCATCAAAGCAAACTTAACTTATTCTCTGGACACGACCGGACACAATAGAGAGAAGTCAAGGAGAGTCCAACGCTAATTGACTCAAATTACCACCAATCAACCTAACGTCCACATTCTTACTCCTCATTGGTGGAACGCCGGTGCAAAAAGGTGTCGGACTCAAAAGCTTGACTCGTGAGGACAGGCAGGTTGAATCAGAAAGAGCTGTCTTTACTGGAGGCTATGGTTCGGTACACGGGTCGTTGGTAGAAATCAGGGCAAAGGTACAAAAACCTGAGGCGACAGAAGTGTCGAGGGGTCGAGATGCAGTCGGGAGGATGTTCAATAGATCACTGGGAAGTTAATGCAGCGACGCTAGACACAGAGGTACTAAGACGAACTGGCACAGAGGGAGGGAAACACACTGACTGAATCCACTAGGAGGAGGGAGGTAATGAGGGACGGATGGAAACAATCAAGACGATCACAGGAGGGAAACACAGGCGTGTATCTGGATCAAGAGGAAAGGCGAGTAATGCCAAGCAACACAGAAAACAATGACAGAATAACGGTAACAAATAATTGATCACCTAAGGGGCGATGATGTCTTAATGTTTCACAACGACTTCGTAATGTCGAGATTTGTTAAAACATATTCTAGACACAATACCGTACAAAACTGTGACCGATATCAAACTCGAAGGTTCCCACTACGGATATACAGTAAACTATGCAAAGATGTGTAAAAAGTACGGGTAAGTTAGTCAATACATAAAAACACACACAATGTGTTCTCCGTATGAAGCATCATGTCAGGTAGGGGAGATCCCACTTGATTTATTTCATTGATGTCTTACCTTTGAATTTGGGATAATGTGACTACCGATATTTTTGGTTGAATAACAGTAGATGTAAAATGATTGCATTATCTTGTCATTTTCTTTGAGTGCAATACGAAGTTGAAGTTTGTGTTTTCCTTTGAGAGAGACATGCTGCCATGCCTCTAAGTCAGATTTTGGCACTGAGAAAGCCAGGTATGGTAATAACTTCATTAAGTTAATAGTGTTTATGTACTCAAACACCAAGGGCTGTCGCGTGTATCCTACAGAGTATTCATATATTTGTCAACTCTTCGTGTGATACCGTCTTCTGACACTGTTTTGCTGTAGGCTTGGTTGCCTTTGGAGTCTGAAGTCGTTTGGAATGAGACACGATGCCGCGTCGTACAACAACCCAGACCTTTTCACCTGGGATCTGAGCCGGTTTGCCCTGAAGTATGAGAGCTGAGGCTAAGGTCTGACAATGTCCTAATATGTACACTGTAACCCTGACTCATTTAAACGATAGGAGGGATGAGTCAGCTTAGCAAACAGAGACAGAAACAGAGAACGAGGGAGACAGAGAGAGAGAGCGAACAACTGAGAGAGAGAGAGAGAGAGAGAGAGAGAGAGAGAGAGAGAGAGAGAGAGAGAGAGAGAGAGAGAGAGAGAGAGAGAGAGAGAGAGAGAGAGAGAGAGAGAGAGAGAGAGAGAGAGAGAGAGAGAGAGAGAGCAAGTGAGCAAGAGAGAGAGCCTGGGAGTGCATAACTCTACTGCTACCTAATTACACCGAGAGGCATTACACATATAAATACTGAAACAGGAACAGGTGCTAGACTTAATTATTGTTCAATGAGCTTAGCAGACAAAATTGTGAATAAAGGGTAGATGATGATGGAGAATAAATATAAAAAGTCAGACCCTCTGCAATAATTATTTTTGACTCTGTGTGGAGTTTGTTGTATGGAGGGATGAGGGGGTTGGATGGAGGGTTGAAGGGGATGGATAGAGGGATGAGGGGTTGGATTTGTGGCCCATATATCATGCATTCCTACCAAGAGTATGTAGTCACCAAGACAGAACCCAAATGTTTGTATTTGCTGAGTTCCACAATAAAGGTGCCATTAAAATATGTATTTTATTCCATCCGCTCCATGTATTTGCTGTGAAACTCAACTTCTGGAGTTCTGTCAAACTGAGTTAGTGGCTGAGGGCCGGTTCAGAAAGAAGGAGATTTGACAGCTGTCAGTGAGGGGTGTTGTGCACCGCGGTACACATGTACACAACCCTTAAAACACTCCCCCTCAGAGGGATTCAAGCCCCTGGGATTGGCAGACTGACGTCGGGTCAGCAGGGATTCTGGAGTAAAAACAGCAAAAGTATGTTCTCGTCTCCCGGTCATAACTCTGTTCTAACAGCACTACAGAACAGAGGAAAAACCTTGAACCATCGCGCCACAAAGGAATATCTTTCAATGAATTTCGCTATCTCACACCGTTCCACGAAAGTCGTGGAATGGAATGGGAAATCAAACAGTTTCAACTTCAAAGAAGCCGCGCGGCTCAATATAGAAACGGATTGTATGCTCTCTGTGATCCTCTGGTTGAAGTAGAAGGAAAAACAAGAATAAAAAGGGTATTTTCTTAAACAAACCGACGATGGGATATTATACGCTGTCTCACCTGCTCTGTGTAGACGGATGACATCCACACTAATGAATTAGTTTATTAATTAATTCATCTTGACACCCTTATCAATCATATATTAACATAGAGAATAAATACTAAATAATCATTACCCACGACATGCACACTTTGTATCAACAGCAACCTCAAACCTTAAAAGCGACTGGCTGACCATGACTGAAGGGTATTTGATGACACTCCAGCCCTGGCTCAAGTCCAGAACTATGAGCTCACCTGTCTGTCCTGACCTTACCTGTACTGCGTCCCTGCACTGCTACGGGGACACTCGCTGAATCATTGAAGAGCCGGGAGGCTGAGTCAATGAGCTTGCCAACAGTGGACCCGGTTGCCAGTGGTGACGACATGAAGCGTTTAATACCAAGTGGCTAATGATCCATTAGGGATGGTATTGATTAAGTGCCTGTTAAGTAATGGCTAATATATTAGATTTGTCATTTTTTATTGGTTTTCATTTAGATCCACACGTCCATATCTCTTTCTCTCCTTCTCTCTCTCTGTCCATCTCTATCTCTTCTCATCTCCCCGTATCTCTCTCTATTGCCGCATTTCCACTAGCACGGCTCGGCTCGGTACGGCTCGGCTCGGCGCACTATTTGCGTGTTTCCACTAGCACGCAGTACCTGCAACCGGGTACATTTTTGGTATCACCTCAGTTCACTTAACCAAAAATGTACCCGGTTGCAGGTACTGCGTGCTAGTGGAAACACGCAAATAGCGCGCCGAGCCGAGCCGTACCGAGCCGAGCCGTGCTAGTGGAAATGCGCCATATATCTGACAATCTCTATGGCCCCTTCCGTCTCTCTGCCCATCTCTCTCCCTAGCTGTCTTTCTCCCTTCCTCTGTCACACTCACCTACTCGCTCTCCAAAAATCTTGCTGTCCTTAGCCTCTCTCTCCTCTCTCTCTCTCCCTCTCTCTCTCTCTCTCTCTCTCTCTCTCAATCCTCTCTCTCTCTCCCCCTCTCCCTCTCTCTCACTCTCTCTCTCTCTCTGAGCAGGAAGAGACAAAACGACATGCTCATTGAGTGCTTTCGAAAAAGGTCTTCACTGGAGGAGTCGTTGCGCTGTTCCTGTCCTGTAATGAAAAAAAATGCAAACACCTTTTCTTTTTGGCGAGCTCAACACCATTCCTAGCTCGCCAAACTCCTCACATGCAATAACAACACCGACGGTCTGCCTCTCACCTATAACCAGACTCAGGATTTTCAGAAAGCTAGCACTTCATCCATGTGTGTTGGTGCATGTTTTCGTACCCTCCAGGGTAGGGCTGTATTTGGATGGGGGAGAATATTATTGTGGGAGCTTTCGCAAGGGGCGTGGCTTTACAGTTGTGCCAAAGGTGCAAACAGCTGGCTCCCTAATTGCCACCTTCTGTAATTAAGGCCTTTAAAATTGTGCCGACTCCCTCATTCCCCTCTCCCTCAATATCATCCCTCAAACCACCCTAGCCCCCATAAACACTTACCCTCATCAGTAGGTTTCCCCCCTGACGGCCAAAATCAAACCATCATGTACCAATGCTAAATGTGGCCTGCTACATCCTAAGGAAAATGCTACCAGGGCTCCATTACAAGAGATCCCCCCGTCCCCCGTCCCCCATGTTGTTTCGAGACAGACTGTGCCCGGGTGGATAAAGGAGTTGTAATTATATGTTGCGTTCTGTGTTGTTGTCAAACATTTCTGTTCATAAGCAGAACGTTTAGAGCCGTCACAGCATATCATTTTGTGGAAAATTGAAAGGCTTTTAAACTTTGCGGGGTTGAAATTGTATAAGGAGGGCAGGGGGGATAATGGTTAGTTTGGGATTGTACTGTAAAACGAGAAAACAACAGTAAACAGTGAACAAAGCGACATGAAACTGTAATTTAGTCTATTGTAACGTGCCGATTATCCAGGATGAGTTTAGACGTGTGTGACCTATGTCTTACAATAGAAACCCTTGATGGCTTGAAAAGGTTCCCCAGCAAAAGTGAAAAAATGGTAATGTGATGGTAATGACTGTTTATCAATGTGACAGATTATACTGTGAAGACAGACGTCACGCTTATTTAAATTACACTGTATGACAGCAGTACTGCTAAGGGTCTTTCCCGGGAGCACAATCAAGGGATAGCTTAACCTGTTTACCCCCTGAAAAACAACCCAACCAAAACTCAAAATGAGAGAAGTGGCGGAAAGCTTTTTAACCGTGCATTCCTCCAGTTGCTTCGATCAGTTTAACAAAGTAATGTGTGTCTCTGTATGAAGCTTCTGTTTGTATTTTAAATCAGACATTTAAAACAAACACTTTTAAATGTAAATGTTTCAAATGTGACCGCCCGGGTGTGTGAGGCAGACCTGCCCTCCCCCAATCTGTGATGTCCTTCACCACAGAGACATTTACAAAATCCCCAGAGCCCTGTATCCCTCCAATGTCAAGAAGTCAAGACGGTTGAATTTCAATTTAAAGACCAAGGAGTTAAAGAAGAAGAAGAAGAAGAAGAAGAAGAAGAAGAAGAAGAAGAAGAAGAAGAAGAAGAAGAAGAAGAAGAAGAAGAAGAAGAAGAAGAAGAAGAAGAAGGACTAAAAGAAGGAGCAGAGGAAGAAGTAGTAGAAGGACTAAAAGAAGGAGCAGAAGAAGAAGGAGGCGTAGAAGAGGAAGAATTAGCAGAAGGAGGAGGAATAGAAGATGAAGGAGAAATAGAAGAGGAAGAAGAAGGAGGAGCAGAATAAGGAGGAATAGAAGAGGAAGGAGCAGAAGAAGAATGAGGAGTAGAAGGATCAGAAGAAGAAGTAGAAGAAGAATGAGGAGTAGAAGGAGCAGAAGAAGAAGGAGCAGAAGATCTTCAAATCAAAGTTGTTTTAAACAACCATAACTCTTTCTCTCTCTCCACCCTCCTGCAATACACGTTCTGAGAGGCTGGAGGTGGTGGGATGCAGAGGTGGTTAAGAGGAAGGATCGGGAAGAGGAGGTGAACAATGGACATGTGGATGGGGGTGAGGATTAAGGCGGAGAAGAGGAGGGATTGAAGAGGAGGTGGAGGTAATGGGGGAGGGAGGTGGAGGAAGGGAGGGCTGGATGGGGGAGGAAGAGTGTTGGAGGAAGGGAGGGTTGGAAAGGAGGGGTGGGGGCAGGGGGGTGGAGGAGGAGTTGGAGGAGGACGAGGACCAATGATGGAGAGGGGGGGGGGGGGGTATGGCTGGATGGTTGCATGTCATATCCAAACCCCAGCCTTTTCTGTTCCACTGTGATGGAAAGGTCCCTGCTACTCAATTAAAGCAGTAATTCGGTCCACTTGGTAATTCTCCCCCCGCCCCCCCCTTTAAAAGCAGAAGCTTTGAAAGGCCATGGCTCCCCTCCTCATTGGGGCTCATAATACGCTCAATTAGGCCTTTAATGAGATAATTTAGAGCTCTGGTAGACCTCGATAGAAAGGTGCAGCGAGAGAAGAGAGGCGGCGACCGGACAAGACTCAAAGGAAGGCTTCAGGACTCTTTGTTTAGTGGGACCGTATTGATCGCTAATGAAATGCTCTTCCAAGGGATTAATCATGTCCTTCGGCGCGCGAGTTTGTTTTCTTGGGGAACTCTATTGGATTCGGCGCACCCTGCGCAGACCGATGGGGGTTTTCATGAATGGAAGCGTGACATCGCTCCGAGACGCGGAGGTTCATGCCGTCTGAAACGTATTCATTTCTAGGCGGCGGGGAAAGAAAGGTTGTGCGATGGTGACATTCCATTTCTATGCGATTTATTATTTCCCATTACTTTGATATTCATGGGTACAGGGGTGGGTCCCCCATAGCAAGGCCACAGTCGAGGTTAGCGTCGGAATTATTTGTCAATAAGAGAAGTACCGCCTTTATGAAACATGCAAATTGCATATGCAGACACTCCATTCAGCTCTCACTTGTATCAATCAGTCAGGGTTGTGAACTGAATTCCTGAACAAGAACATATTGAAATTGGTAACGGAGGGCTTTGAAATCCCCCGGTGACAAACATCTGCCATACATACTGTTTGTCCATGAACTCTTCACACTGTATTCTAATACTGGTATTACTGTTTAGACACGCAACGCACGCACGCACACACACACACACACACACACACACACACACACACACACACACACACACACACACACACACACACACACACACACACACACACACACACACACACACACACACACACACACACACACACACACACACACACACACACCATCAACACACGTACTCTGTTGATAAAGTCCATTAGTACAGGGACGTCATTGGCCAGAGCCAGGGATCTTGTTTGTTTTCCGTCGGCAAATTGAAAAGTTGCATACATAATTATAAAAGATATGACCATTTCAATCACGTTCTACATGAATAATAGCTGTTTAGGTTGATTTGCAGAGAGCTCTCCTGGGTGGATTAAATATGTGTGCGTGTGTCTAAGAGGGATATTTGAAATCACAAAACCCAGTATTACTGTGATTAATCGGGGTTGAAAAGAAAATAATTGTGCAGAATTTCTATTTGTGTGACTAATGAGCGTGTGGTGTGTATTTGGAAATTGAATTTCTCTGGCATTAAGACGTGTGGATGTAAGCGCTCCAAAGCCACAAAATTAACAACAACAAAAACAACCAACCAATGACAATTATTAACGTATTCACAGGAAGGCAATATCTGTTCAATAAGAGAAATACCCCAGCATTAAAAACACAATGACTTGCAAATCAAGCAGGCACCGCCGTCTTCATTTCCCTCCCAAAGCAACATAGGGAATGTGCTGTATGTAAATTATTCATGTTGTAATGTACTGAAAGAAAACGAGAAAGCAAGAGTAAGACTCTGCCACTAGGCCTATATGTAAATCGAATTGCGCAGCTTTTCCTTAAGTAATTCATGTGATTGTCATTTACCAGGCAGGGCATTTCTTTGGACGGCGGTATTACTGTTGTGGAAATCCAAATGAGTCACAACTCAAACATTGTGCTCCACAAATGGTCCATTTGGGGAAAAAAGAGGAAAGATGGTGATGAAGCCAAGGTGATTTTAGATGCATTTTTAGGAAAGATTAGGGGAGTATCGCAGAAGAAAAGGCGTGGAAAAAAGATTGTTTAATTCAAATGAATGATTCTGAAACATATAATTAATTCCAATCAAACCGTCAATCAGCTTTGCGGCACACCAACGCATCTGATAATTATTTAATGAAGTGCGTCCCTGCTCTCGCTTTGGTAACCTTGGCCAGTAAAATCGTTTTTTTTTACTCCCGTTCCTACTTTTTTCTCTCTGAGAATAAACAAGCACACGATCTGTGGCAAAGAGGCTTTCACACAGAGACAGACAATCTCTCCGCCTCAACACAACAAATGTTTGCTTTCATTGGAGTTCTGTGTGGATCATTGTTGCCGGCGCAAAGAGAAAAGAGAGAAGAATAAAGACGGTGGAATTGTGCTGTTTTTGGTGTATGGACCCCACATATGTCATCGAAAGAGCCACCTTATGGGAGCTCCGCCACCCTCGCCCGCTCACTTCCGCGTCCCCCGACGGCGTCTTATCGCCCGCTACAAGTTTGCATCTTTAAAAATGGAAGAAGAACAAGAAGAAGGAGCCAGTGACAGGCATTTTATCCCTCTCTTTCGTGTCTCCATTGCTCCAAAAAACAGACAATTTACTTTGACGCATTGCACAGCCGACGGCATGCAACAACATTCTCTACGGCTCCCTGGCTCAATGCCCGCCTCTTTCATGTCTGCGAAGACCGCCGCCGAAAGAGAAACTTTTATTGAATAATGTATGACTTTTTCATGGTAGGCTATGGTATTTATTTTTTTCATCTCAACTTTGTAAAAAAGCTATGCTCCCGTGTGCTGAAGTTTGGTCTGAGTCGAGTACATTTAGATACAGTCATGGTGTTACCATCCATCCTGACCCATCTGTAGGCCTACTGGTCCTAGTCAGCGATGCCAGGGTTTAGACACAGACCGACATTGTTTGTATGAACTATTGCACATGTGACAGCCACACAAAGCCATTTTGGATCTCATGTGAACCATTTTGTAGTCACACAGAAGAGACTTTTCATCCGAAGCAACCGACCTCAGATACAGGTGATTATAGAGCAGGGAGTGGGTGCGGCCTCTTGCTCCAGGAGGCCTACAGGTACCCTACGGGAATGTTAGGGGATCGAACCCGGTACATTTAGGTTGGTAGTTTAACAATAACACGAGGAAAGGTGTTTTTTTTTTTTTTTTGCTAGCCTGCCCCTAACACTTTACCTCCTTGGAGGTACCAGAACCAACCAGAGGAACGCAATGGGCATGCGTCTATTGTTGCCGTTGTCGTTTAGATGCAGAGTGACAAGGGTTTTGTCTTCGCGTAATGTGCCTAATGAAAGAATATGATGAAACAATGACTGTGGCAATGATAGAGACTATTATCCGTAGTACTTTCTGGCTTAGAATGGATGGCACTTCAAAGAGCCGCATCAAAAACACATCAAGTCAATGACGTGAGGCTCATTCATTTTCATTATTTACTCAGTAGCTAAAATTGCTGTCATCTCCATGGAAGAATCACACAACAGGGCTTTTATTTTCCTCTAGAATTTTTTGATGAGTAGGAAAATTGAAAAAAAAAAAATAATAATCTTTCTTTCTGCTTATCTGTTAAATCCCTCGCGTCTTCGCACCATTTCGATCCAACAAAGTAGTACCAATAAAAAGAAGGTGTCTGCCCTCGTGTTCGGGGTATCGGCTCTGACGGGGCGGAGAGAGAGAGAGAGCACCTAATGCCCGCGCAGTGACACCACCGCAGCCCTGTTAAATGAAAGCATTGAAGGTGGCCTCCACCCGGCCTCCGACGAGGCTCATCCCATAACCCTTTATGACAAGGTTAGACCCAGCAACATTCTCCCCGCTCCGCAAAGCGCTGGCGTGCCCGACTGGCTGGGAGCCTGTGTGCCGGCGTTGCATTAATGTGCAAAGCAGGAGGCAAGCGGGCCAATCTTAAAAGTCCTGACGCACGATATTGGTCAGACACACACGCACACGCACACACACACACACGAAGGTATACGCATAAAGACGCAAACACACACACACACACACACACACACACACACACACACACACACACACACACACACACACACACACACACACACACACACACACACACAAACACAGGTATAAATTTGACTCCTTTAAAGTATGATGCAGCGCTATACTTTAAAGGAGTACAGGAGCACCCAAACACAGACAAACTCAGAATGCAAGCAGACACACCTACACACATACACACACAAACAGACACAACAAGCCCTTAAAAGGGAACAGGATAACTGCCGATGGACAATCACAAATATGGTTTATCATAACAAAGAATCATAAACACGACCTAATTGCCATATATAACACATGTCCTACACACTTACACATAACAATACACACACACACACACACACACACACACACACACACACACACACACACACACACACACACACACACACACACACACACACACACACACACAGGTGTTTAGAGCATCACCACATGCGGAGGTTCGGGTAGTAATGTGTGAATAAGGAGCAGGTGAGGTTTTTCATGTGTGCCACGGAGGTATGTGGCCTTGGACAGTCTGCTGTAAGAGCCAGGACAGGCCTCAAGGCCAACAGCTCATCCTCAATGGCTGGAGGAAGCCCTTTGCACATCACCTGGGTGGCCATGACAACATCCACCCACTAACTGATGGAGAGAGAGAGAGAGAGAGAGAGAGAGAGAGAGAGAGAGAGAGAGAGAGAGAGAGAGAGAGAGAGAGAGAGAGAGAGAGAGAGAGAGAGAGGGGGGGGCGTGGGGGGGGGTGAGAGTTAGAGCGTGGAAGAGAGAGAGAGAGAGAGAGAGAGATGCTGAGGACAGCAAGAGATTTAGAGAGAGTGGGTGAGTGTGACAGAGTTAAAGAGAGAAAGACAGCTAGGGAGAGGCAGAGAGAGGGAAGAGGAGATAGATATGGATAGATACAGCGAGAGCTATGGGGAGATAAGAAGAGATAGAGATGGAAAGAGAGACAGATGAAAGTGACGTGAGTGATACTAAAAGACAGAAAAAGATGGGGAGAAGGAGAGAGAGAGACAAAGGGACCGAAAAACAGATGGTTAGACAGATAAGAGTGGAAGATGGGGACAAGGAGAGGAAGAAAGAGAGAGATAGAAAACCACAGCAGTCCTTTGATCCAACTTCCCGAAAACCGAATCCTGTCCCTACACAGTGGGGAACAAGGGCAGCAGCGGCACGCTAAAGAATAGGGTAAGAACTGACTCCCGTTTTTCAGTAGGCATGAGTCACTCGCTGAATAACAGCCTGCAAAGCCAGACCCTCCCTCTCTCAAACCCAGGACCCCGACAGACAGGCTTTGGAGATAAAAACACTCTGTTTCAAGGAATCTGGAGGGAAACCAGAACGCAGTCTTCACTGTGGTCCAAATGTTCCCGAAACGAAGAGGAATCCATGGACGGCCGAAGCAGCAGATCAGAGACATCAGTGCCTAAAACATTTATTTTAAAGGCATGGAGAAATGCAGGACATAAGGACCCATAGTGAGTGGGACACATACCACATGGACTCTGATGATTCGCCATTCCTGTTATTGGATCTTCATCTCCCCACAACATGCATGCCTCTGGGTTCAAAGCCAGACGTCTTACCTGGAGACATCTCCAGGTGGTACCTTTACCAGCTCATGTTGACTTGCATCTTACACGCTCACGTCACTTTGGATAACAGGGCCTGCTTAATGACTTTGCAAGTAAGTAATGCATATGCTGCCCAGCTCCGGTAAAACTACAGGAATTATGTGCCTGTCTCAATTGGTGTCATTCTTATAACAGCAAGGAGTAGCCAAGCGTCAAGGGATTAGGCTTCTCTAAATATCGATGCATGTATTAAGGCACTAGTCTCTGAAACAATAGGTCTTAGAAGCTTACAAGTAAGCAACAATTATGGTAAAAAATATCTCAAATGCTTCCTGTTTAGAGCCCTTTGTCCCTTCTGGGCTACTGTAGAAACATGGCGGTATAACATGACGAGCTCAGTGGAAGAGGATATGCTCCATATACTGCATGTATATATCAGGAACCACAACGCTGCTTATTTGCATGGGATCATACAAAAAAAATAACATACACAAGCACATCTCTGCCAAAGGGTTTGCCACTCAATGCTACACACAATGCTACACAGACATTACATTATTAATGGGTTTGTCATTCATGTCGAGAGAAGCAGGTGTTGACCGATCAGCAGGGCAGGACCACAAACAATCAAGAACCATTAGAGTGATCAACTGGCCAACGACGATGCAATCTTGAGGGGTACAGTGAGCTGTGCTGGCTGAAAGGGTGAGGTCCCTCGATCAGGACAGGGGCATCAACACGAGGCTTAATGGTCGAGGTTCGGTTCTATTGGAACTCAAACCATGGTTGCCTTGGTAACTGGCTTTTATCCAGATGCTGCTTGGATAGGGTTTTTTTTTTTTTCTTTCCTTCAAGAGATTTTTTAATTCTATTTTTGTAGCTTTTGCCCTCGAATGAACTTGCTACAGGCGATTGTTATTATTGATGCGTTTGCTGATGAAAGTTGTTTGGATGGTTGTTTTTTAATTAAAATTAAATCACACCAGTGACATTAGTCTTGTTCATTTAGTATTTTTAATTGAATTTAATTATTATTTAATTTAGACAAATTTAACTTTCATTTCCACACATAAAAACACTACGTCTTGATAACTATTTAAAGACCTAAAGACTATGTTTGCATTCATATGGACACTCAAGCAACATTATTTGCAGTACATGAACCTTTGGCAGCAATGGAAGCTGCACATACTTTGCACACTAAAGCTGAGGAAACACACACAAAACCGTAGTTTCTCAGCATGACAACACAGAGCACATCATGCAAGGCATCAGTCTGCTTTGGCCCGGCAGCGTGAAGGCCATTGAACCAGTGTCCACTCAAAGGTCAAAGGAGCCATGTGGCGTTCAGCAGGTGAGCAAACACTAAATGACAAGAAGCTGGCTAACATCAGCGCTATTAAGACGCGCTACTGTGCGTGCTCCCATGTTAACACCCAGATGACTTCATAACCTGCATGTCACATATCATCCCGACTGGAGTCTGTGTAAAAACCCTACTCCTTTGTTGAAGGTATGTAAACATAACACCAGCAGTCGACAATCTGTGAAAAATCTAAATCAGGCAACGATAAACGACAGCTAAAGGTGTAACACGAGTGTTTAATGTTTAATGTGTGCAATATGATTTTTTTTTTTTACAACACTTACGAGGACAGGGGGAGGGAAATGACTGAAGTTGATGCCAAATTAAATCAACTCAATAGAACAAAATCAGTCTACCTATATTCAGAAAAAGGTAACTTATATTTAGCTACCGATGCTAACTAATGGCCCTGTTAAACCGACCAAAAGGTATTCCAAAGCTGGAGGTTGAAGTTAATATAATGTGAATACATCATCAATCAGTGAATATAATAAAATATAATACGCCGAAAGTGAAAGTCTGAATTTATACAATCTTCTAATACTCCATCATTGTGTCTGTGTATGTGTTTTGTTGCATTCGGCTGCATCCATCACGCAATCAAACACACATTTTAAAACAGCGGAAAAGCACGCCGACATAATGTCTCGAGCGCCCTAATGGAATGCACAAAGTTCCCCTCGCTGTTTTGTCTGAATATTCTCTTAACAAAGTACGGCCATGGGGCATACATAATTAGACCGTGAAATTGTGGAAACAAACAGGGAATAATGAGCTAATCATATCCCCACTCCCAGTTATGCCAGTCTCCCTTTAATAATGAATGAAGTCAGAGAGTATAAACAAAACAAACAATCGCCATTGTTAATATCCTGCCATCAAACAAGCAGAGTTTTGATTGAAGGCCTGTGCTCAAGGTGTCAGCAGTAAAAACCCGAGGTTGGGATATATATACGGCATGCGGCTGGAAAGCTTACGACTCCATGAAAACAACACGACAGACGGAAACAAAGTCATCATCGGGTTGCAGTTTCCTCCATATTTCGAGCTGCCGTTTGCCTGGAATCCCCCTGTTTATTCATGGATCTTATTCTCTCAATGTCATTGCAGACCCAGGATAATTTTCTAATTCTAACGCATTTCTTACGTTGTGGATTTTCCTTTTTGAATTTGTATATCTATTGTGTATTTATCTACATCGTGAATTTATCTATTGTATACGAGCAAATATGCTGTTTATTTCACGTTGCATTTTCACACACACTCGCATAGTGACATACAGTAGAACCTATTCACCCCCATTAAACAATTTTTTTGATAATCTTGCGATGCAGAGGTGTTAAAATGCATCTGAATGTCCAATCACATTTAGAGCTGTAACTCTGCATGAGTTGTTGACAGCAAGACCTTTGCTAGTGGTTGACACACACACACAGCATACACTCATATTAAAGACACTTCACAGATCTGCACATACACACGCAGTCACACACACACGCAGCACACCACACCCCTCCACCCCCCCCCCCCCACACACACACACACAACACACACACACACACATACACACACACACACACACACACACACACACACAGTGTCACACTCTCTTGTCTCTTGTCTCTTGAGAAAGGTGGGACACACAGCCCCTTAGCCCTCACACCTCCTCCACCTGGCCCGCGGTTGGGGGGGGGGGGGGGGGGGGGGGGGGGGCGACCTTCACAGACAGTTTCGGGACCGGAAAGGGTAGAGCGCAGATGAGGAATAAAATCAATACGGCAATATAGGGGCTGGGGAAGGAGGGAAGGGTGAGCTGGGGTGGGGGATGTGTGTAGTCTTAATAGCAACTTGGCTAAGCTAACAGCTACTCCAGCACAATGTGACCGCAGAAATACACACACAAAAGCATGGACACCGACAGGCATCGACCGACACCCTGGCGCACAAGTCGACTATAAACTTGCACGCGCACACACACCCTTGTACCGGATTGTGTTTTAATGGTACATTCAGGTTTTGTGTGTGTTTGTGTGTGTGTCAACACCTATTGTGTAACAGCAGTTTGAACTAAAGTGAATTGACCTCATCTAGTTAAATGGAAATCGTAATAATTCAGACGTGTGTCTGTGTACATACACAGTCGATCATCAACTGTTTATTTAACTTTTATCGCAGCTAAACTTTTATCGCAGCTAACACAGCATGAAGTCCTGTGGTACATGCTTCTCATCCAGAGCCATCAGCAGGTAGACTTTGGGACGAGACCAAAAGGAACCGGCAGCTTCTGAGCCCCAGCCCAGAGCACGTGTCTCAGATGACAGTTAATAATACATGCTGTACTGGGGCGTTTATGCAGGGACTTTTACTGTGTGTTTAAGGGATGAGCGCAGGGCTGAGCTGAGCGAAAAAGTCCTGCGTCTCAGTGCTTTGGGAACTCTGCATCATTTGTATGAATGCATGCTTCAAGGTAAAAGCAGAGTGTTGTCAGTGACTTATAACTTCTAATAAAAGCGTGAGTGCCTTGAAATGAGCAAGGAATAAAAGATGGATGTCCAAACGGGCGTCGTGAGCCGGGTTTGTTTGAGGTCGCTACCTTGCACAACCCTGTTTTATGGGCCTGTGTGAATACCGACATGGCTGAAGACATGATGCAACGCTGGTGCATCTCTCTGAATGGGCTTCTTTGGCATGCACTGAGAATGGATTGTGTGTGTGTGTGTGTTGTGTGGTGTGTGTGTGTGTGTGTGTGTGTGTGTGTGTGTGTGTGTGTGGTGTGTGTGTGTGTGTGTGTGTGTGTGTGTGTGTGTGTGTGTGTGTGTGTTAGAAGCATTTCTAAGCAGCCAAGTGAAACCCACACACAACCTTGCAGCCTGCATAACGGACACTTAAGTGTTGTTAAGTGTGCCAGAACACACACACACACACACACACACACACACACACACACACACACACACACACACACACACACACACACACACACACACACACACACACACACACACACACACACACACTAATAAAACTCTATCCAGATATCCAACAACCACATATTTAACATGCATGATAGTAATATTGACAAACTGACACACACACGCCCACGTACACACAAAGAGCCTACAGCTCAGTGGAGGCGCAGTTTATTGCACTACTCACATGTACGGGACACACGGGTCCTATATATCACACTATGGGGTCAGAGCCGGAAAGTGACACCATGGAGTGCAATCTGAAGGAGGTGGAGGGAGAGAGAGAGGGAGGGGGAGAGAGCAAGAGAGGGGGAGAGAGCGAGAGCAAAAGAAAGACAGAATAAGTGCATGTCTGAGGTAGCAATCAAAATGCATTACACTCCCTTCATCCTCTCGTATAGCTACATATATCTATATCTATAACTAAATCTATATCTATGCATAGCTATATATATACAGTATATATATATATGAATATAGACACTGTGTAGTGGTGTATCTGTGTACGCTGGAGCCAGTGTTTGTTCTTCCAGTCTCTGGATTCACCATTAGAACATTTTCCAAACCACTGAGCCCAGACCTTCCAGAGCACATAACAGCGTTTACCGACGAGGATCATACAGCATAAGAGTCCAGCACCAGATTCGTTGTTACCCAACAAATGCAGCGTTTTAGCCCCCGGAACCGAGACTTAATATAGCGTTAAATATTTAGGATATTTGAAGGCAACGCTTTCCGCGTTAACATTTAAATTCCCTATTCGGCTAATTTGTAGTTAGTGGAAAAAAGCAAAAGAGAAACAAAGAAAATACAAGTAAGTGAGTGTAGTTTATTAATAGTAAAGCAGGGACCGCGTTTATCTGTTTGATCATCTCTGGCAGATAAAAATATTCCAGATTTTAAGATAAAGACCATTTGTGGAGTTAACTTGGTATGTCAACTACATTTTTGAGTGCGCCATTGTTTTCTCAATTTAACTTAAATTGAGTCAATGAACTCCACAGGTTCCCGGGTTTGACTCTCTCCTACCTGCAGCTAACCACCGGGCACACTCTATCCATCTCGCTCCACCGGGCACCATGTAATGGCCGCAGAGGACGTCATGTAAAGTCCAGTGGAGGAAACATCAACTAAAAGGTATCACGCTTGGTGCGTTGCTCCCCGATGATCCCCGATGTTGAAGACGCCTGTGGTGTTTGTGGATGCGCGAGGCACCCCCCATGTTTGCTGAGCGGAGAGGGCTTAAATCAAAGCAGGGGGCGCGCCAGCCAACAGCCTCCCAGTGGGGAAGCTTCCAAGCAGGGCTTTGATTAGCCGGTGCACTCGGCAGAACGGGGGGACAGGCTGGCTGCGAGCCTTTACCTAGTCCAGGCATCAAGAGCAGCGTTTGATGTGGAGATGTGTCTCACCGGGTGGTGCATGGAAAGGTCAGCGCACTTCAAATATTACAGACTACTGCCTCTCAATGTCCTGTTTACTGAATTTATAGCTCAGAGCCAATCATGGCCGGATCCCTACCTCCTTATTCCCTCTTCTTTTTTGTGAGTACAAGTATGAATAAAAAGGGGTAGGCTGCATCAGGGAAATATGTTGTGTTGAGTGCATCTCAAATACAAAGTTAACGGTTGGAGCACCCCGGTGAAACCAAGAACCAACGCTCTTTCCGCAAAACATATTTGAGATTCCAAAATTAACACACACTCCCGCCGCTGCACTTCACTTGATTTCACTCCAGCGACGACCCCGCCCGAAGGCGTCGACTACCTCTGGTGTCAGGACCACGCTCGCAATCTCAGCGGCCCCCTGTTCCGCCAGGAGGACCGCGCTGGAAATGGTGCGCCTTGTAAACTCTGGAGGAGCACTTAAGCGAGGGCCTTACAGTGTGATAAAGGGTCCCCACGATAACACCAGCGCCCGCTCCCCCTCTCTCATGCAACATGGTAGCCACAGAGGGAATGACCGATGGCCAAATCACCGGAAGAAGCCCGCCAGCCCATCCCCTTCCTCGAAGTGCACTTAGGAAAAAATGGCAGAGTGACTCAGCACATCTGGTGCGGTCCCATGCAGTTGATGGCGATGGTGTTGTTAGCATGTTAAAGGTTAAGGGGATGGCTGTTCGAGAGACAGTGGTTTAGTGAAGGCAGCTTGCTATTCTGCGCGTCAATTATTTATAAACAGTAAGCTGCAGACTGGCGTATATTTTTTTTTTGGGTGGGGGGGGAGTCGGGGCAATGTCTGTGTGCAGCAGAGGAGAATATGTTTGTCATCTGTGCATGTTGTCTTCCTGGGGGGTTCGGAGGATTTAAGATGGGGGGATGGGGGTGGGGGGGGGGACCGGTCATTCCTCAAAATGAATTGCTCTCGGAGTAAATTAAATTTCTGCTTGAATTAAATGATGGCAAGCTGTGTGTGTGTGTGTGCTGCCAGAGCACTGGAGGAGGGCAATATCGCTAAAAGGCTTTTAGAAGATTAATTTAATTTTTTTCCTCCCTCTCATTCTCCCCCTGCTTCCAATTCTTATTCTTATTCCTTCCTCTCCCTCTCAGTCTCTCTCTCGGTCAGTTGGTCTTTGTAGGTTTCCCCCCCCCCCCCCGCTTTCCTTGCCTGTTATCCAGGTGGTCATAAACAATCGCATACCTTGTGCGCTGACATTCACTGGCCAGAGCAAGGCGGGCAGCCAGAAGAGAGGGCGTGCTTCCGAGGAAGAGGGAGGGACAAGGATAAGATAAAGGATGCTCCGAGCACAGCATTGTCCCACCAGCACTGACACTGAACCAAAATCTTGGTAGAGACAGCCCTCAACTTTTTCAGTTCCCTGTTTCAGCAAATTTACATATGTCCCGTGAGAGGACAAGGAAAGTAAAACACCAGCTGATTTTGTTCTACATTTCTGAATATTTATTGGGAATATTTGATTTGACATTTACTAATTGTGTGTCTGGGAGTAGACTAAAAGGCTGTGATACAGAAAATCAATGCAGGGCGTTTAATCAAAAAAAAAGTGGAGAAAGTCAAAGTTTGGCCGCAATGTCTAGATCTTTGTACATTACAGAAAAATGAGTGTTCAGTAAAACATCTGTTAACCCCTCATTAGGCACATACACCTTTACATTAAGATAATGGCACCATAGTTACAAATAAAACATTCAGAATCAATATCAACCATTAATTGAAAGACGCGTTTCTCTATGGATGAAGCAGGGCTATGCAGCTCTCCGTATTGATCCATGTGGAGGCATTTGGCATAGTTGACCATGAAGCTCTCAAACGCAGGCGGACAAGCACAGGAATGCAAGATCAGACTTTGGCTGCCTTGGATCTACCAGAGGGGCCTCCAGAAAGTGTTTGATAGACAGACTGAAAGTGGCACCGAACATGTAATGTTGTGGCCCAGGGTTCTGTTTTAGGCACCCTGCTCTTTTCCTATATCCAATTATTTTATATCAAAATAGGTAAGGAATTCAAACCTATATATTTACTTTTGTTGTCAATAATGTTTTTATCAAACAAAGACATTTCATTATAAAAGACCCTTGAGAAAATTGCATGCTGCTTATAATATTGTCTAGTCTGAGCTTTGTCTACCAAAGTCAGTAGTACATCTGTAATGTTGTTCTCAAATATAAGACTCGAATCTTTGATATTCTGAAATACAGGAAACATCTGATGTTGTCCCTGCTCAAGCAAATAAGCCAGAGGTTTTTACAAGTGTTGCCGCATCTGGCTAAATAAATTATCTTTCTTCAAAGAATATTGTTGACAATCTTGTGAATAAAACTCAAGGTTGAAATTAGACTTCTATGACCGAAATAAATCCTGTTTTCGTTTTTTCGTGTTTTCAGCCAGAAGGAAAAGTAAAATAAACCAAAATGCAGATTTGTTCCTTCTTTTTCCTTGTTTTGGATTATGGTGAGCTCTTGTATGTGAACGCAATGACAGATTCTGTACAGTACACAACACTGTTGATCACACTGCTTCAAGGCATGGCACACAACTGGTATGCTCTCACTCCGTTTTTCAAGGCTGCCATCTTCTACCATAGCGTCTCAGTGGTATCTATTTATTTATTTAAAAAGGCATTCAGGGTAAAGCTGACATCATACGTTTGCATACTCATGGTTCACAAGATACATGCATTCTGTCTCCCTAATGTCCTGACTGAGATTGGATAGAAAGCTATCAGGTGCTATGCTCTCTTTGATATAAGCTAGTCCTTGCGTATTAGCTAGTCCAGTCTTACGATTTTCAAGGTACTTTCTTTTCAACCGACAAAATAGGTTTTGGAAAAAGGCGAAGAAATACAAACATAAGTCAAGCTAGACCATAACTATCCCACACAAACACACGTCCCTGAGTCACGCTATGCATCCATTAGCAACAAACCTCCTTAGAGCGGCGACGCCATCCTTCTTTCTGTGTTTCTCTTGCAGAAACAAAGATTGACTCCGCTGATCAAAAATGCCTGCAATGTTTCCAAACTCATGAATATTGGATGCTACGTATCAATGATCATTTTGTTAAATATTTATTCTCTCTGGTCACGAGCACTAGCGGTAAAATGTACATTGATTCAGCAACGGCTTCGTAAAAGCCATTACCTCTCCTCGACTCACAATACACATTATCTTTTTGTATCGTATAATACTCCCATACTTTTCATTAAGATGGGGAAAAACAAGGTTTTTGATGAAGGGATGTGATTAAAATGCTGGCAGCGGGCGGACAGTCCCTGCGATAACACTGGCGCCAGCCACTGCCGAGTCCTTAATTCCACATTGGTTAGCTGCATACTTGGACTCTAAGTGAGACCTTTGGGTTTCCAGGCGTACTGATTAGCCTATGGCGAGCCAGGATTGCTATGCTTATGTTTGTTCTAATTTTTTTAACTGTTAGCTGTAGATCTAGCATTAACTATTAGCGATGTTGCTAGCATTAAACAACATGACACATACATATTCTTGATGTTAATGTCTGAACATGCTAAATAAAAGGTGTTGAATGAAGGTATTACACAAGACTTGAATTAAGAACAGTGGAATAATCCTATCCATAACCCCCCCCCCCCCTCTCACCCACCCAACCTCAAAGAGTCATGTCATTCAATCTTCCAACCCATCCATTAAAAAACCCCCCAACAATGTTCATGGAATGACATTTTACTATGTCCCTCTACAACTCAGAGAGAGCGAGAGCGAGCGCGAGAGCGAGCGCGAGAGAACGGATGAATGAATGATGAATGCTGTGACACCAAGGAATTAATGACGGGCTGAAATGGATGGATGGGCCACTGTCACTCATTAAGGAAGCAAGTCTTTGATCTGTTTTACATAACCATATACTGTATTTATTTATGAGGACATTGGGGAACATTTTGCACTCAATATGATCATATTCAGGAGGATGGTGGAGAGAGAGAGAGAGAGAGAGAGAGAGAGAGAGAGAGAGAGAGAGAGAGAGAGAGAGAGAGAGAGAGAGAGAGAGAGAGAGAGAGAGAGAGAGAGAGAGAGAGAGAGAGAGCAGAGACAGAGAGACACTAAAATATTGAATATTGTGTACTAGGTCATAGTAGGAGGTATACTTGGACGGTTGTTGACATGGCCATTTCAATATAATCATATTCAGGGGAGGGAGAACAAGGAGAAAGGGGGAAGGGAGAGAGATGGGGGAGAGGGGGGGGAGAGGGATCCATGACAGGCTCATCCCCACAATGACAGTGGTGTCAGATGTGCACCAACAACCTGCCCCTCATCCAAGTCCCCTGGGCGGGGCCGAGGTGCCTCCTAAAAGATGTGTTGTGCATTACTGTAGAGGGGGCAAATCCTTATCGGCACTAATACAGTTTAACCAACACTTTCACCCAAACACGGCTTACACTGACTTTAGGATACACATGTCCCCATCCTGACTTACTGCTGCCAGCGAACAGAACAAAATAAGCCCCATTCTGAAACACGCTCTATTAGCGGAGTCAGTTGTTATAAACAGAAATGAAAAGTGGTCACACAGATAGGGCAGAAAACAATCCCGCTTGTGTAATTACCTCAGCTGCCAGCGCTGTTCCTTGACACGTCAAGAATATAATTTCATTTTCTGTGTTCGCCCGCTTCGGCGAATGCCTCTCTTTCCTTTGGAGGACGACCATAATCTCCCCGAGCACTTTAAACAGCCCCAGATTGCACTTTCAAAGGCTCGACCTTTGCCGTTGACCGGGGACGCGAGTGCGACACAGATAACGCAGTTAAGGAACAAGTGGACGTTCTTATCTCGCCATCAAACAGAAGGGCATCGTGTCCACAGACGCCACGCGGCACAATGCAATCCTCTTGATATATATTTAATAAATAACGACGATAACCGACAAACAGACAAATAGAATAAGAAAGTCATTCCCTGTTGGCAAACGAGCAGATCTCTCTCTCTCTCTCTCTCTCTCTCTCTCTCTCTCTCTCTCTCTCTCTCTCTCTCTCTCTCTCTCTCTCTCTCTCTCTTCTCTCTCTCTTCCTCTCTCGTCTCTCTCTCTCTCTCTCTCTCTCTCTCTCTACTTCTCTCTCTCTCTCTCTCTCTCTCTCTCTCTCTCTCTCTCTCTGAGACAATCAATGTTAATTGTGAGCTCTCGGGA
This sequence comes from Melanogrammus aeglefinus, assembly GCA_900291075.1. Lineage (NCBI taxonomy): Eukaryota > Metazoa > Chordata > Actinopteri > Gadiformes > Gadidae > Melanogrammus > Melanogrammus aeglefinus. The sequence goes on along the minus strand of OLKM01000311.1, from coordinate 245,724 downwards.
AAAAAATAAAAGTTTGGTGTTCCAGCGTGATTAGGGCTGGCATGCCTCATCTGGGCTGGGGGGAAGGGCAATCAAAGATAATTACTCCAAATTATTCAGATGTTTTGTTTTAATCGGGCACCTGCATTCCTCTCCAGGCCCCATAGCGCAGAGTTCCAAGGCAGCGCCGAACGTCATTGGAAGGAACGCTGAATTTCTCTGGTTTGTGTACATCTTAATAAAATAATGGAGCTGGCAACTCGGAGCTGCCAGCTTTTTCGGCATTGCTTGTGGCAAATGTCTAGTCCTTCCTCTCATGGAACAGTTTGGTTATTTCCGGCTGTTATCTTCCAACAGTTAAGTGTTTATGTATACAGCTGGTTTGTTTGTTGTTAATTGTTCAGCAAGTAAGATGCCTCGATATCTTAGGGTAATTTTGGTCTCACATCTTCCTCATTAATTTATTGATTACACATTGTTTCAAATTAATTACACCAGGCGGACAAAGTTTGTAATTTCCTTGGGTTGGTACTATAAAGATTTGATTGACATATAGGCCGCCTACCGTGTTTACCGAACACACACACACACACACACACACACACACACACACACACACACACACACACACACACACACACACACACACACACACACACACACACACACACACACACACCATTTATTTTCATCCCACTATTAATTAACACCTCAATTACAACGTAATCAAATCCATCATATCATAATTGCCTTGCAATTAAAGTCTTTGGCATTGTGAATCTTAAATTTAGATCACAGTGCATCGACTTGTGAGGTATTATGACAATTAACATACCCCACCGTTTGAATTTGAATTTCTAATTATGGATTCCCATGTCCAATTTACTGGTGTTATCCGACAGACACGCTTGGCATCTGCAAATTAATCCAACTTTCATCAAGTCTGGACTGAACACTGAACACATACATTTTGTCTTTGTTTATTTTTTCTTTCATTCATTATTATCAATTACTATTATTGTTATACTGTATATAAAAATAATCAATCAAAATCACTTTGTTTGAAGAACTGAATGGTAACAAGACGCCCTATTAGATCTTGTAAAAGATGTAATAGAATACCCAACCACACCATAATGTTACCACGTTGGAGTTTTCAGTGTTTTCCATTGGACCGATATTATCATGTATTCAGTAACCAAATCAATTTTGTGAATGTGAAAGTTTTTTAATACTCTTCAGGTTAATGTGGCTTTGATTGAATTTGTGTAAATTAAACAAAAAAAAGGATGTTCATTTGTCTTCATATTTTTTTTATTAATCCGGTGCATGGAGTGCCTCTGGTATGGTAATTATTTTTCGAAAAATAAAGTAGTAAAACAAATTCTAGTAATTTCATGGAGTGACTTTTGAAGACAGTGTTCGTGTGCGTTCCAATCTATCTGCATGTTTGTGTTTGTCAGATTTCCTCTGGGTGGGTCAGCGCATTGTATACATTTCTGCAGACTGATTGTACTAATATGCATGTACATGCATTCTAGGAAGAGACTCCACTGTCCACCCTACCAATGAGTCGAAGGGAGAAGGCCAGTCCACGTGTGAGTGTGTCAGTCAGTGAGTGAGTGAGAGGAGAGTGGGTGGTTGTGTGTTAGAGAGAGTATGGCTATGCATGTGTAATTTAGCAGGAGTGAAGAAATGCAAGGCTAAGCTTAGAGCACAGGGTGTAAACATAGGATGAGAGTTATAGCCAGAGCAAGAGAGAAAGAGAGAGAAGGCGAGGGAGAGACAGAGCCGTAAGGAGAGACAGGTAAAGAGAGAGGCAGGGAGAGAGAGACAGGTGTGCAATATGTTTATACTGCCCCACGCGGAGCGCAAGAGAGAGAGAGAGAGAGAGAGAGAGAGAGAGAGAGAGAGAGAGAGGAGAGAGAGAGAGAGAGAGAGAGAGAGAGAGAGAGAGAGAGAGAGAGAGAGAGAGAGAGAGAGAGAGAGAGAGAGAGAGAGAGAGAGAGAATGCAGAGATTCTGAGAGACCTGACCTTCCGGTTTTGTCCTACGAATTTCAACCTTTCTCTCAATGAAGCATGAATCTAATTTAGGCCCAGAAGCTTCTTGGCTTCTCCTTTTGATCTGCAGCACTTGACGAGTACAAAGAGAGACAGGAATAGTAGGGGGGGGGGGGGAGAGGTTGTAGAAGGAAGAAGGGGGGTGGAGCTAAGAACAGAGGCAGGGACAAGGTGATGCACATTTTTCATGTTTTGTTCTTTCTTACTACAAAAGCACCCTGCGCCAGCGTGTTAGAGATAGAGGCATGTCCTGGCCCTTGCACTCCCTGATTCATCCATTCACCGTACGCATGCGCAGTGTATGCAACAATAGCCACAACCAGATTCAACCAGACACAACCCATCTGTGTGGCTTAACAGCACTTGAACACACACATTTATAGCAATATCTTATGTTTTACATACGGTAACTTATTTGATTTAACCACTATTTGACCTTGCCGTGTTTGTGTCATTTACTTTAGTGAAATGCACCGTAAAATGTACAACAAACAAACAAACGCCAGAAATGGAATACATCTCATTATGCATTATTAAATCTCAATATACTTTGCGGAAAAAAAAAGTAATTTTTTTGGTTTATTTTCAAAAAGGCGATTATAAATCGGATACGACGTGACTATATCCTTGCTAAATAATTCATCCAAGGCTCCTCCTGTACTCAGAATTAGAACAGTCTGCTCTTGAAAGCTAGCCATTAGCCAGGGCTTCTTTTATGTATAGGAGTCACTACGCTGGCTCCTTTGTACTCTGACACCTTAAAGTGGCTTTGAGCAAACTCCAGATAGCTAGCACGTAGCGTTCATAAACTGTGTCAAACGCCAGATTGTGTTTAAGCCTAATGCTGCCGGCGGCTAGGGTGGGAGAAAGAGAGAGAGGGAGAGCCCTAGGGAGAGAGATAAGGGCAGCGATAAGGAAAACAGAGGAGGGAAGACGTAGCAGAAAACATATGAAATGTCTTTGACCCGGGGTGTAATGCGTCGCGGACAAATAGGACCGTTTTTATTGCTCTCGGGCTCGCGGGTGACAGAGCCCTTTAAATTCAGGGTCACTCAACTAGCCCCGGTGCCGGCTAGCCCATCTCCAATACAACGGGAGGTCATGGAGCTACCCCATCACAGCCCGTCTAGTTTAGTGGCCACCGAAGCGGGGAAAATCCTATTTTTGTCATAAACCAGCAGGAAAAATAGGAAAATTGAATACTACAGAATCACTTGAACACAGTGCACTCCATCAGTCATGTTTAAACCACAGGGCTATACAAAGAGTACGAGTAGTGTTAGTGTGTTTTACTTTTGTACTGTATGTTAATAGTTGCAGAAGGCAACTGTCATCCTGAAGAATCCTTCAAATAACACAAGTAAAGCGGCAACACTGTTTACGACACAGCTGAACTTTTTTCCAACACCTTCAAATATACTTTTACGACGGGTCACAACTGGAGTAAAATGATTTCCGAAATGTATTAAATGAAGCGTTTTAATGGCCATCACAGCAGGGTTGCGACTGCAAATCAGGCGTTGCGGTTCCCTGCTGCTGTGCCCCCTGTCTCTCTTCCCTGGCATTGAGAAGGAATCACTAACGAGGATGGGAGCGGACGTGTTATCAAGACGACGCATGGGACCCAGGAACGGGCTGTTCATGAGGTCACGCTACTCCTCAATACAGCAGCCAGCATGAGATTATTCCTAACTGATAGCTTACATTTGAAAATAAATAATAAATATATACAGTTTATGATCCTAATGTAGTCTCCATAGTTTGTCCATAGTATTATCTAGGACAAAAACAGAAATTATACTACATTTGAGTAATGTAATCTTTTGGTTTGGGTCATGTTTACACCTACTAAAGTACATTTTGTTGAGAACATAATTGTTTACACCGAAAAATTACTGAATATATTACTTTCCATAGAGATGAACAAAAATATACACACTATTTCTCCCTTTCTCCCATCCCTCCTTCTCTCTCATCTCTTGGCCCCTACACCCTCTTTTTCTTTCTCTTCTCCTCTCCCTCTCCCTCTCTCTCTAGTGCCCTTCCTTCCTTCCTTCCTTCCTTCCTTCCTTCCTTCCTTCCTTCCTTCCTTCCTCCCCTCCCTCCCTCCCTCCCTCCCTCCCTCCACATCCAGCCATCCCTCCCCCCTTCCTCATCTCTCCCCCTTCAGAGAACAGCTGAACAGCCCATATTGCTAAGCTTCCGGGCACCCAACAGCGACGGGAGGAGCAGGGTTAAACCCACCCTGCGTCGACAGCACTTTCTCCTCTCTGCAGAGTAATCAATGGATGAGAGGGGAGATCGCTGGCCAGGTAGGCAACCCTGCCACCCCCCCCCCCCCCCCTGTAAGTTCTTCCCCCCTCCCCCCCATTCCCAAACACTCCTCCATCTCTCTGACTGCGTAGCCAGTCAGTCCCTCGCCCGCTCCGTCAAGATTGACACATCTGTCAGAGTGACAGGCGTGTGACAGGCAGCACCCCGAAGACCCACTCCCTACTGAGACCCCCGTCCCCCCCTCTACTGAACCCCTCCCCCCATCTCACCCAACACTACAAACTCTCTCTCTTACTCATTGACAAGATGAGCTGTGGCTTGTGTGTGTGTGTGTGTGTGTGTGTGTGTGTGTGTGTGTGTGTGTGTGTGTGTGTGTGTGTGTGTGTGTGTGTGTGTGTGTGTGTGTGTGTGTGTGTGGTGTGTGTGTGTGTGTGTGTGGGGGGGGGGGCGGGTAAAAAGAGTCTCACCCTCTGACTTTCCCGGACAGGAAATCATTCCGGGGGAGATGGACAGACAGGCTGAGAGACAGATAAGCAGACAGAGAGAGAGATACAATGGGCAGCTTGTTACCTGACGCAACACAGAACCCGGGATGAAATAGGGATGAGACCGGGCTGATTCGAGGCCTACAGTAGCTCCTCCATTTGACTCGCGTCCACACGCATCATTATAAATTAAAAGTGAAGTGCCGGTAACGGATTGTGTCTAGGTTATTAAAACAAACGACATTGAGATTCTAAAAGGAGTCATTCATGCTTTATGCATGTTTCAGTTTATTTGTCCGACGATCAACTCTCCCCCTCATCAATTCCTGCGTGGAAGTAAATAATTTACAATAAAATTAACCTTTTAAGCAGAAATAATTTGCAGAGAACATGAAACAAACAGCATGCTCTATAACTTATGGTAATACACCAATTTCAGATTCCAGCAGATTTACCGACAGCAATTTAAATGCTCAGGCGGCAATGACTTCCCTGTAATGAAATATGAAATATATATAATCAAGTACATAATCACGCCGCGCCCGAGACAGGGCAGAATCAACATTAGATCCAAACCCTTCATGTGATGACCCACCAGATGTGTCGTCCCGACAACGTCTTCCTTCACCTGTCCTCCAGAACAACATGGCTGCCTCTCTTAACCAGCCAGCCGGTCCTCCCTCAGGGGCAATTAGCTAATTGGAAACACCTGGCAAACGTCAGGCCCAGGTCAACGACCGATTGGTCACCGTGTGACTGCTGTGGGATGGGGGGGGGGGGGGCTTTGTAGATGGATGGAATCCCAATATGTCTCCAGCGTTAAATACTGTGTCTCAGTCGTATCTCCCCCCCTCCACGTCTTTATAAATATTACATGAAGGCGCGGTGACGGTGTCGGTGAGATATAGTGTGGCTCATCGCTGAGGGGCATTCTCCGGATGTCAAAAATATTTCATTAGGAGGGATGGAGCTTGAGCGCGGGACGAGGGAGCGGGTGAAGAAGAGACGGATGGCGCTTGCGAGGGAGATAGTAAGATGATGAAGGAGCCAGGTTTTTATGTGAGTTCATGCAGGCTTATGAGTGTTTTGAGTGTGTGTGTGTGTGTGTGTGTGTGTGTGTGTGTGTGTGTGTGTGTGTGTGTGTGTGTGTGTGTGTGTGTGTGTGTGTGTGTGTGTGTGTGTGTATGTGTATATAAAGGGAATCATCTATATGTGTGTGTGTGTGTGTGTGTGTGTGTGTGTGTGTGTGTGTGTGTGTGTGTGTGTGTGTGTGTGTGTGTGTGTGTGTGTGTGTGTGTGTGTGTGTGTGTGTGCGTATATAAAGGGAATCATCTGTGTTTATGTGTATATATAGAGTGAAGTGTGTGCGTGCGTGCGTTTGTGTGCGTTTGTGTGCGTATGCGGGCGGTTAGTGTAAACCTACAGGGGTCCTTGCAGGGGTTCAGAGAGCTCATTGGTTTAATGAGAGGGTGGCGCAGTACACACGGTGGAGGATCAGAGTGCGATGCCCTGATCCGGAGGAGCTCCTCCAAAGATCAGCCAACACACAGGGCATGTAGCGGACCGACCGTTTAATTCATGGCCCTCTTATTCCTCACATCCCTCTGTCACACTCCATCTGCTCTCGCTCTCATTATTTTTTAGCTTTTCGACCGACCGCCAAAATTTATTCTATACATTCACTGCCGGGTTCTGGACGGTAAAATATGTACTGTGTTTACAGTATTATTATATCACGCAAGGTGGAAATTCCTATGGGTGTCATTAGTTGGGATCCCAACGTTGTGCTTATGTTCTTCAGTCACGGGGGATACACACTCTCACACCCCAAACACACAGCTCTACTGGAAGCTCTAATGGGTACCCACAATGCATCTGTGCAGCTCTGGGTCGATGGGAAGGTCAATTTAGGCAGGGCCCGGTCGGGCAGCTGAAGCCGTGTGTTTATCTGCGCACCCCGGGCTGTCTACGGACAGATGTGCTCGGGGCCTTACCTCTCTCTCCCCCCCTCCCTCTCTCTTGCTCTTGATCTTTCCCTCGCGCTCTCTCTGCGCTTTCATCTGCTGAACTCTGTGGCTGCTGTGGAAGGGCTGGGGCTGGTGGAGGTGGTGGTGGAGACGTGGTGGTGGTGGAGGTGGTGGTGGAGGTGGTGGTAAAGGTGGTGGTGGAGGTGGTGGTGGAGGTGGGGGTGGTGGTGCTGGTGGTGGTGGAAGTGGTGTAGGTGGGTGAGGCGGTGGATCGAGAGGTGTTGCGCTGGTGGTTGAGGGTGAGTGCGTGGGAATTAATCCAGAGAGGAGCCTACGAAATGAGTTCTTCTGGCCGGTGGTCTGGGGACGGTATTGGAGGAGCTCTTTGTTCTCGTGTAAAGAGTGAGAGAGAGCAGAGGAGAGCCGAGTTCAGACGATTTGAGAGTTTTGGTGTGCAGCTGAATATTGCCGGGAACATCTTCTTCCTATTCCGGCCGTTTGTTGGGCTGGCGTGTATTGTTAGTACTTCTCCAGTGAGGGTTTAATTGGAGGAACTCTGTCACCAGAGCCTTCAGATGTGATCGGATGGAATAGTTTGTGCGGTCGTAATAAAGCGGACAAAAAACAGGGGAATAAATAAATAATAAATATAACTCAGCGGCTCTCAGGACTTCAGAGCCAGAAGTACTGAAACAAACTCTTTCAAAAGTCGAAAAATTCTCAAAAAAAAAGGAAAAAAAAAGAGGCTTCAAACCAAGACCGCGGAGTCCGTCTTTGCTTTCAACATTCTAACAAGTGTGTTCGTGCCGCGGGTTTGAAAATAAATAAAATAGAGACGACTTTCAATCTGTGGAAGGTTAACTGAATATAGCTTTTCTGGCCTCGTTCAAACACTCTGTACGCATTCATGTCTGCAGCTCGCAGACTACAAACGAAGGCCTACGCAGAGATGCCTGTCCACGGCTTCTCCACTCAACCAATTATTAAGGGAATGAAGCTTCTTTTCATCACTGTGGGAAATTAGGATGTCTCCCCCCCCCCCCCCCCCCCCCCCCGCTCTCATACTTACCCCCTGGTCCTAAGGCTTGAAAAACAAGTGGTTAAACCTTTTAACCTGGAAGTGCTCTCCCTCCTTAACAGGGATATCAGGAGTCGTAGAGGGGGTTTCACTCCCAGCCGAAAAGTAATCAACTCGCTCTGGTTCACTATTTCTAAAGGAGGAATTCACTTGAATCGCTTTGGACCAAAGTGTCCTGGTTTCAGAGTGGTTAATGACTAAATACTAGAGTTCTCAACCCCTAGTTGTAATTAATCCCATAGCAATAATGTGGAAACCCCAGTCGATAATGTAACAAATTTCTGAGCGCATAATATAACAATATTTTGCCTATGATTTTACAACGTATAGCATTTGTTCACCACAAATTACTTTTAAAAGTAGTGCCAACATTTTAATATATTTTATGTTAACCATTCAGCGAACAAAAGGCACCAGGCTGATTATCATTTAGGGGGCCACTCAATGACATGCAGAACCGTCATCAACACGCCCACTGAAGTGGTGTGAGGAATACCGACTTGCTACTCCTCATTCACAGTCCTGTATAAAGTAACTTACATGTCCTAGATCTTCAGGGTAAAAATGTCAGGATATGTTGTTCACACATACGGCCCATCAGGAGAATAGCAGGATTTACACGCGTGTCTGAAAGCAGCTAGTGTGTGAGCATTTGATTACATTATAAAATGCGTGTGTGTGTGCGTGCGTGCGTGCAAGTGCGCGCGTGTGCGTGTGCGTGTGTGTGTGTGTGTGTGTGTGTGTGTGTGTGTGTGTGTGTGTGTGTGTGTGTGTGTGTGTGTGTGTGTGTGTGTGTGTGTGTGTGCATGTGTGCGCTTCCGTGTATGTGTCGCTGCCTTTGTGTTGACGTGCGGTGTGTCCACGTGCTTATGTGTGTGTGTGTAGTGTGTGCGTGTGTGTGTGCATTTCCATGTATGTTCGTGCGCATGTGCTTGCTTGCGGTGTATATTCGCGTTCGCACTTGAGTGACTTTGAGTAACTCAGTTATTATAGTAGTAAGATAAGTATAAGGGGGAGTTTTGCTTCTGTGTGCTGAGGGTTCCACAAATCAAAACATCCCAGCTGCAAAAGAACCAACAAACAAACCGTTGATATGAACGACCAGGACCCCGCCTCCAACACCAGCTGGCCCCCAGTGTTTCGTCAGCGACAGCCAATCCCGTCGTTCCCACTCAGGCAGGTGGACCCATTTGGTCGCCGCCCTCCCTGGGTTGAGCCGAAGTGACAGGCTACATCATAGCATATCATCCTCCTGGTGGCCATCCAGAAACACACACACACACACACACCCCTACCTCCACCCCAATTCAAATTAAACCGACGACCACAATTTCTCTTGTCGCTGCCCCTGTGGTGTGGCTGCAGAGACCGTCTGGGATAAAGGGCCGGCCTTAATGAAATCTATTAGCCAACCTGCTCTGCAAAATGTGACAACCGGGGGAGACATGGATGCAATATCCCCCCCCCCAGGTATAAATAGCCCTGGTTTTTATGGGGGTCCGGGGCTGCTGAGTGGTCTTGGGCTAAGGGGCTGAGCCCCAGACGGCGAGGGAGGATGTCGTTTGAATTACCGAAGAGGGATGAATCTCACAGGCGAGCCAATTTAAAAAAGGGGACCCACGACACACACACACACACACACACACACACACACACACACACACACACACACACACACACACACACACACACACACACACACACACACACACACACACACACAGGTGATCAAACGGCTCTGTGCATTATTTGTTATTTGTCACCCTCAGCTGGGGTAACATCTATGGGGAGGATACTTATCTCTTTCGCTGATGGCATGGGAATATTTATAGCCACTAGGAAGAAAAAAAAAAAGATGGTTGGCCAATTGTGGAGGAATGGAATGAGTCAGGATCGTTTGGGGTGTCGTCGCGGCGATAAGGACACAGCTTGGTTGTTGACATTAATAACCCCTGCCCAACCCCGCAAAAATGGGCTACCTTCCGCAGGGATAAAAAATAACTGCCATGTTCCCATTGGCTGTGGATGATGGCCTCGCTCCTGATTACTGCAGTTAACGTTTATGTTACCAGGACGGTGGCATTCTCACACGTGGCTCTTTGGCTCGTTGGCATGGCAGCAGCAAGGCCTAATTGGTTCTGAAGCCCTCAGGTGGTGTGATTGATACCATGGTTGGGCGGATGGCAACAACGTGAAAACAACAAATCACGCTCAGAACGTGGTTCCTGCGTGGTGCATGTGAACGTCTTTAAGGAGCATCGAGTGAAACCTCGCGACGTACAACGCAAACAAGCGTCGCTCGGGACCAGGGGGCATTTCCTTCCGCTGTTGAACCGCATGGCACATCTTTTTTGTGTGCAGAGAGATTTACACCTCGCTTGCCTTTGGAAAGTGATTTGGGAGCTGAATTGAATGAGGAAATTGAATTGCCTAGGAGAGGACGGATGATTTTTGGCATGGTTTGAATAGTGTGTTGAAATACTGTGTGGTAGTACGGTGGCATGCATATTAACAAAAACATTTCATAGCTTTTTTCTTTGTATTTTTTTCAGTTTTATTTTCCATTTAAAGTATCTAGAGCATGTATGACCGTGTTAGTCCCTTTAGCTTAAAAAAAAATCGGCAAAAAGATCAAACATAAAGCAAATTTAATTTGAAAATTGACTAATATTTACTCAATTTCAATTTACATTCGGTTTCCGCAGTACAGTAGTTTTTCACAAACAGTACATTTAAAAGGGTGCTGAAGGTAAGATTAAAGAGCTATCATTTGAGTGTAATTTCTTTGGAACGCCATCCATCAGCGATTAGTGACTGAATTGTGTTAGAATAAAATCAGTTGCGAGTTCAATGCATCTGTCTCTGTACGAGCCAATTTTAGACCACTCCAGGCTTATTACTGACCAATCAGGGCATCCCCCGCCCTCCCTGATTGGATCTGGGAATCCAGCTCTCCTGTCAATCAGCGGTGTTTGAATTCTACACATCTCAATGACAGAGAAACATAAAGCAGGGAGAGAGAGTGAGGGATGTAGAATTTCGAAAAATCGTAGACCCGGTGTAGACACAGTTTTCTGCCCTCTCTCGCTCCCTCTGAAACTCTTGAATCTTGCCTGCAGCAGTTTTAACACTCAAGTCAGCTGAAATAGTGGTCGTCAAAGTAAGCAGTGCCCAGATGGTGCGAATGCCAAGTTCCCCCTACTGGGCGAGCGGTGGTTTCACCCTACAGACCGTCGTCTGCACGGCTGACGACAGCAGAGCACACCAGGCGTGCTGCATTATTAATCCAGATAAACATGTGCCCGTCTCATTAACATCCACCACCCAGACCCCCTATCCACCACCCAGACCACCCAATGCTCCACCCAGACACCCCACACTGCTGCTCTTCCTGTCCATGCAGCGGGCACCACCTTTGCTTGTCACGTGACTTTTGGCACTAATTTTCCGCCTCGCTGATCCGCACGCACATGCAGTTACGTACTTGTATTTCAGTTCCGTACTTGTAGAATTACTTTATACTCGGTTTTTTTTTTTTTTTTTTTTGAATGATTTTTTTTATTTGGAAATGATTATTGAGCAGATTACACTGGAGCATACATTTGAGCAGACATAACCAAGTTTTTTTTTTTTTTTTTTACGTACATAATACAAACAACAGTATCCCACCCACACCACCCAACCCCACTTGAAACATGTAAGTACACCACACCTAGGATAACAAAAAGAAGAAAATATATAAATAAATACAATTAAAAAATTAAATAAATATAAGTGTTAGCAAGGTTACCCATACTTAAGTAGTGACAAATGTCACCATGTACTTGTTCGCATACATACTCACAAAACACTTTTTACACATTATAGGCTGAAATGCCAGCATCCAATCCACATTCGCAATTACACCATTCCAAAAATAATAAAATAAAATAAAATAAAATTGTTTTATAATTTGATTGGCCCAGAAGTGACCAAATCTGTTTATAGGGTCCTAATGCAAGAAATATTGCTATGGGGTATCCTCAGGTATAGTTTTGAGTTTCCCTATGTATTTCAACACCGGATCCCAAGTGGAGTGGAATTTGTCCCTTGACCCCCTAAGCGAGTATTTAATTTTTTCTAGTTGTATAAAGTGCATCAGGTCACACATCCACAAAGACGCTTTGGGAGGGTTTTTTGATTTCCAATGTAATAATATTCTTCTGCGTGCAAGCAGAGTCACAAAGGCTAATATATTTTTATAACTTTTCCTTACTATAGAATGTCTTTGATCTGTGATACCAAATATAGCTGCTGCTGCATTTGGTTGGAAGTCAGTATTGAGCGCATCAGACAATGTTTTAAATATCATAGACCAGTAAGTGACCAGGGCAGGGCACGACCAAAAACATATGGTTTAAATTGGCAGGGTGTGGTGAACATCTGTTGCAACTAGCATCTGAATCAGGATATATATTTTAGCTAATCTTGCTTTGGAAAAAGTGAGTCGCGGTGTAAAAACTTTAAATTGTATTAATACTTAATTTTGCACACGAAGTGCTGTCATTCCACTCTTTTGTAAAGCACAGTTCCACATGCCATCTTCCATATCTTTCCCCCAGTTCATCTGCCCAGTCCGCCTTAATCTTCGGCGATGGTTATGGTTTTTAAAGAGGAGGCTTATATACAATCATGTATTTAGGAATTAGCCTTTTCGAAATTGAACGGGGATTCTAGCAGATCATCTAAGCTTGATACTGAAGATAAAATTGGAAAGTTGGGGTCATGGCTCTGAAGGAAGTGGCGTACTTGGAAAATATCGAAACAGAACTAGAGTTCGAGGAAAAGGCCAAATTTTTGTGATAGATCATTTAAAGCTGGCACAATACATAATTTATGTACATATCTTTAAAATTTAGAAATGCCTTGTGTCTTTGCACAAAAAGAGAAATGTAGCATCTAATTTAGCTGGGTGGAAGAGATGGTTATTGCATATAGGGCTTAAGCTAAGAATTTGTTTGTAAACCAAAGTGCCCGTCTCATTTGACAACCAGATCTTCCAAAGTATTGGATGACAATAGTTGGTTGTTTTGTGTGAACTGGGGTAATCGGAAACTGGAAGACTGGAAGTGACCCAGAAGCTGTAGAGAATGTTGAGGATGCACGATGTAGCTTCAAAGTGGCACCAGTCTGTTATCTGGAAGCGTGAGCCAAAAACATTTATTTTTTTGAAACATTTGCAGCCTCAGGTAGTAGTTAGAAAAGAGATTAGGAAGAGCGCTAGGCCTCCCTGTAATTAAGGCCTCTGTAGAAGCTTCCAAACCGTACCCTAGGGTTCTTTGCCATTCCAAATAAAGAAATACAAGCGCGCTATCAATTACGCACCATTTAAAGAAAGACCTAGGAAGGTAAAGTGGGGATACATTGAAACAGTAGAGGAATTTTTGGGAGCAACACTCATTCTTGATGCAATTCACTTTACCGTGCTAAAGGACAAGTGGAGTGTTCTCTCATTTTCTTTAAGATCTAATTTGACTTTATCAAGTAGAGAAGGAGCAAAAATTTCCTGGTAGAGGTTTTTTCAATATTCTCTTGTGATGTTAATGCCCAATATTTAAAACTGTTTCCTAGACATTTTAAACGGTAAAACATTATCCTGGGATTGAGAAGACCAAGTTTGTAACAGGGTAGCGCATTCCACTTTTAATACTTAAAGTTCAGTTTTATATCCGGAAAATTTTACACAACATCTTAACAAGAACATGGAGATTATATGAGGTACAACTAAGAATAGGGTTCCGATATACAAATAGTAAGTAATCATCGGCCATATAAGCCTTAGTCCTAATGCTCTTTTCTCCTCCTCTAAAAAAAATTCCACTAAATAGATGGCGGCATGATTTTGAAGGTGCGATGGATTAAGGGCTCTATGCCCCAGGCAAATAACAGTGGACTAATTGGACATCCTTCCTGACGGTCGTCCTCCTCGACAGGGTGTGAAGTACGAGATTGCCTGCCGTTTTTAGTTAACAACAGAGGCCTTTGGTGAGCTGTAAAGAAATTTTAATCCATGAAATAAAATTTAAGGACCATAAGCCCCAAATTTTCTCCCAACACATGTGAATTAAAATAATTCCCACTCAACCCCTATCAAACGCTTTCTTCTGCGTCCAAGCGAGATGGACCACCTCTGTACCGCCCCAGCTGGGCGCAGGGGAGTGCAACAATAAATTCAAAAGCCGTCGGGATATTTGCACAATGAGTGTCGACCCAGAAATGAAGACCCGGTTTTTGGGGTCACGCAGAGAATCACATCAGTCATTGTGGTTGCTAGGCGCAGGGGCAAGAGCTTTAAGCCCAGGATCTTCAACATCGCCTGTTTAGGAGGGAGAGATTGGGGTCGATTGTAAAACCACCATTCTTGTATTTCTCTTTACCTGGCTTTAAGCAGGAGAATAATGATGCCCTCAAAGTGAGAGTTTGTGGTAATGAAACCACAGGGCGCAACAGTAGAATCTATAAACAATTTCAAGTAGACATTTGGGAATAGTTTCTTAGAAAAACAGCTTTTAAAAGAATTCTACGTTGGGTAGCCCGTCGGCGGCCAGGAAGTCTTACCACTTGCATTGCCATCTTATTGCGTTAATAATTTCAGACTGTTGTCAATCGGGAGTTCGATCTTTGTCTTATCCGTTACCCTTTATGGAAGGAGCCTCAAGGATTGCAAACAGAAATGTTCCATATTCAGGTTCAGTATCATCATTGGTCGCCTCTGATGTATACAGGTTTTAAGAAATAAAATGAGGTGAATGTTTCATTAATTTCTCTCCCCGGGTCAGTAGTTTAAAATCCCCATTTTGGTTTCCCTTATTTGTGAGATTTGTTGTGAGAAACAGAATTGGGCCTTAGTTGGTGTGCTGCTAGAGCGGCTGGCCAGCTTTTCTCTCCATGCTCATAGGTATAATCCACGTGAATCTTAACAACATTTTTTTTCTGTTTTATAACCGTTGACCACAACGGTTGTAATTAGACGTTTGAAAGCATCAAGCTCTTTTTTATAGAGTTCCTCGGGGATGGAGAACGAAGAGTACTGAAGAGTCCAACTGTGGCTTATCGATTTAATTAAGCTGGTCTTGTTCCACAGTCTTCGCATTTTTTTTGATTCTTGCTGAATATATGAATATAAATCTCCACCTCTGATCACAGGCCTTCAGTGTCTCCCAAAAGCAATGAGGAGGAGATGTTATCTTTTTTGTTGGATTACTTTATAAAGGTGTGTCAATTACTTTGTTTATCAAATTCACAGAATGAGCTATCAGCCAGTAAGGTTTTGTGTCTATTTCCCAAGGAGGACCGTTCGCAATTGTTAGGAGGGAAACACGAGAATTCTAGTAAAAACTGGGGCGTGATCAGATTCGGACTATGGTTTGAATAACTCAGCTTTTTGTGACAAAGGGAAGAGAAGGTTTCTATCAATAAAAAAAGTAGTCTAATTGCTGCTGTATGAGTGGTGAACCCGGGGAAACGAAGGAGAGAGGAGGATTAGACCAAGTGGAAAAAGAGGAGACGCCAGGGGTCGTCCGACTTCCACCTATTTGATTCCATAAAGAAAAAGATAAAAGATTTTGCCATATTTAGAAGGGTCTGTAGACTTTCTAGGTTTAGAGCGGTCCAATATTGGGGTTAATGGTCGCATTCGAGATCGATCACCCCCTAAAATTAATTGTTTGTGAACTTATGTCTGGTATTAATTGAAAAATACTTTACCGCATGAATTTTTCATCATTCCCAGTTTTGGGGGCATTATATATTGAACCAAAACGTCAAACTGGTTTGTTGGAAAAGTAGCCCAGAAACGATGACAAAACGCCCCTGGTGGGTCAGAAATAACAGTGGTAGCACTGGGAACTGGATATTTTTTTTATGAATTATAGTATAGCTGTCCCACGGTTTTTTGGAGGAATTGAAACTTGCGTAGTGGAACCACATGTCCCAACCCAAGCTTTCCTAGTAATGTCCTAATTTGATCTTTCAAACAACAAATGAGTTTCTGAAGACAATGCAAATTTCGCATTTTTAAATATTTAAAGGGTGATTGAATATTCTAGGCTCTTTTTTACAGGCCCATTTAAGAGCCTTTTACGTTCCAGCTAATAAATCTTACATCAGCCTTACTTACATTAGTTTCTTTTGTCTCCATGTTTATAATCAAGGGAAAGGAATATAATTGTATTAATAACTGTAGTAGCCAAACAAATGGTCCGCAACAGAGATGTGTGCAGCCTCCATGGATAACCTCACTAGGAAAGAGTTAGTTAAAGGAACTACAAAAATAATTAAGAAAAACTATAGTGGTGACCTGTATCACCATCCAACCCTGTCCGCAAAACCCCAGACAGTAAACACATAACCTGACCTAACACTAAGCCTATACACTTGTTTCTCTTTTCCTAAGGCAAGCTGCAGCGTAACACTTTTCCCATAACTTCTGGTGCAACATCATCTTCTTTGCTTCTAGCTAAGAAAGGCTCCCAGTAATATATGTATAGACCAAGCTTAACACATATGCCATGATAGGCCAAAAGCAAGGCTGAGAGGGGACCAAAATATATAAAATAATAATAGAGCACACCATGTAGATGGATAAGCTATGTTGTTCCCCCCTCCCTTTATTTTTTTTTTTGTTTCCCCTAATTATGCACCAAGCACATAACATGAATGAAAGCAGTAGCACACAGTAACACAAATCCGGGCCGACTTTTTTTCCCCCATATCTTCTTTTCCCCTTCTTAAACATGGTATCCCAAACGTAGCGTGGATGAAAGCAGTACCTTAAATCCGGGGACGCAGTCAAGAGTAGTTTGCAAGGCCGTTACGAACGTACATAATAGTATCGGCGTTATTTACCTGTCCGTCTCCAGCCCATAATAAGTGAATGCGAACGCTACCGAAATTATTACTCTTTACGCATTTCTCTGATCGTAGAACCTCTCTGAGCTTCATCAGATGAGTCGAAGGTGAGCAAGTCGTCCCCGTATGTCACGCGCGCAGCCTGGCGGGGGTAGATCAGGTGGGACCGAACGTTCTTTTTGGTAAAGGGCTTGTTTTATTTCCGTTAAATGCAGCTCGCTTTTTTAGCGGAGAGCTGCGCTGTGATCTTGAAACATCCTTATGACAGTATCCTCCGTGACCGCATCCCTACCGGCAGCATCTTCTGTAGTTCCTCTCGCATCGCAGCGCAGCCTCCTTCTGTTGGAATCGGAGAGAACACAAACACAAGAATGTGTGCGCGGAGGTGTTTTCCTTGTCCCAGATCTGAAGGTCGGGGATCGGTGGGCTCTCTCCAGTTCGGGCGGTACAGTGAAGACATCGGGGCCCATCACCTGCATCAGCAGCTCCGACATGAATTTAACCGGGTCCTTGCCGTCCTCTGGCTGCCTTCTGGTATGTGCAATATACGGAGATTCGCTCTCTCCGCGATTCGGTTTTTCCTAGGTCGTCAGCCGAGTCAGGAGAAGATTGGTTTTGGGCTTGGAGGCGTCTTAATTGCTAGACTCCACAGCGCATCAAACACGTTCAAAGTAAGTGTATCACCGGACACTGACTCCTTCACTGATGTGAGGCGCTGTTGAAATGTGTGTTCACTGTTGTTGTTTTGGAGTGAGTCCAGCGAGGCTTGTAATGGCTTTGTAGATTCTTGAATCAGAAGAGACCACATCATCCTTAGTGTGATTCTCTCTGCTTCGCAAATTCTGCAGCAGTTGATCCTTAGACATTTAGCAGCGGCAATCCATGGTAGGCTGAAGTTTTTTGTCGCTGTCGGAGGGCTGGTTAGCTGAGACACGTGCTAGCTTTACTTGCGGCGCGCTACTAGCAGCACGTGTAGCTTGGGTTTGTGCACTGCTGCAAACTGATTTAGAAAGCTTCGATTTGCTCATTTTAAGTGGAAACACTTGATTAAACACACTACTGATGGTTTGTCAAAAACACTGGGAAGAAAGCTTGGTAAAAGTCGAATATAGCAAAAAATAGACTGGGAGCCTTCACTCGTGCGTCCGCTCACCACATTTACAACCGGAAGTCTTCCAGAATTTGTTTGTACTTGAAGGATTTTTTTTGTAATTGAAGAAATATGTTTCTGAGTGTGTGTGTATGTGTGTGTGTGAATATAACACGTTTTGTGTGTGTGTGAATCGTTGTGCGTGAGTAAAACACGTTTTGCGAGTGTGTGGGGTTTTGGCATGATTCTAACTCCATAATTATGGCATTTATTGTGTTATTCCGTGTTTCTTCCATTTAGTTCCATCATGTAGGACTAAGTGCTTGAAAAAAACACCTTCTCCTTCCCACATCCATGTCATACGTCTGCATATGACATAGCAGGTGATATCCAATCAGAGAAATTGTTACATGGCTAATTTGCATTGCTTTACCAGTGCAAGGCCCAAAGTGTCACGAAAAGGCTAAATGGAGAGGCTAAAAGGAGAAGCTAAATGACTAAGCAAATAGAATAGCTAATCGGAAAACGAAAAGCAGCGGGGAAATGGAAATGCAAATCGCCCTTTTAAACGTCTGATTAAAAATCTGTATTCTTTAATTCCAATTTGTGAATCCAGTTATTTATTTCTCTTTTTAAACTGCATTTTCAAATATATTTTTAAATTGTATTTTTAAATTGCATCATTTATTTATGAATTATTTTTAAATAATGTACTTATTGACTGTTTTAAGTTGTTTTTGTAAATCCCATTTTAATTTGAGCTACTTATTGATGGATTAATATTTCATTTGTAAATAGTTTTTATAATTCCCATTTTTATTGCCCATTAAAATATCAAATAATGAATTACTTTATTACTATTTCCGTGACACTTGTGGTCCTCCATAAGACAGCAGCAATATTTTTTCTGTTTCACGATCAAACAAAATGTACACATTTGGTATATACAAATAAAATCCCCAGATATCGTATATTTTTTTATTCTGATAATAATTAATCAACATAGACTAGCCAACGTTTTACAAAGTTGGTGCAAAGAAAGAAAAAAGAAGAAGAAAAGTAAGTCGAGCAATCATGGCTCAAATACTCCACAATCTGTCACTCTACAGTCCTGCTTGGGTCTTTCGTTACATGTAGGGACTTCTTCAAGTTTCTTCAGGAAATCTGTGCCTTCAACCAGTTGACTGGAATGAAATTGTACAAGTACTTAATGTCAAGAGTTTTGGAAACAGAAACACATAAATTATCTTGAATGAAAATCTGAACAATCTGCCACGATGTAGTAGACAAACATCTGATCTAATAAATAAGTGGCACAGACCCAAAGGCAACGTAACTCTTGTCCATCCAGGGTGCTGGGTGCATAGTGATGTAGAACTGGGATCTGTTGCTATGGGGACCCTGATTGGCCATCCCGAGAATGCCTCGTTTATTATGGGAAATCGCAAAGCTCTCATCTAGAGCCAGAGAAAACAGATCATAACTTGATTAACATCTCCAACCACACAAGTACATAGCAAGGTTTTTGAATTTACCTTCAAAACATGGACCATAGATCGACTCCCCTCCGTCGCCTTTTCCAGCTGGTGATATATCTAAAATATATATACATTTCATTTAATGATTTGTGGAGGGGGTCAATAAAAAACGCTAATGAAACACAGCGTTTTTACAATGTTAACATAGAGGTTTTCATGAAGCTGACAGCCATACCTCCCCCCTGTATCCAGCCATTTGGTACGACCCGATGGAACAGAGAGCCCCTGTAGCCCAGCATGAGGCCCCCCTGTGACAGACCCAGTTCCCCTGTGCACAGAGCCCGGAAGTTTTTACATGTCTTTGGACACACATTGGAGAAGAGCTGGGAAGGAAGATTGTGACACTGACACAATCAATAATTAATTAATAATTACACAATCAATATTTTTGATTTCCCCATCTCACAACTATTTGGTACTATATAGATGTTTAAAATACGTTTTGGATGTCATCTCAATACCTTACCTCAAACACTAACCTCCCAATTCCTTCATTGCGAATGTCAATATCCATAAAGACAAATTGATTCTATAGGGAAATAAAAGAGACTAAACTGACAAAACTTTAGGCTTGCTAACCAAAAATAAATGTAAGTAAAGGAATATGACCATCCCACTACAATGCTTTATTGGCCAAAATTCTCCCCTCAAGATATATATTTATATTTATACAACAGTTAGTTCCGACCAAGTAATTTGATTAGACAAGAGGCGATCCATGAGTGCTGTAGAGTATAACAGCTATGGGAATTTTAACAATACATGCATCACTCCACTTTACAGGTGTTCTAATAACCGTTAATGTTATTAACAGTCTTTATGTAGCATAGATTGGTAGCGTGTTTATGTGTTGCTTGGCAACAGTTCAGTCCCAGTCCAGTTGCGGATCTATATGTGTTGGCTGAGCCAAATAAATCATTAAATACACAAACAAATAAAAATCTGTTGTTGCTTACTTTTGACTAATAAATGGTGCTTTTAGAACTGTTGTATAAAAGCAATATATCCCCTCAAGATATATTTATCTATGCTTCCCAGAGAGTAATAGAAAAGGAATGTGTGGGTGAATAAAAGCACAGGTGTGGTTGAATACAAGAAATGTATTGCGTCTGATGTGAAATGCACTCCTCCCGATCGATGACTGACTGTAGAGTTTACTTGCCCCTGTGCTGTTGAGGTGTTTCCAGTAGTGGTCTTTGGCTATGGCCAGAACAAGCGCATGTGGCCTGATGAAAGTGAAGTTCCACTGTGTCTCAGCCCAGGTGCCAAGGTCCTTTTCATCACCAAGGAGTTTTCCATTCAGAAAGCACATCAGGTTTTTGGAGAAGTTCCACATCTCGCCACCCAGTTCCTTAAGTGAGAGGTGATAAATGACTCTATGGTCTGATTCAGCATGGCAGTGTTCAATCAAATTACAGCAGAAATGATAAAGACATGAAGCAAACAGCCATTTCAACTGAGACTGCACGTCGACTGTGAACCTCTCTATAAGAATGGCTGCAGTCTCTTTGATTACTTATTTAATTTAACATTTCTCATTCAATACTAATTTCAAATGATGTTATATGACCACTAGGAGACATTGTGCACAGCCTTGATGGCCAAAGTTTAAAAGTTCAGGGAAAAGTATATGCCTCTACTGGTGTTGCTTAAGCCTTAGCTTTTTGAGGAAGTGTTGTTTCTGAATATTAGTGTTAAGGGCCAATAATGCTTACTATCATATATTAGTCACCATGTCTGCGGACACATTTGTATGTGTCAACAGACAAAATCTGTATGCGTCCCCCGCCGACAAAGTCTCACTCTGAACTCAGTTCAAAACTTGAGAGCCCTGTGTAAAATAATCATCAACATACCATTTTCTTATTGCAGAGGTACTCATGCCATTCACATTCAAGAAATGGGTGAATGGTTGGATCCAGAAACGCCCCGGGGAATCTCTGTTTTAATCCCTGTTATATGGTTGCAGATCAAATCAATTACAAACATCAAATATTATATCAAATGCACGAAATCTTGGTAAAAAACAATGTCACCCACTTCAGCGACACCTTTAGCGATGTGGAAACTCGTTTCTTTAACCAACCCACATATTTCTAAGTATGATTTTGAAGGAATAGCTACAGTGTCCGCCATGAGTACACACGCAGGTATTGTTTTTTATTTTGTGGAGAGGAGCCGTGTAGCAACAACGAGGCGTGTAAACACAAACGCCGTATCCATGGCAACGACTGTGACCGGGCGCCGGAAGATGACGCGTGATTTAGGCGCGACGCTTTGAAAAACAGACCGGTTTTGGATGCGATCGGCCAACGCGTTTTGTCGTTTAAATTGGATGCAAAAAATATTCACATTGTAATGGGTGTGCAGGATCTGTGGTCTACAATTGGGCCGATTCGAGAATCCGTGCCGTTATACAGCTTAACTGGACATACTTTAGCCGTGGACCTCAGCCTGTGGGTCTGCGAGGCGCAGCACGTCCAGGCTATGATGGGGAGAGTCACCAAACCTCATCTAAGGTCATACCTGCTGATACCAGACTGTTTACTTGTAAACATTCATTGTACAAAAATATCTGGCACCTTATAGCCTAACAATGTTCGTGTGATACTATTAACAACTCGTATGTGTGTGCAGGAATTTATTTTTTAGAGTGTTGTCCCTCACACTGATGGGGATCAAGCTGGTCTTCGTCATGGAAGGTGAAGCCCCGAAGTTGAAGGCAGAAACAATGAACAAGAGGACCGAGAGCCGCTTCGGAGGGGTCAAAAAGGCTCCTTCAAAATCAACAAAAACCACAACAACAATAAAAAGCACCGGTAGAGGGCGCTTTATGGCCGTGCTCCGAGAGGTGAGTGCACTGATCATTAGGATGGACAAGTGGATGCATATATATATATTATAATATATATTAATTATAATATATATTATATGTAATATTATATATATATTATATATATATATATATATATATATATATATATATATATATATATATATATATATACACACAAGCCTAACCCTATAATTACAGTAAAGTCACTGTTTTGCCGCACATGTCTGCCCCGTCTTCTGTCTGCCACCCTGTCTTCTGGCTGTCTTTTGTTTGTCACCCTGTCTCATGTCTGTCTTCTGTCTGCCACCATGTCTTCTGTCTGTCCTTTGTCTGTCACCCTGTCTCCTGTCTGTCTTTTGTCTGCCATCCTGTCTTCTGCCTGTCTTTTGTCGGTCACCCTGTCTTCTGTCTGTATTCTGTCTGCCACCCTGTCTTCTGTCCACCCTGTCTCCTGTCTGCCACCCTGAATCCTTTTTTCTGTCTGCCACCATGTCTGCTGTCTCCTGTCTTCTGTCCACCCTTTCTTCTGTCCATCCTGTCTCCTGTCTGCCACCCTGTCTCCTGTCTGCCACCCTGTCTCCTGTCTGCCACCCTGTCTTCTGTCTGCCATCCTGTCTCCTGTCTGCCACCCTGTCTTCTGTCTGCCACCCTGGCTGCAGTGTGCAGACATGCTGGACTGTCTGGGTGTTCCATGGGTGACTGCAGCAGGGGAGGCTGAGGCCATGTGTGCCTACCTGGACTCTCAGGGCCTGGTGGATGGCTGTATCACCAACGACGGAGACGCCTTCTTGTATGGAGCCAAAACCGTCTACAGGAATTTCAACACGACAACTAAGGCAAGCTAGTGAATATAAAGGTTCATGCTCCCATACATACCCTTTAGGGCTTTGACTCCGAACTTCGTTATTCGAACATAATTCGAATATCAAAAAATAAATCAAAATTCGTAACGAATATTAGGCAGCCGTTTATATTCAAACCTGTTATGGGCAGGCCAAGAGGGAGAGACGTCGGGGAACCCCATATTGTAATGACCACGGAAGAGGCAGTGAATGAAGTATTGATTAGACAACAATTTATTCAAAACCTAATAAACTGTTGGAACACGCAAGATCGGTAACCATAGCAACGCGGTAAACAAACCTCGCAAAACCCAATCCAGGTCTTACTTAAGGCATTTAATGGTCCAAAAAATATTATTAATAAATATTCGAATATTAATAAACAAACGAACTTCGAATATGATTTTTGAGCAATAGTCAAAGCCCTAATACCCTTAGGACATACCCTTATAACATAGGAGGTATTATAGGAAAAACACTGGTGTTGCTCCTTACAGTAATTATCAGCAGCAAGGAAACGTTTGTATATTTCCATAGTTACACTTATCTCCTGCATATGACAATTCAAGAACCTTTTGTGTTTATTCAAGGACCCGCTGGTAGACTGCTACCGCACATCTCGAGTACAATCTGAACTGCATCTGTCCAGAGAGGATCTGGTGGGTCTGGCCATCCTTCTAGGCTGTGACTACATTCCTAAGGTATGGAACGGATCAACAGACAACTACCAGATATAAATGAATTCTTGTACTTTAACTTGTATTGCTATTTTTTAAGGGCATACACGGAGTTGGTAAAGAACATGTTTTGAAGCTTATTCAGAAATTGAAAGGACAAACACTTCTACAAAGGTAATATATACATATACCTTGAAGTAAAAGTTACCAAAGAAACCAATCCAATCCATTTTTTTTTTTAATTTTTACAATTTGCATCTTAAATGACCCCTTCAGGTTTCGCCAATGGCAGGAGGAGGGTCCCTGCTGTACCAGTGGGGGCTACAAAGAAGGTTCCCCATTGCAAATTATGTCTCCACCCTGGTGGGTAATGGGTGTAGCCCTGCCCCATAGGTTCTGACATGGGAGGGAAGGAATGGGATGTAGGAGGGCTCAGGGGGTTGGTTACCAGGAGTTAATGCTGTCACAATCAAGCCCAAAAAGAATGATGGAAGAGTCACCAGTCATCTATTTCTAAAATCTATACATTTTAATTATTTCTTATAATTATTAATTATATATAGGAGTGTTTTATTCTAAATCCTCCATGTTTCTCCTCCCTCCTCAGGCTCCGCCAAGGCCCATGAGAGGCAGGGCTGCCTGCTGTGCCACAGCCGGCAGTTCTGCCAGCCACAGGACTACGACTACCAGTGCCCGTGTGACTGGCACAGATCAACACAACAGGCCAACTCCTTGGAGGCTGGCATCAGAAAGCAAGTCCTCTCCCGATGAAGCAGTCTCCCCTGTTCTGACAGAGCTATTGGGTTAATGCATGCTATATGCAACGTAAAGATACTTTTCACAGAGGTCTCATCACAGGACAAAGAGAGACTTCATTCTCTTTGGGTTTTCTAGGGCTTGTACATCATGACGTCACATCTCAATGACAACATTTTAGAAGTATAGGGGCAAAGGAATGCCATTGATGTTAATGATTTTTGGTCATTGTTTAGTAATTGATAGTGAAAGTATTTGTCATTATGGGGAGACATTGTTGTGCTTTAAACAAGCGAGCCATGGCAAAAATTTTTGATCAGCCCATGTTACGTTATATTTACGTTTTAATTAGGATTTTACATTACTACGACTCTCGAGGCATCACAAAATGGTGGAGTGTCCCCAACAGAAAATCCTGAGAATCATTCTGATGTTCGAGCTCCCGCTAGGACCCGGGTAGTAGACTCATTTTCACTTCTGTATTCTTCTACCCATGCCTCTGCACATGCAAAAGACCAAGCCCATAATTGAGTGTATTGTGTGAAAAGTCTACATGGATTGATAAAGATGCCCAATACCTCTGTCTTATTATTTTTTCAATTTCAGGAAAACATTGGCAAGTGAACATTTCCCCTTTACAGAGGTAACGGGAATTACGTTTCTAATCCTGTCACGTTGGAATCAATGCATGTTTCAGGTTTCAAGTATATTCAACAATGTTCAACATTGCAGATCATAGAGGAGTTTCTCATCTCCAAGGATAAGCCCGTGCCAAAGTTTAGGTGGGGGAAGCCAAATATGTTGCCAATGCAGGTACGTTTTTATTCAAGTATGGTATGAAATGTATTCGGCGCATAGGAGCCGGCGGGGGATCGTTCATAGTGGATCCACAGGGGGACAAATGTGTCTCTATGTATTTTTAGAAATTTGCCCTTCAGAAGATGGACTGGCCGAAGCACTACACCAGTGAGAAGGTGCTGGTCCTGGTGACCTACACCGACCTCATGAACAGAATATGCCGGAAAGAAGCGTCTTCACAGATCAAACCCCTTCGGTATGTATTATGAAATAATTTTGGGAACATTTTTACATCGGTCCAACACTTGCTGCATAATTCTTGTTCCGTGTTTTTGTTTATGACAGAATATTGAAACCAAGAGTGAGGAATGGAGTGGCCTGTTTGGAAATCGTCTGGAGCACACCGGGTCTGTGTGTTCTTGTTAGTCATCCTTTCATTGTGAAAAAATATCGAGATGTCATCTATAATGTCCACCGTTTAGCATCTGTTGCTCTTCAGTTCAGTTCATCAAATCATTGAAAAGTAAATCCTCTTAACGGTCTCCAGGGAGAGGACATCATGTCTCCACAGGTTAGCCCACCCAAGCTGGAGGGAAGGGGGTCGTTGGGGTGGCTGCAGGTTTGGGAGGGCTTTGGGGTCTTGTCTGTCGCTGATTATGAGTTGGTGTTCAGGGAGGACCTTGGAGGTGTCAAATTAGCCACAACACCCGCTAGGTGCTAAACCCGTTTCCTCCCGAGCCTTGGAAAACTCGTGAACAAGGACATGCAACACGACAGGCCTGTGAAACCCCACCTGTCGCAGTGCGGCATTAGAACACCTATACGGCTTATGCAAAAAAATGTGTTAAATTTGCTCTGTGTTATCTCCTCTCTAAAGTTAAGAATGACTGATGCAGTGAAGTGTGCGATGGTGCCGTCGCCTGCTGCCTTTTTAACAGAAAAATAAAACCTGGCAACAGTCCTCTAAAGTGTTCTTCCGTCTCCTGTGGGGAAATGAGCAACTCTGATACAACATATTTGTTGTTGTCCGTCCCTCTGCCCACAACAGAGCACTATGCGTTTCCCGAGGACAATCCCTTGGAGAGCCAGGGCGAGGTGAGGACGGTGGAAGAGGAGGATCTGTTCTCCCGGGCCTACCCCGAGGTGGTGGAGCGCTACCAGGCAGACAAGGCTCTGGCCGAGGAGTGCAAGACCAAGAGTAAGGTCCTTACTATTATGGGAGGATCTTTGGGATATTCCAACATGAATAAAAAAGAAATAATGTAGAGGCATTTTTTTTCAACCATGTTGGATAAACCACAACATGAATAACATTGTTTCTATGCAAATCTTATTTTTTTTTAAGAAGTGCCATCCCCAAGACATACATAGACCCTCCTTGCTATCGGACCAAAGACTTCCCTGAGAGAGCCTTCCTCTAAAGTGTCCACATCAAAGGAACCTAACGTGTTGTGATAGCTTGCAAAAAAAGCAGCTCTTTGACACCTGTAAATGCTAAGTTTGGCAGCTAGCCTGCTTCACACCGAGGTCTTTTGATGCACCAGAGGTGTCTGTCTCACAGTTCTGGCCAGGCTACTCATATGGCCCTTTACTCAGCGGCTGTAGAGCTCATAGTATTCCCTAATATGTTTGAAAATCCCTTATAATAATCCCTTAAACCTGCACTACTAACTAAAGAATAAATTGAGCCATTGTAGATTCATTTCACCCTGGTGTTATTCACCGTGTCATGTTACATAAACAAATATTCTTCTTTGTTTCTTTTAGAGAAGAAAGTAAAGAGTAAAAAGGAAAAGCCCACCGACGTGTGCGATGGGCTCACAGACCTGCTGGCCCACATGAACCTGCAGAACTCCGCGGCGTCGAAACCGGATGCGTGTGAACAGTCTGCACCTCCGCCGACTGCCCCGACTGCACCTGAACACAGCCCAGAGACCTTTGGTGTTGACCTGCCGCCGCCCCAATCCCAACAACACAAACACCCTAGACTCGGAGGAGACCGCTGCCCTCCTCACTGCACAGAATCAGCCTCGTCCTTCGCCTCACGCCCGCCCGCCGCAGCCTCGCCCTCCATCTCCGCCATCGTCGACCTGCTGCACCTGAGTGACATCGACTGGGACGGCTCCTTCACGGTCTCCCCGCGTGCCAGCCCTGTCCCAAGCGCCTCGACGGCAGAGCCCTGGGGGGCTCCAGAGGCCGGTGGCGAGGTGGAGGAGAGCCTCCCCACTGGGGGTGTGGCGCTCGGATCTGGGCCAGCGGGTCCCAGGCCCGCTCAGGAGGTGGGCTACATGGAAAGACCCCTGAGGGAGAGGCTCCTCATGCGAAACATGGCCGTAACAGGCCAGACCAAGACCCCTGAAGACCCGTTGACAAAGCGTCTCGATGACCAGTCCCAGAGCCCACGTGGAGCGGCCCCTGGTAAAGCTCCCACTACCACCCACTCAGATAAGCATTACGCGCTGGATGGAAATAAAACTAGTAAATGTAGTCAAAGTAGCACAAATAAGGCATCTCGGGACCATCTCGTTTCGGAACTATGCGCATTGGCCTCAGCGCAAGGTCGCAGCAAGGGCATATACGCCGGGAGCGGAGTGCCTCAGACTCACTCAGGCTCGGTCAGAGCGGCCTTATCTTCGGCCTCCCTCATTCCCCGCCAGCGTCACTTTGACCCGGTCGCCCTGGGTAACAGAGACAGGAAGCCACCGCCTCAGGGCGCCAAGAGGAGTGTGTGCACTGCCGCGTGTTCCTCCAGCGAGGAAAGTGGCGCCGAGAACGGACCGGCGGGAGCCGAGAGGAGGGCCAAGTCCAGGTCACTCAGACACACAAAGCTCAAGCCTGCCTCTAAGGCGCCTGCAGCTCCAAAGATGGACAAGTCCTCTGGCTGGTCTTCCTCAGGCTCCACGTCGCAGGCCGGCCAGCGACCCGAAGCCTCTCCAGAGACCAGTCCAGGCCAGGATGGGTTCGTCGCATGTGCCCCGTCCTCCCCTGTGACGATTCTGGACAGCGACGAATCACTTTCCGGGGGTGAGAGCCCACTGCCCCTCGCCGAGAGGCTCAGGCTCAAATATCTGACGTGAAGGCCATTTTGTTATCTATGTCCCAGAATATCATCAATGTCAATGTGAATCGTGTCCTCGCATAATCTTTTACTCACTTAGTTATATTTGACTGTGGTATTATGTTGTGTTAAAAGTTGTATCAGTTCACAGTATAACTATCCCTCTTTATACTGTTTTAAACTTTTTTATAATCAGTTGGAAAAGAAAAATGACTAAATGTGTGATAATGTTGATTGTATTAAAGCCATGCGCACCTCATGGTAATACATTTTTCGGACATTTTCACGCACTAAAAGGGTCACATAATGTGACGAGTGTAAACATTGAAAATCTTAAAACTCATGAGTTACAAACATTATGGCGATGGAGTGTGTTTATTTGACGAGGCTAGTGGGTAGAAAACCTGCTGTTTATCATTGTCTGACAATGGAGGAGCGGCAGCCAACGACCCGTCAGCCGTCAGTTTGCTCTGAATTCTGGGGTTTTACAAGCGTCGGAGCTCCTTGATCATTAGTGATGCGTTGCACACCTATGGAGACATGAAAGGTCTGGCAGGTTAGTGTGTCTAGTGGGAACCCGGTGACAGCTGCATCCTGCGCCTCTGGTGCGTAATAACATCCCATTCGCCACCGCATCCCCCCCCCCCCCCAAATAAAAGATCGATTTCTTTTATTTTCGATGAGTTTATAAAAATTCTAAGCACAAAGGGATTATAGTTTTGGTTTGGAAGGTGTCTGTCAATTCATCAAATGGTTAAAAAATACCTTTTTTTTTAATTTCACTCTGTCTTCTAGACTGCAGACACACGCAGGTCGCACTTGTCGGAGAGGTGTTAAACTCCAGGGGTAACAGTCATTTGGTTCCTTCATTAGACCATCACATCACACTGAGAATTGTTCTCACGCCAACTAGGGCAGGCTTTTCCCTCAAAGGGGAATCTAATTATTTGTCTTTCTATTACACATTATCCGTCTATTTGGCCTTATTCACACCCAGGTGACAACCAGAGAGGTTCTTGTTTTATCACTTGGATTTCTTTGAACTCGTCGCCTAACCTGTGAGCTCATAAACCCGCGGAGATCCTCTTCAGTATATACAGCCAGCAGCACTCTGAGGATCGACTATTTTTTGGTCTGAGGTCGACTGCGGTTCCACAGAATCCAGTAGTTCAGGACCTTTCGGATATGGACTGTCTGAACGACATGGAAGTCGTTTCTGCCAAAATCCTCGCAGAATGGGACTGGAAGAAAGAAGAGAGCCCGTTTGGAGATCAACAGGACTCACTGGAGTCCAACTCGCTGGGGTCCTCCTTCGACTCCATATGCTCCTCTCCCGAGGTGTCCTCGACCTCCAGCGGACATCAGGACTACCAGGACCTATCGTTCAGCTTCACAAGTCGGGGCAAGGATCCATGCGCGACGCAACGGCAGGCCAAACACAAGATGTCGACCAAAAGACGCATGAAGGCCAGCGAGAGGGAGAAGATGCGGATGAGGAGCCTCGCAGAGGCTCTGCACGAACTCCGGGACTACCTTCCACCTGACTACAGCAAGAGCGGACAACCTCTGACCAAAATACAGACCCTAAAATACACGATTGAATACATCAACCAACTGGAAGACCTTCTGAACCATGCGTAACTGCTGGAACACATGTTTTAACGCATTACCCTGTTCAAATAGTTTTTATTTTTTTCTCTTTAGATATTGCAACGTGATAATAATTTAAAATGTTTGTGTTTTATAATATGTTCCCCTTGTACATATTTTAGTGTGCAGTAATTAAATTATGTATTAGCCTAATTAATTGACCCATTTGTTTTAAATTGGGCTCTGAAAGCCACTTTAGGGTAGAACAGATGATTGTACCGATTGTACTCTGTGAAGTGAAGAAAATAATTGAAAATTAAATCTTTTAAAATGTATTGGGACTGCGTGACTTGGTGTCATTCCATTTTGATTCGACAGTAGGCCGATTCCTTTTTAATAAATTCAGTAGAACGGGTTCAAGTTGATTGTTGAGTCAGCAGCAATCAATCTCAGAACTTGTTTACAACGTGTAACACATACGTTACAAACATAGGCCTACCCCTAAAGGATAGAGGCCGACTTTTATAGATATACCTCTACATGTTGTTCAATAACGTTTATTTGAATATGTAACCCCTGCAATCTTGCTGTATGGAGGGGTGTTTATTTGCCTCATCTGGGAAAAATTAAGCAAAGCTCGGGTTCAATATCGAACAAATGAAGCGCGTTTTCGAGCAGCAAAGTTTACAAACAGCACCCCATATGAAAAGGTTAAATGAAAATAAAAATGATACGTTCAAATTCTCTCTTTCTAAAAATCCCTTTGCAAAACTCTTTATCTCTTAATGTCCATAGTCTGACACATGTAGGCCTATTTATGTTATATAGCCTGTTCCGTTCTCCACCTTTCGACCAGATATCCTAAGACTTTCCCCTCACTTCACATAGCCTATCCTCTTGATGTTTGGATATTTTTTCGGAGTCATCGTTCATTCAAGTAAACAAAACTTTTCGAGTCTGATCGTTTGATTTCGGCATAGAAATGCATGTCTTATAGGCCTTCTGTAATAATGTGCTGCACGGTAACACAGTGAAAAGTTAACATAGGGCGGGGCGCTACGTTAAAATAGTTTTTTAAGCAGGCAAGCAGACAAACAATAGTAATTTTCATAACCAACCACCATAATTTGGTTTATTTCGGAACATGAAGAAACAGTCTACGTTGGTAGGCTACACTTGCGCACATCTCTTCCACCTTTTTCAAGGGAAAGTTACAATGAGCAGATTTTTTAAGTTATCAGAATGGCAGCACATTTGTGGTTTTGCCCAGCATTGATTTTGATGTAGCCTAACTGGATACAACACTGAGAATATGGATCGACATAAGCATTCAATATTTCGAATGCTTCTTATGCAGTCTTTATGTAGCTTTTGTGGATAACTTATGACACTGACATGTTCCATTACATATTCATGAAGAAGTCAAAATAAAAATCAAATGTAGCCTACATTATTACATTGCATCTATTTGTAGTATTGATTATTTAGTGAAGTCTGAGCTGTTTAAAAATTAACATATATTTGTTACATGTGATGAGGCTGATGAATACTCCCTAACAATGCATGTGACCTCTACATTATTATATATTATATTTAGAACGCTATATTGTACAATTCTATAGCATATCGATCAGGCTAAAGCAGCAATGCAACACTCATGCACACAATTCAATATAAAGTTATCCGAATTTTTGCAAACACTCAATAATTCAATGTTATATAAAGTTATCTGAATTTTCACCACGGATTGTTATAGTTTGTTATCTGACTTTACAAATGTTTCATACATTTTTTTTAATCACTTAACAACGTATACAAACGGACAAACATGAGGGGACATATATGCCATAGATATATAAAAACAGACTTACCGGACAGAATTACAAGATCTCTTAAGACTATAGCAAAACATATAATTCCATCGCGACAATAATTCCTGGATTGTTGGATCTAAATTGAGCGATCAGCCAATGATTCCATCTTCAAACATCTGTTTCAATTGTATTGAAGGTGTTGCAGAAGTTCCCTCTGTTAATCATTGGGATGGACGGATAGAGACGTTCACGCCCAGATACATAAGAGATTGAGTAACATGAATATTGACCTGGCTCAGTGGTATTACGTTAGACATATTCAAATAGATTTTATAGCTTGACAGTAGGCTACCTGGATGTTTTGGAATAATTAAGATACTAGTGGGATAGATGTATCTTTAAAAAGAGTCCACACTAATCCGGGTAAATACAAAAACGTACAACTTGTAACTGAAAATAAAAACTGCACAGAGAAATCATCATTTCCATTTCACCTGCCTTTTTTTTTTTTAGCTGAGTGCAAACTTGTGGCAGCGTCATGGTAGTGTCATGGCAACCGAACGCCATCGTATCTGGAAGCCTCCGTCTACCCTGACCGCACAACGGGAACCCAGCGTGTTCATATTTATCCACCTCAGCGGTCGTTTTTGAAATGTATCGGAATTCGCCCTTTTAATGTGGACGGAAAATTGGTTGGTAAAATAAATAGGTAAATTCATATCAGAGTGTCTTCCGTGTCTGGAATGGATATATTCTTGAGTCTAAGATAAGATACGATAGAACTTTTATTGATCCCTTGGGAATGCTCCTTCAGGGAAATTCAAAAAAAAAAAGTCTATAAGGTAACAATAATAATATAATAATAAGATTACCTTGTTTGAATTGTGAAATGGGTTTGACAAAAATAAAATGTTGGTTTTGTCCATACTAGCCTAGCCTACATAAATATAATTGCATTACAAAAAAGTGACTTAAACAATTTGCTTTGACTAAAACTAGACTAAAATAGTCATGGATATTTCTGACAGAAATAGGACTAAAATGCTCAGACTTTTAGTCGACTGAAACTTGACTAGACTGAAAAGAGTAAAAAACAAATAAAAACTAAAAACACAGCTTGACACAAAGACTAGACTGAAACTAAAATTAAAACAGGCCGCCAAAAACAACATAAGTTGAAGGCTGATGAAAAATCCATGAATAGAATCATGACAAAGGAGTGTTGGGAGTCAAGGTGTCTTGTCACTGTATCCAGGAGAGCTAGACTGGTATCCTCCGCACCCTGTTTTGGTTTAGAGGCAAACTGCAACGGATCCAGACTTTCTCCAACCATGGTGAATTCCTCCGCAACAACTCTCTCCATACATTTGTAGAGGATAGAGGTGAGTGCCCCTGGTCGGAAATCGTTCAGGGCTTTGACATGAGGCTTTTTAGGAACAGGAATAATGGTAGACTCCTTCCATGCCCTGGGAACAAAGCTTGCATCCAGAGATAGCTGAAAGAGTTGTGTCATCACACCACCTAGCTGGGTTGCACACTCCTTCAATATCCGTCCCTTCAGCCCGTTTGGTCCGGGATCTTATGTAGACTGGAGACGGGTAAAGATTGAAACAACCCTCTTCTCCTCTACACAGATGGATTCAGAGGGATAGTTATATGTGACCCAACCCTCCACAGAATCAGTGCTGTTGAATCTGGCATAGAAGGTGTTTAATTCTTCAGCAAAGGCAACAGGGGGCATTGTATCTTGGCTGGTTGCTATCCCGGGATATTGGACAATATCCCATGATTGACATCTCAAAGTCGTATATTGTTTTCATCGCAAAATGTCAGCTGATAACAACAAATAAACCTTCGGTCTCGGGGGCTATTCCCCACTGTTCACTTCGCCTTCAGCGTATAATTGTTGACTAATAGCCTAGATAGATAAATAGCCTAGTCAAGTCTTTATTAATACCAAGCTACACGTCGGGAACACATTTAGGTGATTCGGCAGTTCTTTATAAAGCACAGCAAAGAAACATCTTAATAATGATGAAATAAAGACCATATTAACAAAAATCTACTGGTATGACAGGACATATTATGGCTCCGCTGATGACCTTTGAAGCGAATATCTGTTTGGTAGAGTGCAATCTGTGCCCATTGTCCTATACATTTATTCAACAGAGAAACATAATCAATTCCTTCTGGTTGGTGTCCTGACTTCATATTCCAAAAGAGTAACTACTGCAAAAACTTTTGTGTGGCATTATGAACGCGCAAAGCTCATTTGTAAAGGGCAAAATAATATAAAAATTACTACAAATATAAAAATATAAATGCATAAACAGACAATATCTGATTACAGAAAATGATCACTATTTATTAGCCATACATTCGACTCCCACAGAAAAAATAAAACAAATAAGAGACAGAGTAGAAACGGGCTGAAACAATACAATAAATTTATGTTACACTTGATAACATCAAAAAGTTTTTTCCTGTTGTAGAAGACTATCTCAAATTATCAATAATGATCAACTCCTCTGTATAATGTACATTTTCCGTGTCCATAGGTCAGATTAGCCTTTCAGGTCAGCGGTTGGACTGGGCGCGTTGTCAGCGGTTGGCTTGTCCCACATGGGTTGTAGAATATGTTCCGGAACCTTCGCCACTGCAATCTGACAGAAAATCAAATAATGGACGAGAAGGTCTTGGTATTGACTGTGAAATACACCATACACAGAGAATAATCATAGAACAAGATTTAGACCTTTAGAGATTATTGGCACATTCATATGGTAAGGATTCTGATTATATTCACTTTATGTAATCTCTATGGTATGCTTAAGCGTCATACCTTGGAAACCTCCATGGCGACCCCTTCTGGAAGATTCCTCTGAATGTATTCCAGATACACCTGTGCTGTAGAGCCTGTTAAATGGAACAGCTACAAGAAAACCCAAATGACTATCATCAAAATCACACCTCATTTGATCAACCCACATGAACATGACATTGGAAGCACTCCTCTATAAAATTAGGAGTTTATTCTAAACCCCAATTCAACCCTTTCAAGAAGGCTAAAAGTTGCTGCATTGTTTGCTTACCTCAAGGCAGCGGTAGTGTGTCCTCATCTCATACTGTACTCTGTGTTTTTTAAAGATGTGAATGGATTTCAGGAGAGTAAGTCTCAAAATGTCCTTTGGAGGTTCAAAGCTAGGATACCATGGAGGGGGGAAACAATGATAAGGGATTGGTTATTTACACATGTCATGCAGGTATTGTCAGGGCCTCTGGAGACCAATCCTGCGACTGCTTGCTAATTTTCATTGTAATTTAATCTATTGATATATGTTCTACTGATCATTTAGTTGATCAAATGTACCCAATAATAACATTCCTATCAAGTAACCAAAGCTCAAAGTAGTATTCTAAATTTGCAACCTCAATAACGTAATTAAGACCCAAAATTATATTAATGATATAAAACTGAACCTGAGCATTAACGTATTTGTATAAACATATATTTGCTGTCGATCAACTCAGCGAAATGTTTCACTGAGATGTTCATCTTATATATTTCTGCCATTCATTCATAGTTATTTCAGTTTGGCCATTAAAAAAGGATTACAGATGTAATATAAATAAGATGTTAAAAGTGTAAGATGCTCAAAATGTATCTGCAAATTATCACCTTAAAATAATGTTTGGTAAAAAAGTTAGTGAACTTTATTTAAGGTCAATTTTGTAATAGTCGTGAGTGTAACGGGTGACATGCAAAGAGTTTAGTTAAGGGCATAACCATTATGTTTATGAACCATTGCAGAGGAAAGACATACCAAGGCTCACAAGCCCGGTATTTGTCATTTAGGTGTTAATAATTGTACATAATGTTGGTTGACTTGCCTTTACATGGACCATGTGATATGCAGTAATTGTTTTTTCAGTAATTGTTTTTTTATTTGGGTCACTCTGTATATACTAGTTTGAAAGACTTTAAAATTAGATTTATTATTAAATTATTCTTATTAATTATGGTTTACATTTTGTTGTCTTTTTTACAGTCGGCTGATGCAAGAGAGAAAGATAAATCTTTAAACGACATCTGTATGATGCGTTGCCTTTATTTCTTTGGATCAGTGTAGTAACAAAACTAATGGACTAATTAATAGGAACTGAGACTTACACATTGCCTAGAGTAATGCCCAGCTCCTTAGCTGCCATGGTGGCAAAGAATTCATAGCTGTCCAGGACGGATCTGTCATGGCCCTTAACCAGCACTGAAACCTTCTGGAACAGTGTGTCGGGCTCGTCTGTAACTGTGATCTAAAAGAGGAAGAAGACACCCCTTTTCAGGTCAACTCTGCTGAAAGTAGTTGGCTCAACTGATTTCACATAAACGCTTAATTAGAAGCAGCATATTTTTCAATTCAATTAGAATAATCATTTTTGCAAAACAACAATAAATGCACGAGATAAGACGACTCACCTGTGAAGATGTCGAGGCCAAAGAGGAGGCCCTGTGGAATGAAGCTCTGGAGGAACAAGACAGTTGAGAACTGAAGTCAGTTCATTTCATTGTACCCATCCATAATGTCCATAAAACATGAATAGTTAATACATTTTCGCCTAATACACATTTAATGTTAAACCTATTCGACTGAGTTTAGAATGTTAAACGTCAATGTTGGAACATCAATATCCGAAGGAAAGGAAGACTTCAATGCATTTAAGATATTGCTTGAATGAATTTTATTAGACATTGTGTTGCGATATTTAATAGTCTAAAGGCATAATTGTTTATGGTGTAGGGATGGTGGAGGGATTCCTTTGACATTAGAGACACTGACTTATTACCGTAGTGTTTGTGATGATCTGTGACCACGACAGGCGTTCAAACTCCTCAAACCCTGAAACCAAAAATAGGAAGGTTTAACCAGCAATTGCGGTAAACATGACAGCTCAACTATGACGTGACACCAGTGGCTATACCAACATTGACACTGCCGTGTGTCCGGTGCGGCCAAAGCTAATATGTTAAACAACCATCTCGAATTCGTTCAGCGTAATTGTGTTTATAACAACGAAGGTGGGACTACGAACAACAAGGAGATATGAATAGTATACCAAGAGTGGAATTCCTGAGGACATCCTTGCCATTGCATAAACGATCCGACTGAACCTCACGGGCGCCGCCATGTTTGTTGAGGGCGGGGCAAGGGGCGGAATTAGGGGCGGAGTTAGGGGAGGAGGAGAAACAGAAAAGACAACTATGTTCGAAATCGTTCCCTATTAACTCACTAACTATTCCCTATTATATATAGTGTTCATGATATAGTGCACTTTATAGGGAACGAACAAACGAGAGTTCGGACACTACGCTGAACATTTCTAAACGTCAATTGCGTCAGTAAATGCGCCGGGTATTTGTGTGACGCACACAGATGCGCCCACATCATGTAAACAAACGGGCACTTACGGGGAAGGCTGGAGGTTGATATTACAACCTCCAGCTTTCCTCGTGAAAAAAAACCTTGATCAAGGAAATGTAACATTTAACATCAATACAACCGTTGTATTGATGTTAAATGTTACATTTCCTTGATCAAGGTTTTTTTTCACGAGGAAAGCTGGAGGTTGTATTGATGTTAAATGTTACATTTCCTTGATCAAGGTTTTTTTTTTTAATTCATATTGAATATTTCATTTTCTATGTTAAATCAATAAATTGTTGACATTTTAAACGAAAGCCGGAGACTCCATCATTAAATGTATTCGTTTTCGCCGTTATTCAGCTGCTCCTCCGGAAAAACACATGTAGGGACATCGTATGTACACTCAAATTTTGGGTATTTTAAGTGCACTATAGTGCATGAAATTAACCACTGAGAATCAATTCGAACACCACTACAAAATGGCGAGCACCCTATATAGTGCACTATATCCGTGATAGGGAACGATTTCGAACAGAGCTAATGTGAAATTGGATGAGGCCAATTGTTGACTGGCACAGTAAAGTGTGTCCAAAGCCATAGAGCACTCACCTCAGGTCCATGATGACAGCCAGATCAAAGATAGCCACCTGAAAATGAACGGCTATAACAATTAGTCGAATATTTATCGTGAAATGAATAAACCTCATCATGAAAGGTCATTATTTTTTTTTATCCCATTGTGTTGTATTATTGATATGTATTGAAACTGTATTCTGGTTGTTTGACCAACTGTTTATTATTGTACATTTGTATTTCTGATTTTATTTGCATGTTGTAATCAGGGCCTCATTGAAAAAGAGACTTCTCTCAATGGCCTTCCTTGAATAAATAAGGTTAGAAAAAAAAGGACAATCAGAGATGCTCAAACATTATGGGGCTGCTCCGTGTGTCACGTGACGCGGCAGTCGGGCCTGCCAGGGGGCCACACACAGAGACACACTCACTCACACACACACACACACACACACACACTCACACACACACACACACAGACACATACACACAAACAGACAAGGTAAGACGGGTTCGTCCGCCGCGGCGCTTTTTCCATTGTAGTGTTCCTTATATTCCTTCACCTGGTCTCGCGACTGCCATACCGTTTGATTGACAGGTTTCATGTTGTCAGACACACAGTATTTAAAACGACAATGAAGGCATCAGTCAAGCTACATCTTTAGCCGAGGCGAGCTAGCAGTCACAGACAGCCGGGGAGACGGGAGCCGACAGGAGGGGTCTAGGTTCGACCAGCTAGTTGCCAGCTAGCTCCCATCAATGGTACATTGATGGGAGCTAGTTAGCCAGCTAGCTGTCATCAATGTACAATGGATGGTAGCTATCTGGCGAACACAACCAGCTAGTTAGCCAGCTAGCTGCCATCTATGGTGGACTGATGGCAGCTAGTTAGCCAGCTAGCTGCCATCACTGGTACATTGTACCTTGCATTGTCATGATTTGCAACCCCGTCTCACATCGTTTCTAAACACACATTTCGGCTCTTGTTAACCCTATGCCTACGCTTATAGTAAAGAAAAAACGTTTTAAGGTGTTGTGTGATGTCGTGCCTGTTGTGTATTGTTAACGTAAACCTAGCTGCATTCTGGCTACAATTCTTATGGTGATGATGGGTGTTTATGTTGACCATATTGCTCCACCGCCGTCTGGCTGGGGCTCTGAGTGGCGCCGTTATGTTGTTTAATTACACTGTCACTTTGAGCCGTTTGTTTAAAAAGCTGACAACGCTTGTTTGGTAGTAGCCTTGTTTCTGACTGGTGGTCTGATTTAAATTGATTTGGTGGACTGGTGTGCCCTTGCACACGCATTGTACACCATCGGGTCTTTGTGATGAAAGCGGTCCACATAGCTTATTATTAATAATAATCTGTCTGTTTGTCACTGTTTCTCACCCGTTTATCATTAAATAACTTTTATATCTATATCTATACTCTACTTCCAATTATGGGGGGCACTAAATGATTGTATATTTTATTGAACGGGTAATAAATGCATCGTGTCCTTTGTTTTTCTTGCCTCTCTCTTCAGTCTTTAATGGGTACTCCAACGCTGATTGGAAAAGGATGCGCGTTGACGTGATGACGTCGCTGGGAGAACTGGCAGACTTGTGGGTTGACAGCTGATGCAAGGAGTCCCTACTCCTCCCAGTCCCAGCAGCTATCACACTAAAGGGACTGAGGCCAAGGGATGAAGACTGACTGGATTGCACCGTACTCCATTTCAGTGGACGTATAGGGAAGTTTGAGGATGAATAGATCGAAAATATAAGAGAGCCACACCGATTTTTCAGTCACTATTAGGTTGTCATGGCTTAACTGCAAGAAGAGCAACTGCTATGGTGTTTGGTTTTTCACTCCACTGCCTGGTGGTTTGATACAGAACTGAATGGACTACTCCTGGATTTTACACCTCGACATGACTTGATTACGTGCCTTTCTTTTTGGTTATCCATCATGATATCATCTGAACGCAGTAAAGTGCTGCTAGGCCTGTTATTTATATCATAACGTGCAAAAAAGACACAACAAGGCTAGCAGGAGACTGAGTTAGATGTCAAGTCATAACAACTAGATAAAAAAATAAAAAACAAAGCAGGCTTACTATGCACCGTCATCGCTGTCTCTCCGGCACCGATTCATCCTCATTGGTGTGCCACTCCTAGCATTTCAAACCACTTCAGAGAGTCGCTACTGGCCTGGGTACTCCTTTTATCCTCCCCTCGCTCTCTTCACACATACAGCAGGAATGTTCGCCGCGGTCGAGCATGGACCTGTTCTCTGCAGCGACTCAAATATCCTTTGCCTGTCGTGGAAGGGACGGGTGCCCAAGAGCGAGAAGGAAAAGCCAGTGTGTAGGAAGCGCTACTACGAAGAGGGATGGCTCGCTACAGGCAACGGGAGAGGCGTAGTCGGTGTCACGTTCACGTCAAGCCACCGCAGAAGGGACCGCACAACACCGCAAAGAATCAACTTCAACCTCAGAGGACACAATAGTGAGGTTAGTCGTGGTGTGTGTGTGTGTGTGTGCGTGGATGCTCACATTTATCTTTAAAGCTACTAATCATTATTAAGACTCTGTAAAGAAAGAAGAAATTCATTTCACAGTTGTGTCTTTGATTGTTCCTATATGTGGACGAGAAGTGGTATTGTATTTGGTAGTTGTTGGGACCCCTACTATAGCATCCTGTTTCCGCGACCTGCCTAACGTCCAGGCCTATCCTGCATGAAGCCCAATTAGAGGTGGGCAAACTGTCAGCACCGCTAACATCAATGGAGCGCTCTCATATCTACCACCCTCTTTTGGGGGGCGGGGGAGGAGGAGGGGTGGGAGAGGGGAGGGAGGGGGAGGAGAAGGAGAGGGAGGGAGGGAGAGAGAGGAGAAGAGAGAGAGAGAGAGAGAGAGAGAGAGACCAGGCCAGGTGGGGGGGGAGAGAGAGGAGAGAGAGAGAGAGAGAGAGAGAGAGAGAGACCCAGCCGTGGGTGACTGAGCTACTCTGCCAACTTCAATGGCGTCCAGGCATTGTTTATGCCTGGCCCCCTTATTAACTATAAAACTTGGATGTAGTCATGATGACTCATTGATGGCCTCAAACCCTCAAAATAAGTTTATTATCGAATACGAGTTAGGCTTTTGATGTTTATTTCATGCATGGTGCATGTGCAGTGTTTTAACGTGATGATATAGGCAACGCGTCATCATTATTAAACAGGTCTGTTCCTTTAATAAATAATATTTAGGCCATCAGTACTCGTCACAATCATTTTCTATTTTTGTAATGTGTTTGAGCCGGTTGTTCCTGGTGGAGGAACAAATATTATTTTTGGAACTTCAAACACTCAGCGATTGTCCTCTGGCCGTGTCTGAAACGTTGGATAATATTTTCTACAATTACAGTTAACACAATGTGTTCATTCTTCACGTCAAGCTGCGGAAAAAGCCCAGGCGTGTTAATGGGGAACACAAAGAATGTGTATTATTGCATAATGAGCAGTCATGTTATTTTGTATTGCATATTATAGCATTCAATTCCGATAATGCTCCAGTGGCGTTATATCTTTTCACACAAATGTAGCACCCGTTCCTCTGAAGCTGCTAATGCAACGGCACATCCAGCGTGTGTCTGTGTGTGTGCGTGTGTGTCTGTGTCTGTGTGTGTGTGTGTGTGTGTGTGTGTGTGTCCTTTCACACATGAGGTCTCCGGGTAAACTCCAGAGAATCCGGTCTGGAGGTGATCAGGAGTTGAGATGATCAAGAGTGTCCCTTAGACACATGCAACAGGAGATGAGATGCATCAGACATGTTTGCACCTACTGGAGATACTCCATAAACTTTAAGTCTGGGTACAGTTTGTAGGAGGCACGACGCAGAACAAGAAGTCGCAGTGTTTTGTTGACAACACATCAAAGATGGCGGGTGAGGCTACAAACTCAATGTCCTACTTTCGGAGTGTGTGTGTGTGTGTGTGTGTGTGTGTGTGTGTGTGTGTGTGTGTGGTGTGTGTGTGTGTGTGTGTGTTGTGTGTTGTGTGTTGTGTGTGTGTGTGTGTGTGTGTGTGTGTGTGTGTGTGGTCAGTGTGTGTGCCTCATCACCTGTACTGATCGCCCTGTTTTTCATTTATTATTTTTATTACCGGACACAGGTCCGGACTCTAAATCCTGTATCGGTGAAAATCTTGTCTGGCCGTTTCATCGACACCTCAAACTGGTCTGACCGTGTCTGTGCCTCTCTGATGACGGGGGAAATTGCGCAAAGTTCCATCGTCATCTTTGAGCTGCGAGGTGAAGCTGTGACATCCTTCAGCCGGTTTACTCAGCTTCCTAGTCTAAATGCACGGTTGTGCTTTTATCACTCCCTTTCTCTCTCTCCACTGCAGCGTGTAAGAAAGTAGAGCGTTAAGCTGGCATTCTCCAGGGGAAACGCTTTTTAGATTCGCTGCTATAAATACGAAAAAGCAGTTTAAAGGCTTCAGCAGAATTATGTTATTGTTTGTGTGTCTGACTGCTATGGCTCTCTTTATAGGCTCTTGCTCAAGAACACGCACAGCAACTGCTCATTCGCAATGCAAAACCACATTTATTTGTGCAATATTACTATACGTCACAACAATATAAAGGACGTACTGATGGCAACCATTGAACATCGAAATCTGAAATACTGCATAATCAACCAGAATGAATGTGGCCCTTAGTATGGGAATGAGCCAAAGTCAAGAGTGACAATGAGCATGTACTTCACTCCTATGCTTTGTGTTGCCTCAGAGGCTGGTAGGTAGTGTCTTAGGAGACCTACCCAATGGGGAGTGATGAGCCCAGGTCGCCTGT
Source organism: Melanogrammus aeglefinus (assembly GCA_900291075.1). NCBI lineage: Eukaryota > Metazoa > Chordata > Actinopteri > Gadiformes > Gadidae > Melanogrammus > Melanogrammus aeglefinus. The sequence continues at coordinate 203,178 of OLKM01000311.1, read as the reverse complement.
TTACATCATATTGTTTTGTCTATCCTCTCCCCGTTGTTTGATGGATGGGATGACGTAACCACTCTGCACCTTGTTTAGGACAGACCCTACTGCCTCACACAGTCCCTGGGATGCGGCACCCAATGAAATGTCTAGGTTTGGCCCGAATAAATAATTTAAAGCTTTGGATATTCGTTAGGTTTCCAAAATGATATTACCAAAGAAAGGAAAGAATCAGTAGTGCTCATCTTTCACTGCCTGTAAAGACAGCAGGCGGAGACCACTGCTGCACAATCTAGTTTTATCAACTTCTTTTATCGCTTTCTAAAATGGTTCAATTAATAATGCAAACTAGCCAGACAGCCATATCACCTCAGTGGTTTGGAATAGATTTCACAGAAGGACTGCTATTTACCTGGTGATAAATCCCATGGCCGCTATATGGGGCATCGACATACATGGATAAACATCAATACCTGTTCTGTTCATGTTGACTAACTAACCAACCCATTATCATGGGTTAGCTTTTTTGGTGTTTTATGGACTCGTATGAACCTTGAAATAGCTACTGAATGTGTTCAGTATATATTATATATATTTTATCACTGGGATATTCAGACGACATGTAGCCTAGCATGCTACCCGCAGTCCCCAACCATACAGACATTACAAAAACGTTTGTATTTTTTGTGTTAACTTTTCAACAAAACAAATATCTGACTACTTCATTGAGATTGAAATACCTAACTAGGGAACAAATAATCAAATATTCGGCTTCATCCCTAGAAATGATGTAAACATTTGTAGGAGTAGCATTTAAAGGGTCAGTGACTGTGTGTCTTTGTACATTTATTTAAAGGTTGTTCGCTCTGTGACGTTCCTTTGCATTTAAAAAAAAAGTGCCTTCCTGGCGCGGCCTGATGAATAATTCAGTGTATCGTATCTCTGGTGGGACAGAAGTAAGGAGCCTGCACGGGACGGCTGGAGAACGGGACCGGCAGCATGCAGCGCCTCGCAGGGCGCCATTAGCCGGGCGCAATTAGCCGGGCGCCATTAGCGGGGCGCTGCAGATCTGACAGCCCATCTGTCCAGGTACAGCCCCGCTAATGGAGAGCAGGCTCCGTTTGGCCCAGGTGCATTTGTGTCACTTTCTTTGTAGTCTTACAAATAAGATTTAGCCCCAGTGTATCGATTCTCGTATCGCACGACTAAAGGCGACGATATATCGGCGTTTTGATAATGTGTCCCACCCCAAATATCGGTATTTTATATTGTTGGCTCCAGGCGTCTGCCGTGCAGAGCCTGGCCGGGCGCCGACCTCACAGCCTTCTCTCCTCTAGCATCAGGAGGGCATGACCCCGTTTGGCATTAGGCCGCCCTCCCACGCTCAACCGGTGTGCTCAGTAGTAAAGGATTTAACCAGCTGATCCGTTCGCGCCGAGTGGCCCTGTTGCGTAACACGAGGCGCTTCTCCCTCGGCTCAGGTGTGATTCCACGATCTGTGTCCACAGAGAGAGAATTAGTTGTTGGACCGGCACCTAGCTGCTGCCCTCCCTCTTAATTACATATGGATTATCCTCACCATAAAAAACCTTTTCGTCATTTGATATTGTCCAGCCGTCATGAGTGCCAATACGTGCTAGATTCAGAGCGTCGCCTGATGCATCCTTGAATGGTTGTGTGCCATACTGAACTGGCGGTCCTGTGTATTGCAATGCCGATCCATATATTGGGAAGCCCAGCTACCAGTCCACTCACCTGTGTCCACAATTTGTCATGGTGGCTGCACTTTTGGTGAAAAAACGTGACCCTGGATAAGGACGCATCATCTTGTATTGATATTTATTAAGGGCTCGCCTCCTTGTCAGACTGTTTCCTCAAAAGGACCCGTCACCCCCACCCCTCCAACTAACCCGTGTCCTGGCTGCAGATCTCCATAGCGCTCCATACCACTGTGCTGTCCTCTCTGCCACTTTTGGACTGGATTTTGTCCGAAAATGTAGTTTTTTTTGTCCGATTTAATATTCCGTCAGTACCCTCAAGGAGTGTGAGGCGGGGAGGCGTTGAATGCAGAGGAACCCAACAGGGTGAACTCTGTGACCTGTGTCATACTGCCTTGCAAACGCTGCAGATTGTTCCCTGGAAGGCGAAACCCAACATGTTGATCGCCATGTCAACAGTCCTCTAAATGTACTCTGCTCTCCCGCTCTGTGGCTGATGCCATGGTGGCCTGCAGCTGTCTGTCCTTAGGTTTCATTGAGTCGTCCTACTGAAAGCTGCTCGGGTCAGCATCAGATGGAGGACGGAAGTGTGTCAAACAAACATCGTCCCTTCGGCAACTCGGTTTCTATGGCCTTGTTTGGGCCTTGAGGGCAAAACAACAAGGTCAACAAAGTCCTCATTCAGAACTTCTTGGTCTTAAATCATCATAAAGCCCTTTGTGCTTGTACCTCAAGAGTGTCTTTTTTATGTGATCTTTGCTCGGGGAGCGATGAGCAATCTATATTTTTATGACTATGTTAATAAAGTCATGGTGTTACTCGGCTGTCCGACTGGGCCCACCTGATCCGACAAGCTAATCCCTCCCCAGCTCCTACCGCCACGCGGCCCACACATTGTCCCACCTCTCAGGTCCTGAGAGGGGCACCAGGGCACATGTGTTCAAACAACTTTGCAAACAAACCAATACTCCTCATGTGCTCGGTTAATTGGATGTGAAAATCCCCATGACATTTACCCTATAATATACCGCACGCTGGAGAAGGCATCTTTGTTGGTGATGTAGCCATCGTCTGCATTGTGCGGTGCGGTTGTTTGTTTGGACCGTGCACTTACAAAACATTGACCCACCTGCCGTATTAGACATATGGGCAGGTATTGGTACAAACCAGAGATTTTTCATAGTCATCAAACATAAATATCATCTTCCTAAAATCATCGGAGAAAATGTCTTGACGTTGGATATCATTTTTCTCACAATCTTTCTCTTTCACATTTTACATCTCTATTAGAATCTGTTCTGGTTAGGTTGACGCTAGACAAGGGCTTCGATATACAATGTGGGAGGGACTGGTTGCTAGGGAGAATGGAGAAAAAGGGTGTGTTTGTTTCTCCCAACATTCAAACACTGATCTATTGGGAATCCAGCACTTAGCGCAAGCATTGCACATTGTGTGTGTGTGTGTGTGTGTGTGTGTGTGTGTGTGTGTGTGTGTGTGTGTGTGTGTGTGTGTGTGTGTGTGTGTGTGTGTGTGTGTGTGTGTGTGTGTGTGTGTGTGTGTGTGTGTGTGGTGTGTGTGTGTTTCCTGCGGGAACAGGCTGAGTCATAGCACAGACATACAGGACAGAAAGTGTGTTGAAAAAGAGAGTGGTCCTCATAGCATCAGCATCAATGGATGTGTGCGCAACATGGCCAAGGAATTTAAAATGCAGATGATCGAGAATTGCAGGGCTGGCCTGTTTCTCAGTGTTGAGGAAGGTTTGATGACGTGTTGCCTCATGTAAAGCCCATTCATCTGAGTCACGGTGGTTACTGGAAGCACCTGTTTTGGATGCGTAAAGGATTTGGAGGATAGCTAAGACCCCAGCTTAAAGGTTGTATCAGCGATGTTGGGTGACGTTTCTTCTGTTGGTATTTGAAACGAGATCCCAAACAAACAAAGCCAGCTCGCCCCTCCCTTCCGTGTTTCTTGCATCTAGTAAAAACCATCATGAACGCAGCGCAAAACCCCACAATACTCACCCCTTGTCAGTGATTAGTTGAAAAAACATTTATTTTGGTTTTAAATGGTTGGTAGTACCATTTTTTTTTGTGTACGATCCCGGAGCATAGGCTGCCTACAGAGACACAGGTTTTTGACGGCCTGCTTATGGGGCGGGCAGCTAGCGGTTCGTGAGGAAAGATGAATGTGATTGTCATATTGTCTGTGCAGATGTAAATCCGCCATGGTTTCTCTTCAGCCCAACCCTTCTCATGATGTGGGCCCATTATGCTTCATTCCTTCAGAAGACGCCTTCCTACACATCACCTTGACACTTAAGGAAATGTTAATCTGCATTCGAACTCTGCTCGTCGCTGAACCCTGAAAGGAACTTGGTCATTTGTCTTATAAATGGTGAACATGGTCATCTTTTGCCAGTTTGTAACTGAAATAGGTCCCCAATTCAGAGTGAAAGGGGGTAAAATCCTAGGTTTTTGCCATTCTCCCCAAAAAATCTAGGTTCACTCTGCTGAACGCAGGGGAAGTTCTTTACTGTCGTCAGACTACCTATCACGGGCACCCTGACGTCACGACCAAGGGGTACTGCCGGCGGAGGCCGTTTGTGTGGATGTGTGGAGCTTTGTCTGGGCAGTGATGGACTGCGGAAGCTGTGCTTTGTAGATGCTTAAAGTGTAACACCACGGTGTGTGTGGATAGTGAAGCTCCGTCTGAGTAGGGGTTTATTTAATACCCTAGTCCGAGGGTCAGGATTCACGGCACGCACACTCATAGTACAACGTTACAGTGTGTGGAGAATTTCATACACATCGCCCACTATAATGCTCATGACACTAGACGGTATTAAAGGTGTCCCATTATGGCTTTTTTTTTACTGTGTATTGTTTAATTTGTTTGATCTAATAGAATTTATTTACAACAATAAACACCCAGTTGCTGAGATTTTTGAGTTAGATGGCTTTGTGAAGGCTCTGCCTTTGGCAAAGCATACAAGGTCCTTTTACAAAGAAGAGCACCTTCTAGCTTTGATAATTTATAAGCACTTTGAGATAATTAGTTTGATGTAAAGTGCGTTATAAATCAAATGTATTTTTATTTATTTTATTTTATTATTAGTTTGTTTCATACCGGCTTCCTTTTCAGCTGTTTTCATTGAAGACGTCTGCCCATTCTGACACACCCACTTCTTAAGACATCATAACTCAATCATTGTTTGCCATCAGTGTTACCAGATTGGGCAGTTTTCCTCCCCAGATTGGGCTACTTTTGGAGGACGTTCAGGCAGTGTTCCCAGATTGGGCTGTTTTTCCCGCTCTATCGGGGCCACGCACTGGCTCGCTATTCTCTTAAATGCTTTGCGCTTTTGATTTAGATGTTACTTTATTTGTTTCCAACCATTTACATTTTCTTAAATGGTGTGCATGTTTACATTGTTTACTCCATTTAGACTTTTGAACTTTTGTTCAAATCCCTTCACTTGATTTAAGCCATTTAACGTTTCTTTATGTCTTAATCTATGTGGCTGTATTAAAAAATATTTTCAACCTCACTTTGCACTACAGAACTGACCGCATTTTCTGCAGGCAATGCATTTTCTAGTTATTATTATTGTTGGGGTGACAATTACAAATTGCGAGGCTACCTATTCTAATCGTTAGTGTTATTATTATTCCGCCACGTTTGAAATACACAGCCTAAACCGCTCGCACGCTTTTTATGAAACTTTCTACAGCTGTAGAAACTGACTCAAGATTAACAGAAAGCAAATATTACACTGATGGCCAAAAGGTGGAGCTATAGCAATAGTCCAAAAATGCTAACTTTGAATAAGCTTATCTCGTGACCCCTTTGACTTACATTCATGAAACTATGTTCACACATGCATATCCTCATGGTGAACAAATCTGCCTCAATAACTTATAACTCTCTTTGGATAGATGAATGACCATCTTGAATTTTGTTATTAAATTACCCAAGGATCCCAAGCTTTTTGACTGAGACAAAAATCCTTTAGCACATATCATCTATGGACCATTGTCTTCAATCTGACATAAAGGGACGTCTGTACAATAAAGTTTAAAGCACCCAGGAGCCATTGACTTCTGAAAAGGGTGTGGTTTAAAACGCGTAAAGACTTAAATGCTTACACTCACCGCCACTTTATTAGGTACACCTTGCTAGTACTGGGTTGGACCCCCTTTTGCCTTCAGAACTGCCTTAATCCTTCGTGGCATAGATTCAACAATGTAGTGGAAACATTCCTCAGAGAGTTTGGTCCATATTGACATGATAGCATCACGCAGTTGCTGCAGATTTGTCGGCTGCACATCCATGATGCGAATCTCCCGTTCCACCACATCCCAAAGGTGCTCTATTGGATTGAGATCTGGTGACTGTGGAGGCCTCTTGAGTACAGTGAACTCATTATCATGTTCAAGAAACCAGTCTGAAATGATTCGCGCTTTATGACATGGCGCGTTATCCTGCTTGAAGTAGCCATCAGAAGATGGGTACACTGTGGTCATAAAGGGATGGACATGGTTAGCAACAATGCTCAGGTAGTCTGTGGCGTCGACACGATGCTCGATTGGTACTAAGGGACCCAAAGTGTGCCAAGAAAATATCCCCCACACCATTGAACCACCACCACCAGCCTGAACCGTTGATACAAGGCAGGATGGATCCAGGCTTTCATGTTTTTTACGTCAAATTCTGACCCTACCAACCGAATGTCGCAGCAGAAATCGAGACTCATCAGACCAGGCAACCTTTTTCCAATCTTCTATTGTCCAATTTTGGTGAGCCTGTGCGAATTGTAGCTCAGTTTCCTGTTCTTAGTTGACAGGAGTGGCACCCGGTGTGGTCTTCTGCTGCTGTAGCCCATCCGCCTCAAAGTTCGACGTGTTGTGCGTTCAGAGATGCTCTTCTGCATACCTCGGTTGTAACGAGTGGTTATTTGAGTTACTGTTGCCTTTCTATCAGCTCGAACCAGTCTCCTCTGACCTCTGGCATCAACAAGGCATTTGCGCCCACAGAACTGCCGCTCACTGGATATTTTCTTTTTTTCGGACCATTCTCTGTAAACCCTAGAGATGGTTGTACGTCAAAATCCCAGTAGATCAGCAGTTTCTGAAATACTCAGACCAGCCCGTCTAGCACCAACAACCATGCCACGTTCAAAGTCACTTAGACTACGTTTACACGAAGCAGGGTATTTTCCTAAACGAATATCTGGCCATCTACGTTTGCAAATAAAACTGCATTTACACAAGACCGTTTTTTTTTTAAATGTGTTTACACGAACCCGTGTACATACATGCTGTCATGAGCACGCCAAACCACAGTGGCAGTCTAACGATAAGCTCAAGCTCACATTAACCAATCAGAATCCTGAAAAGTTGCCCGAGCCACCGGAAACGGAAGTGTACTCTCTTCTTCGGATAGCAGCGGTAAAGCAAGTTGTTGCAACATTGCTGACCTCCGAGCACTCATTCTTCTGTGCTCCTCCACATAAAATAGGAGCTGAATTTGCAAATGCAAACAGACAAAAAGGGTCTGCACCAACATAAACGCGATGGCTATTCTGAGCGCATCCACGATCACCTCAGCCCTAAAATGTGAAGTCGCACGTGAGAACATGTAAATGTAATAATTGGTCGCACATTTGGTGTACTTCTGTCGCATACTGTGATGTTGGCTGCCCAAAACTCCGTTTACCACAGTTTACAATGTTTACACCAAACGCATAAACGAAGTTTTCCAAAAAAATCACTTTGCCAGAGTTTTTTTGGATAACCGTTTTACGGGGCGAATTCTCCGTTTGCGTCTAAATGAAAGGCTCAAACGTAGGGAAATGTCTTCGTTTATAAAAATACACATGCTCGTGTAAACGGGGTCTTAAATCACCTTTCTTCCCCATTCTGTTTGAACTGCAGCAGATCTTCTTAACCAAGTTTACATGCCTAAATGCATTTAGTTGCTGCCATGTGATTGGCTGATTAGAAATTTGCGTTAACGGGCAGTTGGACAGGTGTACCTAATAAAGTGGCCGGTGGGTGTATATCAACATCAAGATGGACTCCTATGATCTTGGGTCCAATACAGAATTTGTTCAGGATCAAATTCTGAAGAAGAAAGCAAAATCCTTTTAATTCAGGTTTCTGCTGCCACACTCCCTCGATCTCCATTCCTTAAGTCTTACACTTCCCCCTTCTCCCTCTACAATAAAATACTGCTTCCCCTCAATGCCACACATATTTAAAATGAACCAGCTTAAGAAACTGTTCCGTTTTCTCGTTGAACTCGGCGAAGGAAGGCTGTGTGGGTGTGCAGCAGCATTCTGGGATACTTATCAGAGGAAGAGACGATTTGCTCTGAGTACCATAGTGACGACCAGAGGATGTATGTATTATGAAGGAATTTATTTGAGTTGGGGGTCTAGGTTCCCTCGATGTTTTTGGGGTCCACCCTGTTCAACAACTGATCCACTGTCTCATTGTATCTCATTCAATATTATCTTCATAAACCAGAGTCTTCCCAGCTCCTGAAAGGACATTTTCTATTGTATCAGAAGCATCTCTTTCGCATCATTGAAAATTAGGCTAACCCATTTAAAGATAATTTTTTTCTTCCTGCTCCGCTGCTTAATTTAGATCACAAGATCTATGTGAGTATCAGAAAAGCAGCATTTCATATTCTAAGCGTGAGATGTTTACATGTTGACATTCTGACCCCCTTCAGTCAGCACTCTATTGTGCACATTAGAGTGTGCCCCCATCACACACCTTCCCTAAACAGAGGGTACAGGATTCGATAGATTTGACATTGTATTCTCACACCGGATAACAGACGATGGAGATCCTGATCTCTCCATGCTCCTTTGTTTGTGGTGGCTGCAGGTGGTTCTGGTGCGCTGGAATGAGCCCTTCCAGAAGCTGGCCACCTGTGACACGGACGGGGGCATCTTCGTGTGGATCCAGTACGAGGGCCGCTGGTCTGTGGAGCTGGTCAACGACCGTGGAGCTCAGGTGAGACGCACTCCTGGAGACGGTGCAGGATCCCAATATAACAACACGTTTGATTCTACCTTAGAGGGTTTTCTGGTGGTCCGCAGGTGAGCGACTTCACCTGGTCCCACGATGGCGCCCAGGCGCTGATTTCCTACCGAGATGGCTTTGTCCTGGTGGGCTCGGTCAGCGGCCAGAGGCACTGGTCCTCCGAAATCAACCTGGAGAGCCAGATCACCTGTGGCATTTGGACCCCGGACGACCAGCAGGTAACACGCACTCCGTCAACCTTTCCTTCCCTAGGTGGGGTTGGTCTCTCTCACGCTCTCTCGGTGTGTCGGGGTTCTTTTATTGGTGTTTCTTTGGGCCTTTGAAAGGTTTGCCCTTTGGTGCTGCGATGTCTGGAGATCACAGGTCTATCTGTAATCTCGGTTATTACAGATCCCAATCTTTCCCTTCCTTGTTTGTTTTTCCCCAGTCGCCTGAACGGTTTATTTGGTGGGGCCGATGTGGAACGCTTGGAGTTGGTTTTGTTTTGTTTTGTTGATCTTGTGTTTCTGCCACCCTCTGATCTTGTAAAATCAGTGTATTAATACGGCGTTGCCATCCCCGTCCAGGTGTTGTTTGGCACGGCGGATGGACAGGTGATCGTGATGGACTGCCACGGCCGAATGCTGGCACATATCCTTCTGCACGAGTCTGACGGCATCGTGTGCATGTCCTGGAACTACCCCAACTTTCTGGTGGAGGACCGCAGCGAGAGCGACACAGACTCGGACGACTACCCCCCGCCCAAAGGTACGTCCGCTGTGGCTCCTGGCCTCTGCTGTTAATAGGGGGCGGCATGTGGCTCAGGACGGAGAGCGGGTAACCGGAAGGTCGCTGGTTTGATACCTGGCTCCTCCCAGGTGAGTGTTGGGGGTGGGGAGCAAGACACCTCATCCTCCGCCGTCTGTGTTTGAAAGGGTGAATGTTAGCCAATATTTTAAAGTGCTTTGAGTTGCCACTGGTTAGAAAAGCGCTGTATAGGTGCAGTCCATTTACCACCTGTTTGAGGTTGTCTCCCATCCAGGGCTGCCTCAGTTACAGCCTGCTTTCAGCACTTTTGGCATTTCTATGCAATTCCAATTTTTTTTATGTATTTTCTATCTTGAGTAGGGGGGCTTACCTTATACTGGATTTTAGGGGGCGTTGGTGATAAAGATATTTGGGAGTAAAAAATTAGCCTATATGGTGGCGAATTCATTCCCCATCCCAGGGCGTCTGTATCTCACCCCCTGGCTGTGTATGTGCACCTCACTACTTTATAGTTAGGGCTATCTAAAATACCTGAAGGTAATGTGTGTAACTGAAGGTGACGTCATCTTAGCGATATTTTGCTGTTGGGAGGTTTGGGCTTCTCTGACACCTATAGTATAATGCCATGGTGTGTGACGCATTTCTTGTTCCTTATAACATGGCTCACTCACAACGACCATAATGCCTTGGCTAACAACACTACCTCCTTCCTAAAACCATCTTGATTCAATCCCACAGTGCTCGCTTAAACCGTGGGTTCACTGACACTTTAATGATCATTAGCAGCTTTCTTTCAGACTGCAGCAGAAAAGATCTGCTGTGCTTTAGTTTCTCAAATGCTCTGTCAAATGTAAATGTAGTGCGGTTCTTGACCAAACCGCACTACTATCAATAACAGAGCGTGGCTACTGAGAAATTTGCCGGTAGTTAGACTAATAAAACTGCACTGGTTAACGACGGTCACAAATGGTAATGCGCATTGACTCTGAATAGAATAGAAATAAACTTTTTTTTTGTCAGATAGGTTCAAAGCTTCCCTATAACGTTATATGGAGACTTTGAACCTATCCGACAAAAAAAAGAAGTTACGGTAATTTCTATTCGATCAATACTGATCGAATAGTGATAGACTATAGCTGTCTAGCAGAGCAAGCATAAAAGGGCGGTGGTCAAGAGCAGGGTTAACGTCATATTAGTTATATATTAAAAAGGGAAATGATGGGGTCATTGTGTATTACCTTTCCAGTATGTATTTCTCAAACTAATTAGCAACTTATAGTGAGGATACGGCTGACTCTGAGTGAGCTGACTAACCTGGAGCACGATCTACCTGTAAACGGAGCGTAAAAGGAGGTAAACTATACAGTCATGACCAACATGTACCACAACGTTCAATAACGCTTATAACGGGGTGTCCGCGCATCCTTAAAAAGTCTTAAATTCATGTTTTTAAATTTAAGCCCTTAAAAAGTCTTAAATTCGTTACAAATGTCATATGCTGGTCTTAAATACTGTAACTCAAGGTCTTAATTTTGTCGGGGCAGGACTTTATATTTTTTTATTTTTCTCGAGTGACTTTTCAGGAAGGACATGTAGAGAGGCTTCTTTCTTGCTAGCTGCATATATAAACGATTATCTGCGTGCTTGCTAGCTAGTCTGCGACAATGGGTAGGTGCAAATTCAAGGACAGTGGGCTGGAAGACGTCCGTTTCCGAAGTTGGCTCGCGTCTGTTGCCAACCCCCACCATTAAAAAGTCTTAAATTTGACTTGCTGAAACCTGCAGATACCCTGTTTGGTTTATATATTTGGTGTGCAAGGCAAGACAACTTGGCACACCAAACCTGGGTTATAATTGGCGACAGGGAGAGGAGAAGGGTATCCCATCATGGGCTTTAGCCAGTAAGAACGTGAGTCTATAGAGTGCAGATAGAATCAGATGTCGGAGAACATCCTCAACCAATCCCTTGCTTGCTTTCTTCCTGTCTCCATCAATTGCTCGGATATAATATGCGATCAAAGATCGCATATTGCAGCAAAGGGTGTTCAACATTCAGGATTATATTTTAATAGTGGGGAACTTTGAGAAACGAAGGGAATTAATGAATAATTTCTACTCTCAAAAATCGATTTTTCTTGAGGCTAACTTGGAAGCTGCTAATGTCCTAGCATAGGATGTGGTTTGGTGACCTTTCTCTCTTGCTCTGTTCCTTTCAGCGTCGGGGATAGAGGGGCAGGAGGGACGGCTGCTTGAATATGAGGGCACCTTGTAAACTAATGTCTGCAACCTTGAACTGACTGTGCCACAGGGAGCCGTGGTTCTGCTGATTCGATGCCTTGGCAGGGCTGCCGGGCTTGGACCCTGATATCGTAACCACAGCCAAAGCAGGGGGACAGCTGTCTTGTTGAGACCTGTGTGCGTCACCCACGGGGCCCAGCCCAGGCTCCCTCAGGGGCCGCTGAGACCATATTAAAACATCTTTAACCAAGGTGCCCCAAACCTTGCCGTCCTAGCAAGGATGGGAAATGCCCTCTTGGGAGTCAAAAAAATGATGTGGTCAATTTAAAACAAGCCACCGCCCTGATGGCTGAAGGTTTCTGAAACTTGGTGTACAGGCTTGGTGTACATTACTTTACATGCTGATCCTTTCTGCCTCTTGTATTGCGACATCCATCTGTCTCGATAGATTTCTCTGTACAGTGAACATTTCGGGAAAACGAAAAGAAAAAAAGTCTACGTCTGAAAGAAGCTGGAACTAGAATCTATCCATCTACATAGAGGACACCTCCCTAAACGTGTGAAACGTTTTGTATGCGATCTCATTCCCTGATGTCACAGTGTCAATCAAAGTAATCGGTGTAATGGACCTCTTCGCCTATAGGGTGACACATAAAGTGTGTGTGTGTGTTGGAGGCATAATTGCCTCTAGCTCTAGGTGTAAGGGAGAAAGGCCGCGTTCAGACTGCAGGCAAATCTGATTCAAATCTGATTCCTTCTCATATCCGATTTTTAGGGCTGACTGTCCACACTGTTTTAGCAAGTGTCCAAACCGCATTTGGCTCTGTTCAGGCTGGGCCACATTATTGACCCATCTGACAGGTTGCTGTAGCAACGACGTCGGAGCGGAGGCGTCATCCCGCGCGTGTATTGCGTGACGTCATGTAATAGTGACGAGAAAAACAATAACGATACGATACGATACGATACGATAAACTTTATTGTCCCGTTCAGGGAAATTTGTCTTGGACACTGTAGCTGCGCCAAAATGCCTTAACGGCCACAATGACAAAAACAAACAACAAAAGAACAATACACCTCAGCCATATTAATCCAACAGCATTGCACATATCCCATAACATAGCATATATATATATGCTATGTATACATAGCATATATTCCATAACATAACACATATTGCACACATCCCATAACATAACACATATTGCACACATCCCATAACACTAACACATATTGCACCCATCCCACAACATAGCACATACATGCACCTCATAAATTCACCATGGTAAGAGCACTATAAGAGTTATTGCACAGACTCGTTAAGAGATTTGATAGAAGTTGGGATAAAAGAATTTTTAAAACGGTTGAGTTTACAGCGAGGGACTCTGTATCGTCTACCTGAGGGTAGGAGGTCAAACTCTGAGTGAAGGATGTGGGAGGGGTCATTCACTATCCTCAGGGCTTGTCTAAGAACCGTTTAACAAACAATAACAAACAAGATGGATCAAAGAACGAGAAAGACTTTCATAAATCGACTTATTCCGATACATGTCCTCGAGCTTCGCTTGAACGGACCCATCTCCCCACAGATTAATGAGGCATTTCGTTTCTTCCTCTGTCCAAGGACTGAGGCGGGTGGTTTGGCGCATTGGGTCAGGTCTGGCGTCGTGTAGAGTGACGTCACAGACAGTCAAATCCGATCTGAGTGTTTGGAGCTGTTCAGACTGAGACGCATCCTGTCCAAATGCGATCTGAAAACCAACCTCCGCGGAGGTGGTTCCGATCCGTTTCGCAAAAATCGGATTTCATGTGACTTGGGACTGTTCAGACTACAAAAGAGTCATCCGGTTCCAATCTGGATGGGCTAAAAATCGGATTTCGGCTGGCACGTCTGAACGCGGCCTAAATGTCTTGAAAACGTCAGTCGCTGGTTGGCAGTGTGGAGGCTGTGAATACCACTCCTGATGTCTAGCAGTCAGTTATTTTTGTTACTTTCTTTTCTGCCCAGTTGTGAAATTGCAAATATTTACCTTATTCAATATTAAACATTCAATATCCTGCAGTCCATCGGTTCTCCTAGGACAGCCGAGGGCCTAGTCTCGGTGGTCTCTCGGGGGGGAAAAACGATAGCCACTAGCCCTGTATGACTGAATCAGAACTAACATGGCGGGTTGTTAATGTCCTTCATCCATGTCCTGTGTGTACTTCTTGCTTCTTGTTTCTTGTTTGGTGTGCTGTTTGGATCGCAGTGTTCACTATATGAACAAAAGGCTGGCGTGTCGATATCTTTGCAAATTCTCAGCATGTTTGATGTGAAAATAGTGTAGTATGGGTCTGTGCTGTGTTCCAAAGAGCAGCACTGAAAAGTGGAACAGCCACAAGGACCATCCAGCCCCAGAACAGGCTTTCTGCCGGAGGGGTTGGTTTGCCATTGTTAGAACCACCGTTACCTGCCAAAAGCCCCACTTTTCAAACCCTCAAGTTTATTCCCATCTGGCTTTGATCAAAGATCTTGCAAAACAAGTTTGACACTCCAAACAAAATGCTGTCTTCACACCGACAGCAAGCAAACTCATCCAAGTAATACCAACTTGGCCACATGGGAACATCACTTGGCGCAATTGTCCTATTTGCTTCTTGCTTGAAAGATGGGTCTTGTTCCAAGCCCTAAAACTTCCTCGTAGCTTAAAATTATCTGGACATATCTGTAGTCAATGGTTGATGTTATCATCACATGCGCTTTGACGAGCAAGGCCAGCGTCTCTAATTTGCATCAAACAGATCCAAAATGTAATTGTTATTATTTTATCTTCTCCTTTGATTTTTATGTTAATAGGGTAAGGGTCACGGTTACTCAAACGATAATCTTGTATTCAGCAGTTGACTGAATGAAAAACTTTTATAAATTTGTTCTAGGACCAGTTGACACTGTTGATTTGAAACCGTACAGACTATTTATCTCGGAACATTGGCATTCGCGCAAAATGTTAAAGCGTGTCTTCCCAACAGGAATAGTTTACTACTGCTTGTCAAGTTTGCTGTAGGCCAATCACTTGCTTAGAGATCCCTGCATCCAGCAACATGATTGGTCCAAACCAATATGAAGCGATGAAAGTAAAACGCCCATTTCACAGAGATTTCAGTCATACTATATTGATTATTAATCTAGTGTTTGATTTAAAAGGCTACTCAATCGATGGCGGGATAATGCAGAAAAAAAATTGTGCTATATCCTTAAAGTTTGGGAGAGCTCCCCAGTGTTTGAATGTTAACTCCACTCTGGGGTTGGCTGTGACCTTCTTCAGTGACGGCAGAGGGCCTGTTCAGAGGACCTTTGATGCCACGACTATGTGATGCCAATGCAGAGAGGGTATGTCACAACCACCTTGTGGGTGGGTGTGATGTGAGCTCTGTCAAATGTTTGCTGTGTACGAAAGGGCATAGCTTCCCGGAAACTTATAGTATAATCCTACAGTGTTTGGCAAACTTCATGATTTCATGTATCGCCCATACTAGCTAAAAAAAGTAGTATCACAAGGTTGGCGTGAGCCGGTACCATGGGGATAACACCTCCTGTATACTTCAGAGACTCCTCAGCCCAAAAAGTGTGAAAACAGGCGGTTCACTTTCACCAATTCCCCTGGAGTGACGTTGCTTGGTGAACCATCAAAAGCCTCACCAGACAACCCAGCAGGAAACGTGTGCTTATTTATTTATCTATAATTGCTTACAACCCTCCAAGAAGATCCCTGCAGCATTAAGGGGTTGACACTGAGGTTTCAAAAGCACTTGCCCATCGGGCAAGTACAGGTAATGTTTGACTTGCCCGAATGTAATGTTAACTTGCCCAAATAAAAATCAGAATCGTAAACGGGCCTGTTTTTGCCAGGCACCTGGCCTAATTTTGGGGAACTCAGAAAAATCATCCTAGCTCAGACTGAAGCTGAATGTTAGCTTCCACACATGTACGCGTTTAAAAAAAAACAACAACTTCCGCTTTGTTTACTTATTTACCAAATGGTCGCATAGTGCCATGAAGTGATTTTAGTCCACCGTTGCAACCTATTAAAGCCATCCCCAGTTACTGTATATGTAGACCTGCATGCTTTTATCTGGATTTTATGCAACTGTAAATAACTAAATGTCCAAGGTAGTAGCAAAGATACGTATTTTTTACCTTCCAACATTTCTTGTAGGTCTAACTGAATAATCACAATCGCGTTTATAGTAGTGGTATCACGATACTGGATTTTCTAACTTCGATACTATACCTGGTAAAATATGGATATTCTATACCATTTTCGATAACCGGGGAAAACAGTTTTTTTCAGAAAAGAGCGTACCCAAAGTAAAGAGAGTATTTCTCCAAAACTGCCAGGGCTATAATATAACATCTTGGTGCCAATAGAAAGATTGTTGTGCAAGTGAAATATGTAGATACTACTTCACGGCATAAGTGGAAGATTACATTTCCACCTGAAATAATTATCAGTTGGTATCACTGTTGTACTATGAGACACATGTAGATATCTTACAATTTTGACATTTGACCTCTATTTCAAATTCAGGGCAACTATAATCGAATGACACCAAGCCAAACATTCGCAAATACACATATGGCCACTAGATTTGTGCTGAAAAACATGTGTTCTGATTGAAGGCAATTTACCTTTATCCTAAGAAACCTTCTTTTAGTCATTTATTGTAAACACCATTTTTAGTTGCAAAATTTTGCCTCTGGATTATCTGTTTATGGCGGTTTAATGAGTTCAGATTCAACTTTGTGGACAAAAATCACAAACGTTAAATTTCATTTTTGGTTGTTAAAAGAAAAGGGGAAGTTTCTTCTTAAATTGTTATTTGCGTGTTTTAGTCCCAGAATGAAATGGTTTAGATTGTTGGAATCAGTGGAGGCTCAGCTTTCATACAATATATAATTTGTGCAGGTCCAATTTCGTGAAAAAGATCGCTATTGTTGTGCATGTGCCCAGTTATGAAACCCAAAACCGTGTTCTTGCATTTGCATATGACTTTAAATGATTCTTTTGACTTTCCTTGGTAATTTGCTTTAATCTAAAGTACGTCCAAACCGCACTCCTCCATCACTACTCCGTCTACCATCTCTACCTAAACCGGTCTAAGCCGCGCTGTGCTTGAGATCCTAGCTGTGTTGGCTAACCTTTAGCTAACACCGTCCCACAGAGCATTGAGACTAGTGCCTAATCTCTGCCAGAGACCTATATCTATTTTGTGTGATTTTTGCGGAAGAAAATGGTTGTTCTGCAGTTTTTTAAAAACCCTTAAATAAATAACCTTCATATTAACAAACCTTAAAAAATGCACTTGCCCTTTCGGGCAACCAGAAATAATCTCATCTTGCCCAAATATTATTATTATTATTATTTTTTTTTACTTTCTTTTATTGGTTTGTTGAGTAAGGTCAAAGAGAGAGAAATAAACATATTTCTCTCTATATATAAACAATATTTTACATTTCTTAATTTTTTGACAGGTAAAGCAACCATTTATCCCAGCCTTTAGAAAATGAGTCTTCCTTAGTTTTTAATCTGTATGTTAGTCTCTCCATTGTTTGAATATCACCGATAATGCTGGGCCATTGTCTGTAATCGGGTGCAACATGCTGGAGCCAGTCCTTTGTGATGGCCTTTTTTTGCTGCAGCAAGAAGAATCTTAATCAAATATCGGTCTCCTTTGTGCACCGATCCTTCTATGTGTCCAAGGTATAGGACAAGACAAGTTTGGGGGATTTTGTATCCTAGTACCTCACATAGCAGAACATGGATATGATCCCAGTAAGGTTGAATTTTACTGCAGCTCCAAAACACATGTGTATGGTTTGGATCCACTCTGCTGCACAGTCTCCAGCAGGGTTGTTGAGTGTTCATTTGTCTGCTAGTAATCTTGGACGGATTTGGTTTTTCCCAAGTGAATTCTCTCCATCCATGAGACTGTGTAGTTGTCTGGTGTATCTTCCACATATTAAACCACATGTCGTCCGGGTTGTCTTCACTCAGTTCTTTTTCCCATTTAGCTTCTAAATATTATTTTTAGTTGCCCCGGGCAAGCGGGCAACTGTTAGTGTCAACCCTTGGGTCAGCCAGGGAAAAAGAAAGAGCAGGCTAGTTTACACTTGAGGGTAAGGTGGGTGGTGCGTGAGGGGACCCCGCCCGGCTGGATCTAACGGACGGTGTGGGAGGTGGTGGTATTTATAGCACCGCTGCTGTGAATGTCACTTTCATACACAACGGAGAGTTTGTGCGAGTGCATGGGTGTGTGTCAGTAGGTATTCTTTTTGATCAATGCAGAGTATCCATGTCCCTCACACAACCATTTGTTCGTACAGCGTGCACAGAGCCTGCCGTTCATCCACTTCTTTTTCATGGCCAACGTTTGAGCTGCACATTGATCCCCCCGCTCTCCTGATGCAGGTGGCTGAGGTGGGAGCTTATTGTACCACAAAGTTGGAGTCTTGTTGGCCCTGAACCTCGCCAGTTCACTCGGAAGGTGAAGGGTTTTGGAAAAAAAGCCACCTAATCTACAATGACGTGTGTGGAACAGATCTGTGAGATGTTATTGTGGTGGTGTTTAGAAAACGCTTTCAAATGTGATGCATCTACTGTAACTGTTGGAGCTACTGCTAATAAATGGACTATTCTGCACTCTTCTGTTTTTTCAAACTAGGTTGCGCAGCACTTAAACTTGAGTTTTGTAGCCACTCCAATTGTATTAGTTAATTTCTGATTGTTCTTGGCCATGGCTGATAAGTCGCTCTGGATGAAATTGTCTGCTGAATGTAAATGTAATGTAAGGTGCTACTGCCACTTAATGTACAAGGCTCTATATTGCTGCTGATGAGTACATGTCGTTTTTTTCCCTCAGTGCATAACACGAAACCACTGCTCACGGTCAGCTTCACCTCGGGGGACATCAGCCTGATGAACAACTATGATGACCTCTCCCCAACCCTCATCCGAACCCGCCTCAAAGGTGTGTGTGTGTGTGTGTGTGTGTGTGTGTGTGTGTGTGTGTGTGTGTGTGTGTGTGTGTGTGTGTGTGTGTGTGTGTGTGTGTGTGTGTGTGTGTGTGTGTGTGTGTGTGTGTGTGTGTGTGTGTGTGTGTGCACTCCGGTTTGGGCTGAAGCGTGTGCTCAGTGATGGAACCCAGTCCACGCGTCTTGACGTCCTTCTCCTCCCTCCAGATGTGATGATCCAGTGGTGCTCCCAGGGGGACCTCCTGGCCGTGGCGGGGATGGAAAGGGGGGCGCTTGCTCCCGACCCCTCTGGTCTGCACCCGGTCAGGAACGCCATCGTCAAATTCTACAACGTCCGCGGGGAACATATCTACACACTGGACACGCCGGCCCAGGTGACCCAGAACAGCCGGGCTTCTGGGGGCAGAATGGTTCGATGGGCGGGTGGAGCCTGATGTGATGTATGAGTGGAGTGGGAGTCGTCCAGGATGGCCCAGTGGTTCGGGAGGTTGATCCGAGCTTAAAGGTTCTGGATCAGTCTCTCATGAATGCAGCAGGGCTGGGCCATATGACCATATATATATCTGGCGAGAGAAAATGTCCATAGTTAGCTATTTCCCTCTATCGTTTCTACTGTACTTTTACTTTAAGGCCTTAATGTCGTTCTGACCCTGCCTAATGTTCACTACACGTGCGCGACTTACAGAAACCAACATTATACGTTACAGGTTTAGTTTGCGTGTGTTTAAACAGATGGACGCACACACGCGCACCCGCATTCATTAATAATTTTACACATACACACACGCGCACCCGCAATCATTCATTCTTTTTAACACTCACGGTAAAACAATGTTTTCTAACGATCAAATACTCATCAATCCTAAAAGTTATGGGCTTGTACACGATGTCTGTGTCAAGAAAATATGTGTTTTCTGTACGGTGTTTGCAGATGTTTACCAAGAATGTGTTGCTAGGTAGATGAGAGAAACAAAGTGTATGCGCAAGGTGCACAAGCAACATTAAACATGCGCCCTTAAAATAGCATCTGAACAACGCGCCACTGACTTTAAACCAGGTCTTTCCTGGTTTGTGGCGCAAGTGGTTTCTGAAACTGCAAAATAGCACCAGGCAGCGTTTGCGGCAGAACACGCCTCCTCCTTTCGCCGAACCGCCCCTTGGGGCGCAAGATCATTCCCTAATTTACCGACGCGTGGCGCAGGAGGGAAAATAACGCTCTGCGCCCGTTGCAAACTAGCAACGACACCATGCGTCAGTGTAGAAATTAAATTGCGCCGGATGCAAGATAGGGCCCCCTAGTGTGCAGTCTAGCTGTCGGCCTCCTGAAGCAAGATGCCCCTCTTGGTCATTCTGACCTCACATTCAAATCAAAACGACAGTGTCTACGGTACATCCCTGGGGATCAATGTGTTTAGCCTCCCCCGGTGAGCCCCGGGAGTCGGGACCCTCCCACTCACCCTCTGTCTCCCCCTCTGTCTCCCCCAGCGGCCCATCACCACGCTGTGCTGGGGCCACCGGGACTCGCGTCTGTTCCTGGCGTGCGGCCCAGCGCTGTACGTGGTGCGCGTGGAGCACCGCGTGGCCGGCCTGCAGCTGCTGTGCCAGCAGGGCATCGCCTCGGCGCTCCGGGAGGAGAAGGACGCCGCCAAGCTGGTCATCCCCGCCCGCCTGTGCTCCTACGTCACGGCCGCCTTCGCACCCACCATCAAGGTTCAACTGAATTTTAATTTGTACAACCAGGAATCACCATAACCGTCTCAAAGGGCCAGATATTTATGACATACAGGTAAATACATGCAAACCATATTAAATTGATCAATTTAATTGATGATTAAATTGAAGGGGAGTGTGAGGGGACAGGAACAACAAAGCAAAACCAGTTTGTACATTTATTACTGATGAATGAGAATCACAACCTCACAAAGCACTGCTTTGATTCTGACGGTGGAAAACCAAACCCAAAACGGAAAGACGGATTGAATTCATTTATGAAAGCGTTGTGTGCAGTCTCCTCCCCGGCCGTGTGGATCATTATTGTGTTTAATGCACACAGCCGCCCATCCCGGACCCAAACAACATGCGGGACTTTGTGAGCTACCCCACTGCCGGCAACGAGCGGCTGCACTGCACCATGAAGCGCACGGAGGACAACCCCGAGGTGGGCGGGCCCTGCTACACGCTGTACCTGGAGTACCTGGGGGGCTTGGTTCCCATCCTGAAGGGCCGGCGCATCAGCAAGCTGCGCCCCGAGTTCGTCATCATGGACCCCAAGACGGACGGGAAAGCAGGTGGGACGCTCAGCGGCTTGGGAGTGCTCAGCTTTTTTGCAATGGATGACTTTAACTAACACACAACAGAACATTGAGCCCCCTCTCTGGTTTGTCTAGGATGAAATGGAGACACCGAAATGTTGACTATTGATCCTGCCTTAGGTATTTGTCTAATTTTGAATCGCCCCAGCCTGCTTCACAATGGCTGGCTATGGGCATTCACAAACCTTTCCTTAATACAACCCTCAACATTAGTTTTCAGAAATGTACAACTCACCGAGTGGTTAGCGGTGTTTTATGATGTTCCAAGTAGGGATGGGTCCGAATATTTGATTATTCGATCATTCGTTCCCGAGGGCCAAATTGATTTTTAACATTTGGACCGTTAAACATTTTTTCCCATTCAAATATAAAGTTTTTCACAAGCCATAACTTTGTTTCCCTGGTAAAGCCTGGATGTTTAACAAATGCCTGGAACAATAGAGCACCACGGTGAAAACGGCCCCGTTGTCCTGGCAACCGAACGAGAGATGGCGCTTTCCATCGCTGCCATGCCTTAGCTACGACTTGACAATGGGAGGTATTCTAGTCTGCTCAGCTATGAGCCAGAGAGCTAACGTTATGCATTGTACATATTTATAATTCGAAATTCGTCCCAGCCTTTATACAACAGATACTCTAGGGTCTATAGCATATAACCGTGTTGTCTGATTACAGTTTAATGCATTTTCACAACAGACAATTTGAGTGGGACTACTTAGCAGGTAGTTGTTTTTTTGCGTTTAAGATATGAAGTGATTTCTTGCCGATGTTCCATGGCTGCCTTTGTGAATGTCGGCACACATCGAATAATCGATTATTCGTTCATACCACCCACTGATATTCGACCATGAAAAAATGTAGTTATTCACATCCCTAGTTCCAAGTCAAGTATCGTAGCGAAATACAGTTTCTGTCGTGTATTATTTGGCATTTTGTAAATCCCTTGATTTCGGTTGGAAGACTCATTGCTCGTTGACCGGAACTGGAAAGGCGGGCTGGTTGTAGTCTTCTCGTTCCGTTATAGCCCTACTGTTGAGACGGAGAACGGAGCAAAAGGACTACAACCAGCCCCTCTTTCCGTTTACGGTCTACATGTCGAATCGCAATGAGGCGATTCGACATGAGCCAAATACCAGAGACAGGACCAATAGTCAAAATTTCGGTGTCATCCACTCTATTTCATCCTCGATAAACCAGAAAGGGGGCTCAATGTTCAAAATTCCGAATTTTGCTTTAAGGTACACAAGGTACTCACCTTTGGAACCCTTCATATATAGTATTACCGTTCAAAAGTTTGGGGTCACCCAGACAATTTCATGTATTCAATGCAAACAACTAACCACTTTTATTCAACAGTTTTCAGCTGTGCTAACATAATCATGTAAGGGTTTTGTAAACATCAATTAGCCTTTTAACCTGATCAGCTTAAACAATGTACCCTTAGAACACAGGAGTGGTGGTTGGTGGACTGGACATCTGTACACCTATGGAGATAGTCCGTGAAAAATCGACCATTTCCAGCTAGAATAGTCATTTACCACATCAACAATTTCGAGACTGTATTTCTGATTATTTTATTGAATTGAATAAAACAGTGATTTACTTAAAAAAATAAGGACATTTCTAAGTGACCCCCCCGGTAGTGTATGCTTTGCCCTAATAACTGACACCATGAACACGTTGGTAGGTAGCTTGTATTTTTCAGTTGAAAGATGTACGTTTTGTTGCTTTGACATAATCTGGCAATTTTTTCCCAGCTGATTGAATAATTTCAAAGGTGAAGACTGCTGGCGTTGTCATTGAGAGACGAGGGGCGGAAATGGACTGGTGTTAATAACAGACATCTTAATGGGCCCTCGATGGCCCCTGGGTTCCCCATCAATCAAACAGCTCCCCTTCTGGCCCAGTGATAGATGAAGCTGGCCATGAAATGACTGCAGCCCAGTTACACTGTATTATGGCCATCAAATAGATGAGCTTGACCTAATCTGGAGCAGCAGTGACACACACAGATACTCGACAGACAGACACACTCACAGACAGACCGACACACTCTCCGACAGACAGACACACTCACAGACAGACAGACACACTCACAGACAGACAGACACACTCACAGACAGACAGACACACTCACAGACAGACAGAAACACTCACAGACAGACAGAAACACTCACAGACAGACAGAAACACTCACAGCCAGACAGAAACACTCACAGACAGACAGAAACACTCAAAGACAGACAGAAACACTCACAGACATACAGACACACTCAAAGACATACAGACACACTCAGAGACAGACACACTCGCAGACAGACAGACACACTCGCAGACGGACAGACACACTCAGAGACAGACAGACACACTCAGAGACAGACAGACACACTCAGAGACAGACAGACACACTCAGAGACAGACAGACACACTCAGAGACAGACAGACAGACACACTCACAGACAGACAGACACACTCACAGACAGACAGACACACTCACAGACAGACAGGCACACTCACAGTCAGACAGACACACCCAAAGACATACAGACACTCACAGACAGACACACACTCACAGACATACAGACACACTCACAGACAGACACACTCACAGACAGACAGACACACTCACAGACAGACAGACAGACACACTCACAGACAGACAGACACACTCACAGACAGACACACACTCACAGACATACAGACACACTTACAGACACACTCACAGACATACAGACACACTCACAGACAGACAGACACACTCACAGACAGACAGACACACTCGCAGACAGACAGACACACTCGCAGACATACAGACACACGGTCAGACATACAGACAAACAGAAAAACACACAGGAAAAGTTAAATGACATTTATTTGATGGCATATGTTGTGGATATGTGAGGATGTGGTTGCGCACCAGAGGGTAGTGCCATGGCTGCATGACGACTCAATGCTTTCTAACTAATTGTTTCTAGTTTGTTTTCCCTACATGTTAACAAAAAAAATATTCTGAGAAGGAGATCAATCTAGGAGATGAGGAAGCAAGGGTCTATCTGCTATATACCTGTATTAATGCTTTTGTATTGGTGTTTGTAGCGTTGCTTTGAAACATTGTTACATGATCTAAGCCCTCATGTCACATATACTTGTCATATACTCTTTTTCAGTTGGCAGTTCTACATTCAGCCCCAGTGAGTTGACATTATATACACATACTGTTGAGTAAACAACACATCAGGGGTTCTGGTAAACACCAGGTCTTATAGGTTACACACTGCATCAGAGCAACATCTGTCTGTTGGTGTCATATAAAGCACTACCCATTATGATTATTGGGATGGGAATCACAGGGTACGTTCACCATACCATACGCGAAACATGGCCCGCGATGCCCATAATATTGTGATTCTGCAATAATCAATATATTGTTAGACAATCCTATAAAGATACATCAGGATATATGCCTAACGAGCCATTGATCTGATTCAAGCGTGCTAGACTCTTGCTAGACAATGCATATGGGTAGTAATGTAAGCCATTGTTTTGAGATTAAAGTGCATCTCCCCCCCCCCCTTGCCCTCTTCTTGGTTCCTTATTAGATGAGGTCTACAGCAACACACTGATCTCTTCCATGATTGACAGCTGTAACTGCTCAGACTCCAGCGACATAGAGCTTAGCGATGACTGGGTTGGCAAGAAATCCCCAAAGATCTCCAGAGGCAGCAAATCCCCCAAACTGCCCAGGTGAGAGCACACGCACTCTCTCTCTCTCTCTCTCTCTCTCTCTCTCTCTCTCTCTCTCTCTCTCTCTCTCTCTCTCTCTCTCTCTCTCTCTCTCTCTCTCTCTCTCTCTCTCTCTCTCTCTCTCTCTCTTCTCTCTCTCTCTCTCTCTCTCTCTCTCTCTCTCTCTCTCTCTCTCTCTCTCTCTCTCTCTCTCTGACAAACACACTCTGACACATACACACACACTCTCTGACACACCCCATGTACTCTGCGTTGCCTTTGTTGATTATGGTTGCTTTGGCGTATGCCATTCTTTATAAAAAAAAAATCTGAACCGGTTAAGGCAAGTGATGAACAGTTCTTACTTGTTGACTGTAAAGATCTTTGATGGAGCCTGAACCCGGGGAGCTATCATCATCTACCGAGCGTCTTCAGTGAAACAAGAGTTGTACATGATCCTAAAGCCCCTGTCCCACCTCACCAAGAAAACATTCTTACACCTGCTAACATCTGTTGACTTTGGTGTGAAAGATGGCAATCTGCAATCTTTGCCAGGAGAAGCACGTTGGAGGTCTGGAGTTTGACATTGACGACATGCAACGGCCATTTTGTGGTTTGAACCGCATTTGAAAGAGACTAAGTCACACATAGTGTAAACATAGCATTTTTTACTGGCTTGGTAATGGGATGAAGCGGTCTGACCTGAAAAAAAAACGGCTGCATCCCTGTTTTTTTTTTTTTTTTTTTTACAGTTTCTATGACAATGTTGGCTTCTAGATCAACATCGTACCAGCCATTTATTGTCGTAGATCCATGAGTGATGAGAGCAGCATTTGCGGTGAGAACTATTATAAGGAACTGACTTGGAGTCTATAATTAATGCTGCTCACAACCCTCTCTTTCTGATATTAAGTATACATTTGACAGTTGATATAATCTGTGATTGGGTGATTGGAAAAAGAAAGTCAAAAAGAAGTGGCGGCAAAGAAGTTCTTCAGATGAAAAATTAGAAGATGTCCATTTTGTCCCTGATTTTCTTTAGTTCAAACCATTTGTTTGGTCACATTTTTTCTCACATGCGAACAGCAGAGATTTACATCTTTAGTGCCTGCAGTGACCACACAGAAAAGCTGAAACACTCTGGAAAAGACATTTCCCTGGGCCTACATGCTGTTTCTGACTGTATTTACCCTGCTCTCCGGTATCATCTGAACGTGACACAGAACAAAAACAGAAAGGAATATTTGTCTACCGGAGATGGGTATTGAGTTTTCCCGTTCTTCAAAGCCTGTGTATACACCCTTATTCCGGAGGGAAAAGGGCATCATGGGATTTAAGGTCTGATATAAACTAAACAAAGTTGAAGGGATTGATTGTGGAGACTCTTATGGATTGGCCAGGGCTGAAGTGGCGGGATGTGTTCATTTGCAATTGACTACGGGGGGAAGTCGATAAGACTTCTTGCCTAAAGTCGCAGTATAAATGGCAACATAACACCTTTCAATTGGAGAGGAAGGGAGCTACCTGACTGGCGTCTCCCTAAGGGATAGGGTGAGAGCTCAGCCATCTGAGAGGAACTCGGAGTCGAGCAGCTGCTCCTCTGCTTCGAAAGGAGTCAGTTGAGGTGGTTCATCTGGTAAGGATGCCCACTATGCGCCAGTGGGCAGGAGGCCTCGGGGAAGACCCAGGACTAGGGGGCGAGATTATAGCGCAACACTGTCCTGGGAACACCTCGGGATCCCCCTGTCAGAGCTGGTCAATGTGGCCGCGGAAAGTGAAGTCTGTGCTAGAGCTGCTGCCCCCGCAACCCGACACCGGATAAGCGGTTTTGAAGACGATGGTAGGACAATGAGGATGAGGGAACTACCTTTTAAGGTTCAAGGATATTTGAGTATATTGACTTCACTCAAAAGGGCAATTTCTAATCAATATTGGCCCTTGTCCTTGAGTCACACGTCCTTCACTACCCAATCCTACCATATTGGAATTCTTTGCATTGTACTTCTTACTTCACTCACCGCTTACCTAAACCAATTTTTTCCATTTGCTACTTTCTCTGTAGAGACTTAGTCTGTCCCTTTACCAACAGGATAAACATCGATCCCAGAAAGTCCCCCAAACTGTCCCGCGCAACGCAAGAGATCTCAAGGTCGCCACGGTTGCCCATACGGAAGCCCTCCATTGGCTCTCCCAGTCTCACGCGGAGAGAATTTCCGCTAGATGACATCACACAGGTAGTGATGATTTCGGTTCACAATGCCATCTTATTCACAACAACGATGTGATGTCACATGCGTTGTCATCTCAGAATAGCAGAGGATTCATTGGTGTTTTTTTTCTTCTGCGTTGCCTAGCATAATTACCTTGCTCAGGTCACATCAAACATCTGGGGAACCAAGTTCAAGATCGTGGGGCTGGCCGCGTTCCTGCCCACCAACCTGGGCGCAGGTAAAACCACTGTCCACTCTGCAAGCTAAAATGGGACCCAATATTCATGGCATGTGGCTTTTCTTACCTTCCTTAATATTCTTCCTTTCCCCGCCTGCAGTCATTTACAAGACCAGCCTCCTCCACCTGCAGCCGCGCCAGATGACCGTCTACCTGCCCGAGGTCCGCAAGATCTCCATGGACTACGTCAACCTCCCGGTCTTCAGTCCCAACGTCTTCAGCGAGGACGAGGACGACCTCCCTGCCGCGGGCACCACCGTCCCCGACGTCAACAACCCGCCCTGCAGCGTCAACATCCCTATCGCCCCCATCCACAGCCCCGCCCAGGCCATGTCCCCCACCCAAAGCATCGGCCTGGTCCAGTCCCTCCTAGCCAATCAGAACGTCCAGCTGGATGTCCTCTCCCGCCCCATGGCCAGCCCCGAAGGGGCCACTGCGGTGGGCTCGGACCAGGGCCAGACAGCCCAGTACGCAGTCTCAGCCCGGTACTCCAGTCCAGGGCAGGTCATCTTTGGAGGGGTCGATATGGGTCACCTCATGGGGGGGTCATCCTCCCATCACCCGCAGCAAATACAGCCACAGCAAAGTCGCCATCAACAACAACAACAACAACAGCAACTTCAACAACAGCAGCAGCAACTTCAACAACAACAACAGCAGCAGCAACTTCAACAACAACAACAACAACAGCAGCAACTTCAACAACAACAACAGCAGCAGCAACTTCAACAGCAACAACAACAACAACAGCAGCAGCAACTTCAACAACAACAACAGCAGCAGCAACTTCAACAACAACAACAGCAGCAGCAACTTCAACAACAGCAGCAGCAACAACAGGTTCAACAGCATCAACAACATCTTCATCAAAACCATCAACAGCAGCATCTTAAACAACAGTACCAACAACAGCATCTTCAGCAAAACCAACATCAACAGCTTCAACACCAACAACAGCATCACCAACAACAGTACCAACAACCGCATCAACAACAACACCACCAACAGTACCAACAGCAACTGCAGCAACAGCAGCTGCAGCACCATCATCAACAGCTCCAACAGCAGCAGATGCTGCAGCAGATTCAGCAAATGCAGCAGCAGCAGCAGCATCAGCAGCAGCTCCAGCAGCAGCAGCAGCAGCAGCTCCAGCACCAACAGCAGCTCCAGCAGCACATGCAGCAGCAGCATCTGCAGCAGCAGCACATACAACACATACAGCAGCAACTGCAACAACAACAGCAGCAGCTTCAGCAGCAGCAGCAGCAGCAGCAGCAGCTGCAGCAACAGCAACAAATGCAAACACATCAGCAGCAGCAGAATCCTCAAATGCAGCAGCAGCTACAGCAGCATCAAGTCCAAGCGCAGATGCCTGCGTCGTCGCTGTCATCCGCTCAGTCTCCGGGTGCAGCCCTGCACCTGCTGCAGCCGGTTGCCCTGCAGATCCAGATCCCTCATCTACCGGCGGACGTGGCGGTCGAGAGAGGTGGGCACGGGGTCGAACACGAGCACCTGCTGAAGATCAAGGCCGGCCGCCCCGCCCCGCAGCTGGCTGAGGGCGACACGGTGGTGTTCAGTGCGCCCCTAGAGCTCAGCAAGATGAACCCCCCGCCCCCTTATCCAGGGACGGTGGCGGCGGCAGCGGCAGCAGCAGCAGCGGCGGCCTCCTCCGGCGCTGCGCCCGGGGCCGCAGCAGGGCTCCCCGGCGGGGCTCCTCAGCACGGAGACCTGGGCATGAAGAAGTCGGACTTCCCTCAGTATCCCTCGGGCCCGCCTCCGCCGGGGGCCATGCCATACCCCACGCCCCTGGGCTACGAGCGGATCACCACCTTTGACAGCAGTGGCAACGTAGAGGAGGTGTGTCGGCCCAGAACCCGGCTCATCTGCAATCAGAACGTCTACACGCTGCAGAGCCCCGGCAGCTCAGCCACACTCAGGGTCACCTCCTCATCCTCATCCTCAGCCGAGGGCAAGAAGATCCAGCTACCCTACTCCTCCGCTACCCTCAACAGGCTCACTGTTCCGCGGTACTCCATACCGAGTGGAGATCCGCCCCCTTACCCGGACCCGGCCAATCAGAACAATGCGGCCAGTAGGAACCCGGGACAGAGACTGGACAGCAACCTCATCCATGCCACTCTCAGGCGGAATAGCCGAGAGGCCGCTCTCAAGGTCTCCCAGATCCTAGACCAACCGAGACCCCTGCCCCCTAAAGCCAAGAACAGTGCCCCGCTGGCAGCCTCCTACCAGCAGAGGGCGCCCACCGCCCTGTACACCTGCAGCCAGTGTAGCAGTGGATCCAGCATTGGGGGCCCGGCTCCAGGCAGCACCAACGGCATCGCTGGGGGGACAATCATCAGGCAGGACTTCCCTCCTGGGAACGGGGCTCCGCACAGCACAGTGATTGTCCACTCCAACAGCACTACGTTGCTGGCCTCTCAGTCCTCCTACAGCCTGCTGGGTGCCCTGGACGGGCCGGGGGCTGGAAGTGGGAGCGGCCGGGACAGGACCGACTACATCAATTCTGCCTTCACCGAGGACGAGAACCTCAACCAGTCCCTGAGGCATCTGGCGCTGGGAGGAGCTGACATATCTGATTTGGTGGTCAAGCGACCCCCTCCCTATCAGTGGGAGCCAGCCACCACAGATGAGGTGTGGGTTCCTCAAGAACGGACAGCAACTCTGAACCCCACGGGGCCCCCAGGAGCCCACAAACCCCCTCCCCTCATCCTGGGCCAAGCTCAGCACCTAGACATTTCCAGGCTTCCGTTCATCCTTTCTCCAAAGTCCCCCACCAGCCCCAGCGTTGCGTCGTTCCATGCCGCAGCGGTCGCCGCCGGCTACCAGATCTCTCTCCAGTACACCCCGGCTACATCCTACTCAGGGCCACAGATGCAGCCCATCCCTGGGTCCCCTCGTCCCTGCTCCTCTCCTAAGGAGATGGTGGCCCCGGTGCCTCTCCCACAGCAAGACGCCGCCCTGGTCATACCGCCCGGCTACACGGCCAACCTGGCCAACCTCACCTGCTGTCCTCTTCCGCCCATGTACCCCGGAGGCAGCTCGTGTGGCAGGCTCCCCATCCCTCCCATCGCCCTCCATGCCCCCTGGGGTACGTACAGCCCCTGTCCCCCTGTGCCCGGCCCCGCTGCACCTCTGCCCCTGCCCCCTAAGGCCTCGCAATTGGCGGCCTTGGAGAAAAACGCTTACGCGGTTCCTGCTCCGGCTACCCTTCCACCAGCGGTTCCTCCTTCTCCTCCTCCTCCTCCTCCTCCTCCTCCGACTACCTCCTCTCTGCCCCAAGCAGAGTCTCAGAGCCATATGGGGGCCCCGGAGGCCATGGCGGCAGACGCCGGGGAGATGTTCCAGGAGGTCCTCTCCCTCACAGAGAGCCCTGCGCCACAGCGCTCCGACAAGTTTGGCAAGAAGAACCGTAAACGGGCGGACGGGCGGCAGGACGAGGCGCCGCCGCCGCCCCTCGGCGAGGGGGGCAAGTCCAAGAAGGAGGGCCGCGCGCTCGGGGACTTCAACACGCTCATCTCCAGCCCACGTCTGGGAAGCAGGGACAAGAAGAAGCTGAAGGGACAGAAAGAGCAGCAGCTGAAGGCCAAGAAGCTGAGCAAGGCGGCGGGCAACAGCGAGTTCCAGGACAGCTCGGAGAGCGAGCCCGAGCTGTTCATCAGCGGTGACGAGCTGCTGAACCAGAGCGGGAAGAAGGGCTGGAAGAGCAAGCGTAGCCTACGGGCCGCCAGTGAGCTGGAGGAGATCAAGTGTCGCAAGGCCAACGAGAAGGATGACCGAGGACTGGGCAGCCAGGGCTTTGTGTACGTCATGGCAAACAAACAGCCGCTGTGGAACGAAGCCACGCAGGTGTACCAGCTGGACTTTGGGGGGCGCGTCACACAGGAGTCGGCCAAGAACTTCCAGATTGAACTGGAAGGTCGCCAGGTGAGGAGGAGAAGTATTTTTCATATGTTAGAAAAATAAATATATACTTTAAATTTAAATGAAGGAATTAGACTTTGGCCGTATGTTGAACTAACTAGTTTGGTTCTCCACAGGTGATGCAGTTTGGCCGAATCGATGGCAATGCCTACATCCTGGATTTCCAGTATCCCTTCTCTGCTGTGCAAGCCTTTGCAGTGGCTTTGGCCAACGTCACCCAACGCCTCAAATGATACCATTCTCCCTCCCTCTTTCTCTCCCCCTCTCCCTAAATTCAGGAGGAGATTTGGAGATTCAATTGCAACCTGCTGAACAAGCGCTGTTCGTCTGAAGTTCCTTAACTTTGAGTTGATTTTGTTGGAGACAAGGAAGAGGCTTACAGTGGTCCTCCCTGATCCAGTGGGGAAGATTTAAACCACGCTGCACTACACAATGCTGCCAGTAGAGTCGGTGCAATAAGCGTTGGCTGCGGATGCCAAGTGTGTCCCCAGGGCGGCCTCGCTCGGCCCCTCAGAGGCACCCAGCTGGGAGGGCCTGTCCAGAAGCTGAGCTTTTGGGCCATTTTGCAAATAAATATTGCTCTAGCTAGAAGACTTATGTAAACAGTGAGCAAGCGGTTATGTATCTTGTTTGAGTGGTGCTACCAGAAGCCTTTGTTTCTGTGTGGTCTATAAGAGGAGCAGCTGTAATACTTGAAAAAAACAACTAAACACATCCTGGCGATTGAACATTTGGGTTTTCTTATTTTTTTTGGGGGGGGGGGGGGGTGGCAGGGAGGTTGCAGGAGAATGCAGAGGTACTACTGGGCACTGAAATCCATTGCTGTACAACATTCAGTGAAAACAGCAACCACTGTATTTGCTGAACTGCTTTGGGATATTTTGTTTAAAAAAAATACAGATGTTCAACTTTGTAGAGAATAGGAGCACATTTTGTTTTATGCTCTCAGACATTTTATTTTTGTTACAAAGGAGCACATTTTGTTTTATGCTCTCAGACATTTTATTTTTGTTACACTCAAAATGTCTGTGGCTGAATTTGAGGCTACATTGATGCGTGTTGTTTAAGGGGCACCATGATTGAATTCACTTCTCTTGTTACTAAACCTGGAAGGGTAAGGGAATGAATAAAGCTTAGTTAAAGCCATCATCACAACAAGGTGGGAGTCTGAAGGAAAGACTGTTGCTCATCCACGATGGGTTTAATTTATCTGTTTGTTTACCACGTCTATACTTTGATTTCTACCTTTTAGTCATTGTTTATGTGTTCCCATAACAATCTTAGTAAATTGCTGACATGGCTTTCAACCTATCTACTCTGTTTTGGAGCAAGACGGCTGAGTTAGAATATCGCTGTATAGACTGAAGATATCCAAATTGAAGGGTTGTACAGAATAGTATTGACTGACTAATCCTGTACTGTCATTGAGATATTAACCCTTCTTATGGTGACTTGAGGTTTAAAGATGGCCCTCAATAGCCTAAATTCTGCCGCCAAGCGATATTTTTGTTAACTTTTTTTGTCTGCTGCCATCACTTCTGTGAAGTGAGTTAGTTGAGGGAGATTCCCCGACACCTTAAGAGACAAAGCTAAACTTGTAACACTTGCAAGGTACAGGAATTATTTTTGTATATTGTACCTCTGCCATTTCATACATTATTTAAACGCTGTGGAATCAACCAGTATCATTGATACATAGGAACTCCCCAGAGCTAGTGGAGTGGGGAGACGGTAGTTCACAGGGCTGTCTGTGCTGGGTTTCGGTACCAGATATCCTCAACAGAAATCAAATGCAAAGGAAACACAAACTGTCAAAAAGAGAGCTTTCACACAAGGAACTCTTCAATTCCCAAACCAAACATTGAAGGACGCAGGTTTGTTGATCTAGCTGAAGGGGAGTTTGGTCAAGTGTGTGACCCTTGGGTTCTTTTTGACCCGTTCAAAGATTAAGGCCTAATGAAATGTGGTACACATACATAGTCCAGAAAGAATGTGCCAAAAACTATTGGTCAATGAAGATATGAACTCAAGACTAGGAAAGACGCCTGGAGAGGGAAAGGATTTGTTTAGTCTGTTTAATGAAAACAAAATATTGGTTTTGAGCAGTCAACGATTTGATATTAAATGGACTGATATTAAAAAGCTACATTCATGTAGCTTTTTTCTCTTTTAAATGACATACATGTCAACAGAAGGGGTCTAATGGACTTTGATGGAGAAATTGTTTAATCTTGACAGCATAAAGACAATAGGCATGGTGTTAACAAGATGGCTGACAATATCTTGTTTTGTGTTAGTTGTGCAATAGTTTCCTAGGAAGAAAGATTTTCCTTTGCCATCACATACTGACAGCAGTTTAACACAATGTTGTTGAAAACCTGTTGGCAGTCTTGCTGTTTGCTGTCCTATACCTTTTATTTATGCGTCATACTTTCCCAAAGGTTGTATATTACTTGTGGACTTTTCATACTTATTTCTTTGTGTCAAGGGTTTGTTTCAAGGTGTTGACGAATAGTAAGATGGTAACATGGAAGGCTTTGAGCAGGAGGGGGAGGGGCAGATTATACAGTGTTTTGTGAAGTTTGCATTGGTTTAAAAAAAAAAAAAAGATGTGAATGAGCAAGTGCCCAGTTGTTTAGTGTAGTCGTGTAGGATGTAACCGGTGTGTCTGTATTAAATTGTGCGGTCTATCAATCCCATCAGTGTTATAGCTATTACCTTCTATTGGTGTGTACTTTTACCCTGAAAAGAAGCTACTGTTTATTATTTGCATTTTTTCCTTCTGTTGGGTGCTAACACACTCCTTTTCCTCATTATTTGTGCAGTTAGATTTGGATAAACACTAAGTCTTGAGATACACACCATTATTCACCGTTCCTAATCAGAATTTCCTACAGACATTGGTTAATTATTCACCTGTAATTTAATGGATGAGACAACCTCTTGATAACGCATTCCACTTTTCTTTTGAAAAGAAATGTGCTTTGTACTAGTAGATGTAGCCCTAAAGAAAAAGGAAGAAAAAAAACGTTGAGTATGATTTGGTGACTGAATGTTTATAGTGAATGAATAAGGCATGCCATGTAAATTATTTTACAATTATGTCACGCATCTTTTGAATAAAATCTGTCATTGTTTCTGAGAAAATGTTCCAGGATACTGTTTCATTCATGGTTTTAACACTTATTCAACAACCTTTTGTGGTGGTGAGGATTGTGATGGAGATGTGGGTTTATTGTGAAGGGGCGCCTTCCGCTCTCCGTGGTGCTGAAGCAGGCCCACGTGACCCTCTCCCCCTATGGTTTGTGTGTGTGTGAGATGTGTGTTTACGCCCCTCTTTGGGTTTACTGCTTTTTTTGTACCAACACACAAACAAAACAGCTTCGTCGGCAGTTTCAATCCACCGAGGAAACAATAAAGAAAGATAACGTGTTGGTTGTCCTCTAAAGGTTGCAGATTATTTTGGATCGCCATTTCCAGTCGCCAGTCCATAATGGACACCGACTACTCGGTGTTAGAAAACCCTCTCTGCAGCGAGCTCAAATACTTCTGTAGGAAGATACAGGAGGCCTATCACGACTTCAAGGAGGATCTAATACCTTACAGAGATGATCGCTTTTACAGGTAGGTGAGGTTTATAAATGCAGTCATGATGAAGAAATGTCACTGCGGTGCGAATTTGAGAAGACTGCATTGAATGCGTTGCCTCCACCCAATTTAAACATTGCATGATTTATCTATTAGGGATATAGCCCTAATTCGGAAAAATAAAGTTGAACAGAACCGACAATGAGCTTGTCATCAAACTGAATCAAGAGAAAACCTGTCGACATTATCTTAAGGTAAAAATAATGCAATGCATTCGCTCAACAGCAGGCCCATGCGGCGAATCGCACGTTAGAGCGCCACCTTCTCCATTGACATTCGCTCATAATGCTTTCAGGAGGAAAAAAATAAATTAAATATTAATAAATTATTTAATAAATATTTATACTATGCAGGCTTTAGGGTACTCACTTTTAGTTAACCTAATACTAGCCCAGGGAACAAGTCCGCCTACCTACCACTGTTTGTTTTCATTCGGCACAATGTTGCAGAGTAGTTCACATTTGGAAAAAGTTAAAATGCATGTACCTCATGTGTGCAATGTTCACATTATTGCAAAACGACTTCCAAATCCATTACTGAGCAGCCTAATTAATAAATTAAATGAAACCCTATGATGTGTAACCTCATCATCAGTCACTGACCACAGGTTCTGACGCCACGCCCACGTGGCTGTAGCTCCTCCCCATTGATGACGATGTGTCCTTGTTGACTACAGCTCCTCCCCTTTGATGACGGCGCATCCTAGTTGTCGCAGGTTGACGCTTCCTGGTACACGGATGTGGACTCTATTTGTATTGGGTTGTATTCTTTACGTGTAAAGAGCTGAGAGTACCAATATGGATTTGTAAGTGTAAAAACTGTTCGGCTATAAACATATTGTGACACTGAAGCCCCGGCGTGGAGTCCTGGTGCCCGACACTTTATATCGGCCTCCAGCTGCTAACACCAAATAGCATCGTGTTGTGAGCTAATGTGGACGTATCAGCAGCAGGGCGGCTGTATATATATATATACGAGTTTATCCATGGCTACATTTAGTGGTAACAATTAACATCTCGCTGGTTTGCTGTCACTTTTTTCACTTGATTTATTTAACCCATGAGTGTTGTCTTGAGTGTCTGCCAGCCAATCTCTACCCCACATGGGGACATTTATTTTCAATGATGTTTTGCTCGATCTGTTGACAGATATATCCCTAGTAACGTCTAGTGTTCTTCTAAAGTTTGTAATGCGTCCTGGCTTTCGTTTCTGATCTCTGAACACGCTGGGTGTTGTCCTAACAGACTGGCCCCCATGCGGCTCTATACGCTCTCTAAGAGACACTTCGTCCTGGTCTTCGTGGTCTTCCTGCTCTGCTTTGGCCTCACCGTTTTGATTGGTGTTTCAGGTGAGTTACCACACACACACACACGCACACGCACACACACACTTTATAAACAAATATATAACAAATATTCCATATTTGTGTCCTCCAGGTCCTAAGGTCATCAATGAGCAGCACAATGCTGATCAGTTGCTTCTGAAGAACCACTCAGTAAAGGTCTGGCATGTTGAGAAGATGTATGGAGTAGTACTACATTGTGTTGTATGCATTATGTATGTATTCATTTATGATTGAAGCCACACAAGGAATTCTGTCATTTTCTAATGAAAGGCAGGACAGGAACATGCTGTCTCTGTCTCTGTTTCTTAAATATTATTGCTGATAGTCAACACACATTGAACAACATGCATCATCATTGCAACGTCTTGCTAGCTGCAGGACAATCTGCTTGTCACTATTGACATCATGGCCACAATACAAATACATTTGTGTATTTTTCAGGCTCGCTAATTGGTTTCAAAGCCTGCCCTAAAGGTGCTCTTTTCACTCTCTAACTCTATTCCCAGACCTTCCACCTGGACTCCTCTGTTGTGGACCCAAACATAGACTATGCCTTATTTTTCTAAATCTAATGGAAGTGCAGATTTTCCTAACCTGCCTCCCGGAATAGTATTTCTATCTAGTCAAACGACCTCCTTATTGGTCGTGGCTGCTTACTTTAGGGGCTAAAGATGGTTCCTTGTGCCTTGGGCCGTATGCTTTTTAGTAAGTTCTAATCATTCCAATCTCCCCTTCAGGAGATTATGCCCAGTAGGAGGGTTATTTGCAGGTTGTTTGCATCAACCAATCTCTTAAGAATTGTCTTTCAGGCTACGTTTACATGATGACGGTCTGAACAGAAGACACAAAAGTGGCGTCGCGTCTTCTCTTTTTCTTTTTTTTTTCCAGATTTCTGCGTTTTTAAGCCCCAAAAACGGCGTCACCGTCTAAACGAAAGGCATTTTCGATAAAATATTTGGTTGTTTTCACCCGCAAGCGTCCTTGTGTAAACGGGGCCTTAATTGAAAATCGTAATTTTTACCAAATACCCTTTTATTTCAGACGGTTCCATTTAATTTGAAGTCTGAGCCTCTCACCACCTACAACCAGCAGCTCTGGCTGACCTGTGCGATGAAAGTGGTTCATCGCAATGGTAAGAACCCACACAAAGCACACCTCCCTCCCCGTTAAAGTTCCCTGTCTACCGCTATATATTCAAGTGGAAACCTTTTTTTTTTAATAAGGTACATCCTCTCATAAAAATTAAATTGAGGTACAGACCTTATCGCATTCTGATCGATATCCATAATAATGCTTGTGACGACATTGGTGTGACAAGCCCCTCCGCCCCTAATGATGCTCCGCCTGTCTGCCTAGTGGTGGCCTTCGAGCAGCCCTTTGAGCTCAACGTGGTGCTGAACGGAGTGATGCCGGACGGCAGCGTCACACACATCAGCAACAACGTGCACCAGAAGTCACGCACGCTGCACTGCATCGACGTGAGTGTCCGCGGGAAATCCCTCCCTCTTGGTTTCTTTTTTTTTTTACTTTGGACAGGTTGCAAAATACAACTACTTTGAGTTCAGGGCTCAAGATCCATAGGCTGCAGTCTACCTTGTATGCATCTATGAGAAAGACGCCTCACCCCTTCCTACTCCTTACTGTTATGTTGCTAACATGTCCAGTGAGCCACTTTGGAAAAAAACCCATCTGATAATTACTAAATTCTTCGAATGGTCAAGAAAAGCCCTTGAAGGATAAGGCATTAAGAGCCAGAACAACATTCATTAAAGCAGCACTGACATGGTTTGGTTCTTCATCACCCGTCCAGACATGTGATGAGATCATCGTAGTGCACCTTGGGTACCTGAACTACACCTGCTATCAGATCGCCGTGGGCTTCAAAGGCCTCGAGAACGTCACGTATGACTTCAAGGTTGATTTTGTGGTAAGTCGCTCAGGAAACGTAGTTCTTGAAATTGATTGAAGGTATCGTTGATTTTTTTGCAGAAAATAGTAATTTGTCAAATGTATTTTCCTTTGCACAGTGGAAAACATACAATCCAACCTTCTCTCAAGTGGAAATCTGGTTCCGGTTTGTTTTTGTAGTCCTGACTTTCATGGTCACGGTAAGAAGAGAAGCTTGAGTTCTAGTCTTTCATTTTTGAATGCATGATTTATAAGTTAACATGGTAGTCGTGGCTTCAATTTGGCTTAATCGCATGAAAAAAGCATAATAATTAGAGGAGATCAGCTAGGAGGCGCCACGCATTTATTCTTCCTAGGCTTTATTTACCGTATTTAACAAATACATTTCTCTTTTTCTTCTGTTCTAGTTCATTTGTATTTTGTTAAATATAAAAAATATGAAATGTTAATTGACTCAAAGGTAGACAAAACACTATAAATGATATGCTTTTGATTTTCCATCCTAACTTCTGGTTACTTTGGTTAAAAACTTAAATGAGTGCATTAAATGTGTACCACACCTCTGAAGGGTCGCACTAAAATAACCGGCCGACTCTGCAACAACAAAACAACACTTTCAGCATGATCTGAAACGTGTTCCCTTTCTGTTTCAGTGTTTGTTTGCTCATTCTCTGAGGAAGTTCTCCATGAGGGACTGGGGGATAGAGCAGAAGTGGATGTCAATCCTCCTGCCTCTGCTGCTGCTCTACAACGGTACGTTTCAGGCGGAAATCCCTTATAAAGCCCCCCCCGTTGTGCTGGAACATGGGGCCCCATGGGGCCTCTGAGTGGACACAGTCCCACTGTGTAGGCTGGTCGGTGCACCAAACAGGGCACTGCACTAATCCGGTCGACCTTTCAACGACTACACCTGTTGACGTAGGGTTCCTTCTAGAGGATGGTACAACATCCCCTTCCCACCAGAGTCCTGACCCCAGGAAGCTCACTCTGGGTGCCCCTCCTGGTCTTCTTTCAGACCCCTTCTTCCCGCTGTCCTTCCTGGTCAACAGCTGGTTCCCAGGGATGCTGGATACCTTCTTCCAGGCGCTCTTCCTCTGTGCCCTGTTGCTCTTCTGGCTCTGCGTCTACCATGGCATCCGGGTCCAGGTGAGTCCGTCCGTCCGTATGTATATACGTATTAACCTATCTACCCAACTATTTTTATATGCCGGATAATGGATTATAATCATTGACAATACTGATGACTTTTTTGCAGCGTACCAAAAGTAGGCGAGGTATAGGTCTATTTGTTTGAGAAGGGGTCTTATAACAACATAAAAAGTAAATTATCAGTATTGATATTTTGATACTGGCAAGTTATCGTGTTATTCTTTGGCAAGCCTGTTTCAAGAAGTCTGATCAAATCATTGGTGGTTCAGATCAATGATTTTCAGTTTTAACATTGCAAACATTGCATTTATTTTGGGAATAACTCTGGCAGCCAGAGGGATTACACAGTCACACATCTATTGTTGATCCCTTTCTCCACGCACCTTTTTTACTTTCTTCAGGGGGAGAGAAGATTCCTCACCTTCTACATGCCCAAACTGGTCATCGTTGGTCTGCTGTGGCTTGCGGCCGTCACACTGGGGATATGGCAAACGTGAGTCCGAATCATCAACCCAGCATGGTACTGGTTGCAGTGTGAAGTACACAACGTTCTCCTGTCTTTGGTTTTTATTTTTTACCCTACTTTACTTTCTCCTTCTCATGCAGAGTCAATGAACTCCAGGATCCCACCTACCAATACAAAGTCGACATATCCAACTTCGAGGTCCGTTGTTTTATGTTATTACCGGTAATGACAATGTTGTCTCAGGCATTATGGATATTTACGGCTTGGGTAAGAGTTAATTTACATAACCTAAACAGGCTTATAAAAGCAGTTCCTGTTACATTATACTCAATCAATATTAATAATAAATCAATTTTTGTGGGATAACCTTTTAGGAAGCTGTGTCCGCTGAAGCTAGAGGTAGTAAATCTCTTTATCTGTAGGGCATGAAGATCTTCTTCCTGATTGTGGTAGCGTTCTACATCCTCTACCTCATCTTCCTGGTGGTCAGAGCTTGTTCAGAACTCAAGAACATGCCCTACTCAGGTAGCTTGTTATACGGCTGACATTGGCACTCCCTTAGAAACATCTTCACTCTATTGACCCATGTCAATTGTACCACCAGATCTCCGCCTGAGGTTTTTGACATCTTTGACCCTTGTGGTGCTAATTATAAGGTATGTTCTATGAGGAATTTAAAACGTGGATGGTCCCAATATGAACCTGTCCATTCTGAACCTAACCCCGACTATTCATGTCTCTAGTATGGTCATACTCTACCTGCGGTTCGGTGCCAAGGCTCTCCAAGACAACTTTGTGGCTGAGCTGTCCACCCACTACCAAAACTATATCCTTTTTCACTGTTAAGGATTTCACTTCATGGCTGAAGATACTTTTATATGGTTGCATGTTTGAGTGAAGTTTTGTTTGTCTGACGTTTCCTTTACTCGAAACTTACCAGCCGAATTTCTATCTTTCTACGGCCTGCTCAACTTTTATTTGTACACACTAGCGTTTGTGTACTCTCCTTCTAAAAACGCTCTTTATGGTATGTATCATTCCTAATTGAATTCTTATTATTTTTGGCTGCTTTGCCATGATTTTGCATTAATGCTTGGATTTAATTTTCAAGACTCCCAGTTGAAGGACAACCCTGCTTTCTCCATGCTCAACGACTCCGATGACGAAGTGATCTATGGGTAAGATTCAACGCCTCCACAATGATGCCTCATGTTGGAAGTAGAGTCCATCATTGGTTCTCAAACTGGTACACCGTTAATTGTGCTATTTAGTGGTACGCAGAGGAATCTCCAAAAAAAAAAGATCTCTAAAAACATATCAAAATTCTAGTACAAATGGACATACATTAACCATGAGATCATTAAAATGTGGTTTAAAATATGTTAAAGGAATAAATGTGCCTCCTGCATGAATTTTGCAAAGTTGAATAGGGCCTGCCTCCGCTGCAGTAGTTTTTAGTTTGATTTTGAGTACCACAATGGGGGTACTCTTAAGCTGGTACACAACATAAAGAGTTTGAGAACCACATGACACAACAGCCTGTGTCCTACAGGCTCCCATCATTGACGTGTTTGATTTTACTTACTCTACTACACTCAGTTTGCCTCTTGGTGTCCCTTTTGGTTGCAGGAGTGACTATGAAGAGATGCCCCTGCAGAACGGCCGGGCCATTAAAGCAACCGCCAAGTACCAGGACGAGAGTGACAGTGACTGAATGCTGCTGAATCCCCTTCTTGCTTGACTTTCCCGGTTGGAAGAGTATGGACTCGTGCCGTGGCCAAAATAAAACATGAAACTGTACATAAATATTTTTTTTAAAAGATAGATTTTAAATGTGTACTGAATGTCATTCTGCTGAAGTTTTGCAGCTATGCAATGTTTAAAACCCTTTCCACACTTCAGTTAATGTCCTTTCATGGGTTTAAGGGATTTTCACATTCACATAACAAATGCCCATCACTAACCACAACCCTCACATTACAGTTTGGATAGCCAGCATTTACTATGATGGAGCAGGAAAGTTGCCACGATGGTATTTGTAATGGGTTTCATTCATATTTTAATATTTGTGTATGTGCTTTATGTTCAACCACTGATGTTTTGGTGCTTGTTTTACTTCTGCCAGTGATACAACAGGAAACGCATTTCTTTTGGAAATCTGAGACCACAATATCGGATTCAAAAAGCAAGTTTAGCAAGCATATATGTGTATGCTCTTGCCAAAAATGATTGATCTATAAACATTGGCTACTTATAGGACTGTTCCATTCCTTAAACAAAGCTTTTTTTTGTGATTGTGCTTGTTTTCTTCTGCAACTTGCATCATGCTTTTGGTGTGTGGCGTGAGAAGAAAAGTGACAGGACCAGTAATGTTGGCTATTGATGTTGATGCCATGAGACCAATTCAATTTTTAAACGGTTAAGTATTTAAAGAAACCTCTTTTCAATAATCACTTTTCTCCGCTACTGTAATAGTGTTAAGACACATTGCTGTTTATACAAGTGCAATTTTTGACTCTTGAAAAAAAGAATTAAAGTATTCTGATCGAGATTGTGCCTTTACTGTCATACCAGGGTTAAATCGCATTTTATAGACTTTGATTTATTTCATGAATGTAACTGTTGATTGAAGTATATTTAATGTTTAAGAGTGGTACATATGGTACCTCTGTGTTGAGGGACCTACTTGCAATACAGTATATGTGTTGCTTATTAAAATAAACTTGTGTTCTGCACCGTTATATCATAGGTGAACTAAATGATGTGTGTTGGTGGGTGGGAGGAAAATATCAGAATCTGTAACAAAAGTTTATCCAAACAGTACACCAACACAAACATCATTACATACGTCAGTGAAGTTTATCCCTATTAAACCTGAGAATACATGTCATCTCAAACAAAGTCAACGTTCAGAAGTGGATTCAGATGGCCAGGCCGAACACACTCATGATGCAGTACATGGTCTTGTTCTCCCATCTCACTGTGCAGCTTCCTGTGGCGATACAATAAAACAAAACATTTCCTTCAATAGCCTTCCATTTCTCCTCCACTGATATTAAAAAAACTACAAGTGATCTTATTGTGATACGAACGTGTTATCAGTGCTTGCGTATATCTATCAGTGTTTGCAGATCATAACATGACGCCTCCAGGCTTACCATCAGTGGTGTTGTCCCAGAAGCAGGTACTGGCTGTCTGCAGACCTGCTCCGTTCTTCTGCATGATGATACAGGTCACTGGAGGCACACACACACGGGCCGTTTAAGGCGACCAAACGGGAGCAGAGGCCATTTGAAAACTGTTTCTACTGGAACACCTGCTTCACTTGTTGCAGATTTAGCTCGAGCTTTGGTTTATTTTTCTCCCGATATACATTAATATAGATATTTTTGGGCCCCTAACACAGTATTTGAAGACGTTCCCGAAATTCAGCCGTGGTGCAGAGTTACAGCCACTGCGAGCCAGACGCGCGTTGAGCTTTACCGAAACGCGCCGTTTCGGTGTCTGTAGTTTTAATGCAAATGAGCAGGAGAGAGGCGGTTCAAGGAGGAGGGTGGGGGTGTGGCCCTGAGCAGCTTGCGGCCACGGTACCATGCGCTCTGATTGGATGTATCGCAAGGGCAAGGCGCACACAGCCTATGGCCGTGTTCTGTAAATATTCTAGAACACTCCGGGTGCTCCGGCGGGAGTCCTGGAGCTCTATAGCTAAGTAATATTGTATTATACATAGATATCTATATCATATAAGATATATTATGATGGCCAAAAGCTGTGTGCGCCTCCAGACGATATCATGAATCTCAAACGACTGCGTCGGGTTCTCCGACGTCTCTGGTTCTTCCAGGTCAATCTGAAGTAGACTGAACCACGACATGGAGGAGAAAGGGATTGTTGCCACGATTATCTCCCACCGGAGCCTCGCTGCCGAGGGACCACCACCTCGGCAGCGGGCAGCGCTGAGGCGGTGGTCCCTCGGCAGCGGGCAGCGGGAAGCGAGGCTCAAGCGGGATACAACAATCCCTTTCTCCTCCATGTTGTGGTTCATGTACTTCAGGGAGTCAAAGCCAAAGTTCCTTTCCCCCCAATTCCTTCTCCACCATGGCTGAGTTAACCCCTTATACGAGTCTCGTTGTGTAAATACCAGAGACGAGAGTCTGAAGTGTAAATCTCAGCAACAGCAGAAGGGTTATCCAAATAACAAAGAATTGTACAATACTTGCGTTAAAGTCCTGGAGCTCTATATCTAAATAATATAAGATGATATTATTATACACAGCCAAAAGCTGTGTGCGCCTTCAGACGATATTATGAATCACAAACGACTGCCCAGAGTCATAAGGGGAGGTGGCATCTCCCCTTAATGACGGAAATACAGGGAAACTTCACAAACGGCTCGTGTCTTCTGAGGTTCGTTTTTTCAAAGGCGGAGCAGAATGACTAGTGCTCGTTTTACAACCAAAAAAATTTCTAGCCACTGGGGGAAGCATAGGTAGGCTAGGGGAACTCATGTTATTGTTAGAAAACCTCAGAAAGTGACAGTTTCATGCCATGGGATCTTTAACAAATAGACCCACCTCCACACTCAATTTTTCAGATATACAACATTTTAATTGTGTTCAATCTAAATCTTAGATCTTAATCGACATCCAAAATCGACACTTTATATCTATATCGAAATGCTTAATCTGAAGCTATATTGTATTAAGAAATCTAAATCTTTATATCTTAATCTAGATCCTAAATCGAAATCTGTATTGTATGTCTAAATCTAAATCCATACAAAGTATTTACTCATTATGTCTGACTTCAAAGCAGTCATAATTTGGGTA
Organism: Melanogrammus aeglefinus; assembly: GCA_900291075.1. Taxonomy (NCBI): domain Eukaryota; kingdom Metazoa; phylum Chordata; class Actinopteri; order Gadiformes; family Gadidae; genus Melanogrammus; species Melanogrammus aeglefinus. Next base: position 158,657 of record OLKM01000311.1, on the reverse strand, counting down.
AGGCATCAAGTGCATGGGCAGGGACGCGCGCACCACGGACAGCCGTTCAAGCTGTTTGACATCTTACTCAAACCACCAGGTAGCAGCAGCTCTGCAGGTTGGACCTGCAGAGCTGCTGCTACCTGGTGGTTTGAGTAAGATGTCAAATGCACTCAAAGTGATTTGAGTGCAGGTCCGGCCTGCAGAGAGTGAATGACTCTCACACTGCTGTTTAGGAGTCAGAGCTAATCAGTATATAATGTATGATAATTAGCATATTTGTTGAAGGATTTAGATTTAACACATAATATCATCTTTATATATGCGTCATGGAAATTGCAGTGCAGTCTGGAGGGGTGTGAATCTGCTCAATCTGGGAAAAACCAAGAATGTGCGAGTTAAATCTGGAACAAGTGAATATATTTGAGATAAAAATATAGAATAGCTAAGGCTGTTCTGATAGTGTGTGTGTGTGTGTGGTGTGTGTGTGTGGCGTGTGTGTGTGTGTGGTGTGTTGTGTGTGTTGTTGTTGTGTGTGCAGCAGAGGGTTTCCAACTAGCCCCATGTGAACAGAAGGCTGTTCTCCATCCACTCACCGATGTACTTGAAGGGTTTGTTCAGCTTGCCCAGCTGACCCAGACACTGCTCCACCACATTATTTGGTCCACTGTGCACCCCTGCTGTGCTGGTAGCCATTCCGCCCAATCACACCCCCTCTACAGACTAACCGGCACACAACGCAAGGTTTAAAGTTAGAACCACATCACAACCAAAGGCAATAAGAGATTAAAGCACTTTCAGCCACCGACTGTGTGTGTTGCTTTTTCGCCAGGTGGTGACGCCATGGCAACGGTTGGCCACCATCATGTTGTCCTTAGCAACGGGTCTCAATAGCCTCCTAGCTTATGTTAACAAGTCCACGTTTCACGGGTTTAAGGGATCTTCACAGCCGACATAACAAATGCCATCGTCTAATCCCAACCCTGAGAACTACTGTACAGTTTGTTTGGCCAGCATTTACTATGATGGAGCAGGAAGGTGGCTAATATGTATATTACTGTGTATGTGATTAAGTAAGAATAACATCACAACTAAAAGCAATAAGAGATTAAACTACTTTCAGCCAGAACTCGTGCGTTTGCCTTGTTTGCCAGGTGATGACATCATGGCCAATGGGATGCTACCATCATGGTGTCCTTAGCAACGGTCAGGAACCATAATGCCGTCCTTAGCAACAGGTCGCTATCCGTCAGCGATAGCCTCCTAGCTAATGTTAACAAGTCCCCGTTTAACGATGATAAAGACACAACAGCCGGCTCGGTGTTTCAGTCTTACCTCTTTTATGATGGTGCTCACCTCTTCGACGACGAAGGCGGTCTAAGCACGGTACAAACCACAAGCGCACACAACGTTTAACTGGATACACGAGTCACTTTTTTTAGTTGTGTGCTATTTGTTTGCTTTTTTTTCTTTTAGTATGCATCATAAGTACACTTTACACATCATAAAAGTAGATACACTGATGATTAAATGTGCCGGACTTGCCTCCTCCGCTGCTTGGTCCTCTTCCATCGCCTGACCTCTCTGCGTCGCAGCCGGGCAGAGATCACCACTGCGCATGCGCGGGTAGCCTCCTTCACAGCTAGTTGATGCGTATAATGCTGCAGGAGCTTTTTTGAGCCAGGGTTAAATGTTATGTTTATTGTTAGGCTTTAGTTGGCCTTATCTTAAATGCTTTAATTAAGTGAGATGTATTTAAACTTCATCACATAAGCTATTTGCTTAACTCTTGACTTTATTGATTTCCAACCTTGAAGCCATTTAACATTTCTTTACGTCTTATGTGGCCTTAATAAAACATTTTTTCAACTTTGCATTACAGCACTCACCGCATTTTCTGCAAGAAATGCATTATGTAGTTTTACATTTTACTCTTTGATTTGATTCCCTTTGCAATTTAAGTCTTGCTCTTAAAAAAAGAGTTGCTTTTTTGCTCTTGTAGCATTTTACACCCTTAACAGGCGTTCAACAATTACGTTTCATTCGAAGAAATAAATAAATAACGTTTAAATGGTGGGCCAGGCCCTGTGTTGTTGCAGGGACCTTGGGTATCCACTAGAGGGCGAAGCTTTGGACTGAGATCGTAAACTTTTTTTCGTTAACCAGCTTGTCTCAATTCGATTATTTGATTAATTGGCTTTATGCACAGCTCCACGACTTCCTGAAATAAACCAGCTCGTTTATTTCCTGTCTTACATTATTGGACCAACTGATTAATCCAGGTGTGTCTGACCTCACAACAATGGTCAGGCACACCTGGATTAATCAGTTGGTCCAATAATGTAAGACAGGAAATAAACGATCTGGCTTATTTCAGGAAGTCGTGGAGCTGTGCATAAAGCCAATTGGATGATGAAATCACACAGAATAATGAGGAGGAGGAGCAAGGTAGGCCTACTTTTATTACTCTGTTTTCTGGGAATAATTGACACAAGCAGAAACCAGAAAACAAGCCGTTTTTTCGTTTTGTGAAAAAAAAAACGATGATCAAAGTTTCAGTTCGTTTATTCGTTTTTTGGTTCTTACTTAACAAAACGAATTTACCACTCAATATCTGGTTTCGGTCGGTGGGCGGGTCCTCCGATTGGCTTGTTAACCTGTGCTCTTCATAATAAAAGTTCTTCCGTTTGATAATGTAGACAAACTATTATAGACACTAGCAGACACAGAGGACCCCATCACCCACAGTCAAGACTGACACGGCTTCAAATAACAATAATAGTATTCATAATCATTTGAAAATGAGAACTTATGAAGTTATGATGACTTCAGTGCAGTTGACATTAAGTTATGACATGAAAAGTAGACCTGAGGGCTTTACTACGACGGAGGCTCAACATATCCAGGCTCTGTATTCATTATCCGGCTCAACAAAACCTAAAGCCCCGGTCAGAGTTAACTGGTATGAGTGGTGGTCATTGTCCGGCTCTGAGCTTTGCGCTCTGTGCGCGTTCACATCAGAGGAGCTGCGATCGCGGTCTGCTGATTTCCTCACAGAGCTATGAGGAATACAATAATGATCACAACACAACACATCTGACAGCTGAACATTCCGCATCTGTTGACCTTTATCCGTTTACAGTAAACGAATTATTTTTTCTTGTTGGAAGATATTTAATATTGTTTTCATATAATTATTTACTGCCGGTGATTACAGAATGCGAGTAGGTCTATGTGTTATATTGAAAGCGAGGCTGGGTGTGCCTATGAATATATGGCTACAGGGAGCTTTTTAAGGTGCTGTACAAGCAAATCATATTGTCTACTCTTTACAGTGCAGTGTACAGTAACCTTCCAATATCGACAGTTGTGACAGTCATGTCAGCAGGTAAGCTTCACTCATTCCAGGATGTATTATGCTTTGTCCAATAGCCTACTTGGAACATGTTTTGAAATGGATCTATAGTAGATTACAGAAATTTGCTCATAACAGGCCAGCTGGAATACAAAGCAAACTCTTTGTATTCCAGCTTTTTTTTGTGATGTTTTTATGATGTTTTAATGTTGCGTTGTTAATGTATTAGACAACTTCTCTATAGGGTGGGTCTGCAAAAGGTCTTGAACTGTGTGGCACACTGATAATAAAAGGTTTGGGAACCACTGCTCTACGGTGTTCATTCCCACTCTTTTTTCTATTATTTTTTTTATCAAAAGCTGCATTAATAGCCATTCAATAGACGTATGTCCACGCTATCGCCATTCTCTAACGTACAAAATACAGTAGGACAATAGATTAAGAACAAGCAAAGTCTCTCATATTTTTACTCGCACATTTTACAATATCCTCACTTCCACATGACAAAAACAATTGAAATGGTTGCACTTTTCAAGGGTTGCAGTTTCAAAACAGTACACCCTATTAATATCCTCAAAACCCAAACCCTTGCAACATTTCCATAAATATGCCTATTTTTTTAAAAAACAATTATACTAGTCCCTTTATTTCTGAGAGATTGGGAATGAGTTCTGGTCCATGAGCTCGCCCACTCTCTCCTGGAGGGTCTGAACCACCTCTGCCAGAATGAAGACGTGTGTGTCATCAAGGTCCTGGATAATGAACTTTTTTCCTAGTGCAGAGGTCTCGTCCAGGTATAAGAGGAATTGCTTCATAGCAGGGTCACTGTGGATTTAAATAGAACACAAACATTTCTGTAAATTAGGAGTCAAATGGTGCAATGGTTGTTTTGTGTTCACTCGTGTTAGACAAACCCACCGCCTACTTGCAGTAAAACAAGTTTATAAAGGGGTGCAGTCTTTGCGCAGCCACTTTATGTATGTGTATCTTACCATTCGACCAGAACTCCCTTCAGCACGTTGACCATTCTGACGGTCCAGAGAGTGGTTGGTTCTGCGAAGCTCTGTTTTTCTGCAATACAAGAGACCTTCAGCATAGGGGCTAGCCTTTCTATCATGGACCGATTTGCTTTGGCCATATAATTACAAGATTGCTAGGATTCATGTGAATCCAACTTAGAATAGCGACGCCTTTGCCGAGCTCATAATTATAGAACACATGCGTTGGCCCTTGTTTCTGTTTCAGCTGATAGTTGTTTCCCTAATAATAAAAGCATAATTTGGAATAAGTACGACTGATTAGTAAAACAACCCCCTCACTTACATTAGATTCTACAAAATACAATAAAAGAAAGCTGATTAGCATACAATGTCAATGGACAGGATAATGAATTGAACTTACCTCTGTTTTTTTATTAATCATCTGTTGTTTCTCTAAGTAGCTCTGATGTGAAGCAACGATGCTAACAATGCATTCTGGGATATGTTAAAGTACGAATCGCGTCGAGGGACAAACTTCTTTTGTCTTTAAAGCCCTAGTCAAAACCAGCGGCGGGCTTTATCTCCCACTGAAAAAACCTGAGTCCCCTCAAAAAACCCCGAGTCATATTGTGATGACACAAATTAATGGGAAATATGTTTTAATAATAAAGGGGCAAGCAACACGGGAATGCATGGGCCAACTCTCGTGGCCGATACTCGCACGACCCTGAGAGCTGCATTTATGTAAAAACACATTGACACACACACACACACACACACACACACGAATGACGTATCGCGCACAACCAGGGCCGTGATTTCCACAATAATATGTATATGAAGACATCGGACTGACTTATATGTAACAATCTGAACTATGAAATACATTTTTCATGTGCGTGATGGTGTGAATGATGATGACCGTTGCTGCTTGTGATGTGAATAGGCGAGTCATATCTATTGTAGTGTGTACTATTATTTGTTGCGTCTATAAAGGTAGCCTAATTGCACCTGGCTGCCACAGCCATAGAGAGGAGTTGCGACACACTAATCGCGCCGGCAGGGTGGTCACGTGGTTCATGCAAGCCTGTATAGATCCAAAACGCGCCGCGCTGCCGTGTTCTTCAATGGGACTGACAGCAGCGATTGCAATATTGAATGATAAATATGAATTAAAAAACACATACCCAAGTACTGAAAAACACGAACAAAGTGAAGGAACAGGGATGACAAGTGTATATATAAGTGTTAACAAGAGAGGAATACTGTGAGGGAAGGGGACACTTAAAAAAGCAATACAATTAAAATGGACCACTGGTTATAAAACCCTCCAGCAAATGCAGATTCCACTGCCTAACATCTGCATGCTGCAAAGGAGGATGCACCATGTAAAGCTGGACCCAGTGTTTGAGATGCTTAGTGTTTAGAAAAAATCGTCTCCACATATATCAGGCTGAGGTTTGTGGAACCAAAAACAAGTGGGAACAAGGACAAGGACTAAGCAAACATGTCACACAGTAAGTGTGAACAAGAACAGCAAAGTAGAGCGAGGGGGTATCAATAAATAAAACAATGTTAGTCATGTGTGGAACAAGAACAACAAATGTTAACAGGTGTGCATTGTGGCAGGCACCAAACAGGGTTGTGGGTCAACGTTTTTTTATTGCGTTCACCTCACGTGAAAAAAACGGTAAAGTAAAAGTCAACATAAGTTCTTCCTCGTATGGGGGAAAAAGGGAACCGCTCCGGGTCTGGTCCGGCTGCGGGGTCGGCGTCTCTATCGCTCCCGTCCTCTGCTGCTCAGTCCTGGGGAGAGGCGTCACAGCGTTAGAATGGGTCCGGACAATCTCCCCCTACCGCGTCTCTCCAACTCGGCCGCGTTCCCCGACTGGTGCGCGGTCGGTCCTTAAGAGCCCTCCGCCGTCTCCCTCCCCCAGGTGCTCCCAATGTCCGTGATTGCCCGGGTGCGCTCGATACGCGCTCCCCGGCCGCCACGCCGAGCGGCACATACCTCCGTCGGACTACTTGTCCGCCGAGAGGGCGCTGTCCCCGGCGCTGGCGGGGCTCGACCTCCTCCGTTGGATCGGGGTGGCCACAGCGTGTAGATCTAACTTGTAAAACAAGAACAAAGTGAAGGAACCGGGAGGAATATTATAAGTTATTAATAAACAAAGAAACTACTCCACATACATCAGGCTGAGGTTAAGGATAGTAAAGTGCATCAGCTCGAAAGGAAGGACAACAATCGCAGCAGTCGCCGCCGCCGCCGCCACCACCACCACCACCACCACCACCACCACCACCACCACCACCACCACCACCACCACCAGCCACCAGCAGTCGCCACCACCAACAGCCGTCTCCAGCACAAGCGGCCACCACTAGCAGTAGAAGTCGACACCACCATCCTTCGCTACCACCAGCCAGCTCAAGCAGCCAGCGCCTCAAGCAGCAGCGACCTGCAGCAGCAGGGTTTGCCGGCACCAGCCAGCTCAAGCCAACAGCCACCCCCATCAGCATCCACCATCAGCCGCATCCACCATCAGCCGCATCCACCATCAGCCGCAGCATCCACCATCAGCCGCATCCACCATCAGCAGCATCCACCATCAGCCGCATCCACCATCAGCAGCAACCACCATCAGCAGCAACCACCATCAGCAGCATCCACCATCAGCCGCATCCACCATCAGCCGCATACACCATCAGCAGCAGCAGCCGCCACCAGCACCAGCAACCACCACCTGCAGGAGAGTGAAAATACTCAGACAAGACCTTGAATAGCCTGTAGGTCAATGAGTTTCCCCCCAACCCGTCGTTTATCAACCTTATTGATCCTAGTACCGGTAATCCTACATCAATAACTAAAGATGTTCGAGAGACCCAGATGCTCAAGGCCACAAGAACAAGTGTAATTCCCGTACATAGCCACAAACCAAGTTGCGATGCTAACACAAAGCTTCAAGGGACAGCATAAAGACACTTACGGGTATCCAGGGGGGGCGGGAGTTCAGCACAATGCTTAGCCAATCAGAGCACATAACTGAGTCCATGCCTGCCCAGTAGATACGTCACAACACATAGCCCAGGGGGCTAGAACGTTCCAGGTAACGCATCCTTCAGATTCCCTACTAAGGGTATCTCCACGCGTGCGTAATACAATTCCCCTCCTTTTGCTTCATAGAGATTAGTCCAAAACTTTACCAAATAAAGTGAGTTAAAGCAATCCTGACTCGGCAGACTTTTTCCAAAAGAACACAGCAATTCGAGCTGACTAACTAGCAGGCAATGACTGAAAATCGGTCGTCTACCAAGATACCAAATATATACTATTACGCTGTGCACATACAAATAAAGATCAGTATATGCATCATGAAGGCCCTCTGATATAATATAGAGTTGACAATTCAAAAGAGGTAGCAATTTAAAGGTTGGGTATGGGATTTGCGAAACGCCAGCAGATTTTGAAAATACACAACTCAAATGTTCCTACCCCCTCTCCTTCAACGCTGACACTGACTCTACCCATTCCAAGTTCATGGATGCGCAATCATGCACGAGCGCGAACAAGCGCGAACACAGATGTGCGAGAGCGAGCCATTAGCTAGTTGGCTAGCTCCAGTACCTACCGCAGGATAACAACCAACAGAAAATGGAGTTAGAATCATGCCAAAACCCCACGCACACAAAACGTGTTTTACTCACGCACAATGATCCACACACACACAAAACGTGTTTTACTCACGCACAATGATTCATTCACACACACACACACACACACACACACACACACACACACACACACACACACACACACACACACACACACACACACACACACACACACACACACACACACACACACACACACACACACACACACACAAACGTATTTCTTCAAGGACAAACTAAAATCTTTTAAGTACTAACTAAAATCGTTCAAGTACAAAACAATTCTACAAGTACGGAACTTAAAGTTGCGCGTAGATCTGAATGCTTTGTGCGTGGATCAGCAAGGCGGAAAATTAGTGCCAAAAGTCACGTGACAAACAAATGTCCTGTAGTGTGAATCACAGGACATTTGTTTGTCACGTGACTTTTGGCACTAATTTTCCACGCGCAACTTTTAGTTCCGTACTTGTAGAATTGTTTTGTACTTGAAGGAATTTTTTTTGTACTTGAAAGATTTTAGTTTGTAGCCTACTTGAAGAAATATGTTTCTGAGTGTGTGTGTGAATCATTGTGCATGAGTAAAACAAGTTTTGTGTGTGTGTGGATCATTGTGCGTGAGTAAAACACGTTTTGTGTGTGTGTGGGGTTTTGGCGTGATTCTAACTCCATACCAGAAGCTTGCTCTGGGTCACGAGCTTTTGAGTATGTGCAGGAAGGGGTCACATGCGGGGGGAGGGGGAGTGTAGTACGACCGTTTGATTGACGTACTTACTGTCCAAAGGCACTCTGTGGTTCTGGAAATCATTGGCTGGAGTTTTTCGAGCTCTGCCCGTTCCACAGATGATTGACTTGCTTAATTTTCATGTCAGTTTTTCTAACTCAGTGGCTGAAAGTGGGTTATGATAAGGATTTCAAGTAATTTTGCAAAAATGGCCAAAAAAGAGAATTCCATACCCAACCTTTAATCAAGTTGCCCCCTGAGATACCTTCACAGGTGGCGAAGTCGAGCTAACAAACTTGCAGGCAATCGGTCGTCTACAAAGATAAAAATATATATAATTACTCTATGCATATATAAATATCAGTATATGCATCATAAAGGGCCTCTGATACAATATAGACAGTTGACTATTCAAAAGAGCTAGCTATTTAATGCACTTACCTCAGAAGTTACTCGATGGCCAGCAATGGAAATGAATGATCTCCTACGCCGTCAAATGAATGTTTTGGAACTATGCGAGGCTCCATACCCCGGAAGTAGGCGGCAAAAAACGCTATAACGGAGTCCAATGGAAGTGTCGCCGCTCTGTTATATCTATCACTCTGATCGATCACTCTGGCACTTAACAATCCAGACCCCAGATCACAATCACAACTCCTCTGGCGCCGCCTACTGCTTTTACAAGCCATGACAGGCGAGGGATATGACGTCGGGCTACAGCTGACCAATCCGCTTCCAACCGGAAGTCGAATTTCCGTACTTCCTCTCTGAGTTCGCTTGTTTTTCCTCCTCCCGTACGAAAGGTAGAAAACATTGCGCATCCTTCTTCGAGGCTAATTCTTTACTACGGCAGCATGAAGAACAACGCCACGGTGCCCGCCTTCCTGACCAAGCTGTGGACGCTGGTAGAGGATGAGGATAGCGACGGGCTGATCCGCTGGAGCCAGGTGACGTCTGTCCCCACGGCGGTCCGCAGCAGGCGGACACACAGCCTCAGAGCACCCCCCCTGTTAGGAACAGCGCTGTTACCATGAGTGTCCATTGGGGGAATCCAGTGATTAGCCAGAGATTAGTGGCGCTGGTTAGCTTACGGTCCTGGTGTAGCAGCTAACCGGTGGCTACCTAGTAGGAGTGCCCACATATGGCTCTGTTACTACTTACCCCATGGCGCTCTGTTACTGTCCCCATAGGGCTCTGTTAGTGTCCAGATAGAGCTCTTTCACTACTGACCCCATTAGGACACTGTTACTACTGTGCCCACAGGGATGTGTTGCATTTTCCCCCACAGGGCTCTGTTACTGACCCCATAGGTGTTACCATAGGGCTCTGTTACTGACCCCATAGGTGTTACCATAGGGCTCTGTTACTGTCCCCATAGGGCTCTGTTAGTGTCCAGATGGAGCTCTTTCACTACTGACCCCATTAGGACACTGTTACTACTGTCCCCATAGGGCTGTCACTGTCCCCATAGGGCTCTGTCACTGACCCCATAGGGCTCTGTCACTGACCCCATAGGGCTCTGTCACTGACCCCATAGGGCTCTGTCACTGACCCCATAGGGCTCTGTTACTGTCCCCATAGGGCTCTGTCACTGTCCCTCTGTCCCCCTCATTGGACCCCAGTTATGATGTCCCATCGGTTAACACCAAATACTTCTACACAAACACCTATTCTAAAAATAAAAACTATAACTTGTGAGATTTTATCTTTATCTTTTATCTTGAGGTTATCACTCTTGTTAGCTCAAAATGTTTGTGATTAAAGTGTTAATGTTGGCTGTTTGTTGTCTGCACTCACAGGAGGGTAACAGTTTCCTTGTGTTGGATGAGCAGCGTTTCGCCAAAGAGACCCTCCCACGGTTCTTCAAGCACAACAACATGGCCAGCTTCATCAGACAACTCAACATGTGTATGTTCTGCTACTCCTGGCCACACGCACATCACACCGAAACATGGAAGACCTAAGATTTAGTCAGGATTTCTTTTGGTTGAATATTTCAACGTGAAGCACTGAAACGTGCGATTATTATAGCAATTCACTATTTCTATTATTTAGCACCTGGATCAAGCTGACTACAGATACAGCCGTGTAAATCCAGTTAACATGGTGCAACAGGGCTATTTCTATCTGACACTAAAACTTCATCCCAGTGGTTCACAGTGGTATGTCGTGTTTGCAGACGGATTCCGTAAAGTCATGCACATTGACACCGGTGTGGTGAAGCAGGAGAGAGACGGGCCGGTGGAGTTCCAACACCCCTACTTCAAACACGGACAGGACGACCTGCTGGAGAACATCAAGAGGAAGGTGGGGGCCAGTGCCGTCTAAACGTTCTCCAAGATGGAGGCTTTAAAAGAGTCAATCCTCCCGTGGCCCCGGGGACACACTTATTACATTTGCACGACCCCGGCTTCCTCCATCATCTTCGCCACCTTTTTAAATAAATCTCTGTTTCTCGTTTTCCGACGGCGAAAACAACACGACTATCGTGCCCTTCTACTTCCGGCTCATGGCCCCCGGAAAGAATCTCATGCGCAGGACACAAAATCCAATTCCAGTCCGATTTAGCGTATACATGCATGATTAATACGACTATCAATGTAATGATCTAGTGGTCTTTACCCGACTATGAGAAACCCGATTAGATTTTAATCCTGCTAAGGTGTATGCATGCATAGTTATAATCCAATCATAATCGGACATACCCTATAATGTGATTTCCTTGAGTGTATGACGCACTGAGTGAACCAGAAAGGCCCAATCCCAATGTCCAGACTCGCTGACTTTGCTGCGCGTTCTCCCAAAATGATTAAGGCTTTAGGGCTGTCCCAATGTCGAATTCCATAGGGCGTGAAGGATTGAATCCACACTTACCGAGCCCTTTCCGTGAGTCTGCATCATTAAACGTTGTCAAGGTAACATGTGCTCTCATGAATGATATACCTATCTGAGCCCATGGGGCCTCACGCACTCCCTCACTTAGCACCTGAGATCCATTAAGTCTGTGAGTCCTTAGTCCTAAAGGCCCATTCACACCCTACGGTAAATACGGATATGGACCGTTTCGTCCGGTCCCGGAGGTGTTTCGACCGTCAGTGGGTCCGTCGCCTCCGGAGTGCTCCGGGAGAACCGGAGCAATACCACCGGAGACCGAGGGGGCAGTAGAGAGTCAAAAGTCAAACCATTCGCTAAAATAGATAAGAGTATAATATCTGATATGTATATATAAAGTTTTATACTTATATTATACTATATCCCTGACCTTTTTATGTTATTGTACCTCTGCTTTGGCAATGAGTACTGTCATTAACAACATTTTGAGGAGATAATCTGCGGGTTGGTGAGGGGTGTCACATGCCACCGCCTACACTTTGTGCACTTTTTGCCGATTTCGGATGACACAAAGCAAAATCATCTCTACAGATGTCATGTTTGCGGATTGTCGATGCCGTTAATTTGTGAAACGACAGTCACTGCCCTCTAGAGGATGTACTGCGTAACATCCACAACAACGCCCAAACCAGACGGAGGTATGAAGGGTAGTCCCGGAGGCAACGTGTGGGGCGGACGGACGAATTTCGTCCGGATCCGGAGGACTTTAGTCCTCAGAGCTCACTTTGGGATTGGGCCGAACATTGTTTTTGTTTCAAACATGGTAATATGTTTTTATATGATTGTCAACATACCGTCTAAGTGAGGATTCAGCCTCTTGGACACTTGTAGTATACGCCCACACTTGTGCCCAAGGCCCTTCCACTACATGCTGCCACAACGCACTGCAGCTGTAATTATTTTGTCAACTGCAGGTTTCCAACACGCGTCCAGAAGAGACTAAAATCAGACAGGAGGATCTGAGCAAGATCCTGGCCAGTGTGCAGAATGTCCACGGCAAACAGGAAACTATGGACAGCCGACTCTTAGCGTTGAAAAGGTTCTTCACCCTTCCTGTTAGCCAAAGAGTTTACATCTATTTGTTGGTTAATGTGCTGTTTTGCTTGGGGAAACTATTTGTTAATCCTACATCAAAGTAAAAGTAATAATTGCTTGTTTTATATTGGATACAAAGTTGTAAGTATTGATTATTGTATGGTGCTTGAAGTATGCTTGAGGTGTGCAGGTGTGCATGAACTCAAAAGTATGCAAAATTATTTAATGTTTGTATTCGGTATCCAGGGAGAATGAGGCACTATGGCAGGAGATCTCCGACCTAAGGCAGAAACATGTCCACCAACAACAACTGATCAAAAAGGTTTGTTTCAACTAGTATGGATTATTTGGAAGATGCCGTAGCTAAAATATTGAGGAGAAGACTAACTCGCATAACTTTCTCCTTTCAGTTGATACATTTCATTGTAACTTTGGTACAGAACAACCGAATTATTAATTTAAAGCGCAAAAGGTAAGATGCTGCATATAGACATTATTCTAGATCTCTGAAAGTCATTGTCGCTCAGTCATTTGTAACCCCCTTCTTGTTCATTTTAAAGGCCAATCCTTATGAACGCCAGTGGAAAGAAGCCGAAATACATCCATCAGATCTATGATGACAATGTGAGTGTGAAATGCCCACTACCTAAACAATAGTTTTCATACACTATAATACAAATTTTTCATTTATTCAACTGAATCACAGGAGAGCCATATTGAGTGTCCTGATTTGTTTCCATGAACATTTTTATTTATTACATTATCTTAATTTTAACTATTGTGTCGGAATAGTTATTTATTTGCAATTTGTAGATGTTTGACTTGTAAAATAATGTCTTAATTGATGATTGTTGGGTGTAATAATATGACCTGAGGGACCATGTCGTGTACGGACGGTAATTAGCCCTCCTGTTGCAGTCACCGGTCAACAGCCTCAATGAGATCTCTGAAGACGTCATCATCTGTGATGTCACTGATGAGGAGGCAGAGGGGCCCGCCAGAGTCCTCGAGCCATGGTGCGTTCTTACAAAGTCCTACCTGACCCCCCCCCCTCATGTTCAAACAGTACTGCTTCATACGTGTTGGGGAAACCCCCACGGAAGAGATGGACCATTTATATAACCTCTGATTCCACCCAATGTCGAACGCAGAACTGAGAAGGACGTATCCGTTCCAAATTTAATTTGAATGTCTCTTCGGAATCTAATCCACGGTAGCCGCGTTCACATGGACACATCTGATCCGCATAGATTTCTATGCGGAATAGAAAATGATCATATATACGCCTCATTCGGAATACAATTATCTGTTCGGCATGGTGGTGTAGTCCGTTTTAATCGACATGTATACACTTATTCCGAATAGATTGGGGTTTAATTTAGAGCAGCTGCAGTAGTTCGCAATTGGTCCACTGAGCTCCGTTGGTACTTTTATGCACACCGAACTTGACCACTGTCAAGGAAAGTTGATTTATTGCCTGATTCACGTCTTTGTTACCAATCCGTCACCGTCCGGTAAGTGTGTCCGGTTGCTAAGCGACAGGACATGGGTGTTTATTAATGACGTGTTCGCGTATCGTAGTGTAACTGTAAATGAGTAGGCTACTACTAGTACTTTTGCAGGCTGAACGTTAAAATACATCTTAACTTAGAGAGATGGCAGCTGCAGTAGTTCGCAATTGGACCTTCGAGGAGACAAATGTCCTCTTGGAAATTCTTAAGGAGACATAACAGACATTTTTGGTTACTGCCATGTATACAGTACATTCGGATCACATTTTAGGAACAGATCTATTCCGCGTGGAAATCTATGCGGATCAGATGTAAACGCGGCTAAGGCTGTTTACATTGTGGGGCCACAGTCGCCATCATTGCTATGAAGCTTCACACATTGAGATGTTCTCTCCTTGGCTATCAGCGATGGGAACACGACAGAGGTGGACTTTGACTGCTGCACCGTCCTGCCCGCCGAGACGGAGGTGAGCACCAGCTCCAGAGACGAGCTTCCGCCCCCCTCGGGGTTGGAGGGGGAGGAGGAGGAGGAGGATGAGGAGGAGGAAGAGGGGGGGGGGCAGAGGTCCTGGGCCAGCAGCAGCAATGCCCTCCAGCTCAACAAGCCGTCGCCGAGCCTGTCCATGGAGGACCCTCTGAAGATGATGGACTCCATCCTGAAGGAGAGCGGGGCTGTCTCCCAGAACATCAACCTGCTGGGGAAGTAAGCTGGCCTTCGGACTGCAATAGACATCGGACGGGTGTTGCTCTAACTTTCGATGAATACTCCACCGTCTGATTGCAGAGGAGCAAATCTGGGCGAAAGGGACTTGTCGCTTTCTCTTCCTTTAGATCAGTTTGTGTCAGTCATAACGTTAGAGTGAGGGATCTATTGTGATTGGCCAACAGCAACACAAAGTCATCCCGCGCTAGTAGACTTTTCTAAGTGGTCAGACGAGCTCCAACCTTCAGTCCGTACACCGGTGTTCTTAGAAAAGTTTCTGTAGAGGTTTAAATGAACACTGTGTAGGCTGACTCTAGTAATACTCATTTTAGTCTCTTGGGTAAGCGATCGCTGTAATGAAACAGGAAACAAGGTGTAACCCCCTCTGTTCAGCCCAGGTGCTGTTGCCCCTCCCCCCCAGAAGGTATGCTGTAGCATAAGTAGGACTGTCAGAGCCCAGATGAGTCGGGTATTAAAAAGCCCAGCGCCATGAGGATGGAGAACAAAGGTCAGTGTGACCACTGTGTTTGTGTCTCCAGGCTGGAGCTTATGGACTACCTGGACAGCATCGACTGCAGTCTGGAGGACTTCACGGCCATGTTCTACGGAAAGCACTTCAGCATTGACCCTGACTCCCTGGAGGTCATATGATGACTCACACACACACACCTTTCTTCACTCGTTATAACTGTAACATTGTCTGATTAGGTTTACTGGTTAAGGGTAGGTTACTGCTTGGGTTGACATTAATACATCCAGAAATTGGATAAACCTGACCTGGTGTTTTGATTTGGTGTTTCTAGGAGACTGCAGCAGTTAAAGAACCCCCAGAAGAGCTGAACAGAGGCAAAGAGGTGCTCAGCAGTACAAGTGAGTCTCAAAAAACATGACTTTGAGTCACCTCTCAAACAATGAAATAATACAATGAACACCAAACACAACAAGCTGGCCGACACCGGAGGGGAACTGTAAAAGAATCCCAGCCACTCGGATGGTGTTCCTGCTTATCACAAATTTACATTTACATTTCGGGCATTTAGCAGACGCTTTTATCCAAAGCAACTTACAATAAGTCAATATGTCAGAAGGAGATATATACCGCTGTCGGTGCAGTAGGGATGATCATAGAACAGTGCCACGCACTAACCATCACTAGGTTATCACTCGGGGAGGTGAGTAAGGCTGACCTCTGGTTCCCTCCCTGTGGCCCCGCTCCAGCCCACCAGTTGATCCAGTACACCTCCCCTCCTCTGCTGGCCTTCCTGGACGGCTGCGGCCCCAGCAGCGAGCTTGAGCTCGGCGGGGGCTTCCAGTCGTCCCTGACCTCGGTCCAGGCCGAGCCCCCCACAGACATCCTGGAGGCCTCGCCGGCCCCCTCCCCCCCCAGCGCCACCGTGCGCCTGGAGCCCCTGACGGAGGCGGAGGCCAGCCAGACGTCTCTGTTCTACCTGTGTGAACTGCCCCCCGCCAGCCCCCTGCTGGACTCCGTCTGACTGGAGGGGGCCCCCGGGGGACCCCACAGGGGGCCGCCGCCGGCCAGTGTGGTGGAGGAAGTATAGAGCCAGAGGGGCTCCCATCTCTGTGGTCCCCAGGGGACGTCTGGGCCTTTCTGCTTTGGTCAGAGGTCCGTCGTTATGGTGTGAGGCCTGGTTCACTAGGCTGAGGACACAGTCCAACCGTTGGCATGGCAATCAGAATAGAGCTGGCCACGAGACGGCCTCTCCCAGGTAACGTTTGAAAACTCATATAATATATTTATTCTTTTTTTTTCCCGCCCTTTTATTTTTTCTGATTGTTGTGTTCCTTAAATGTGGAACAAGGAAAGTCAATCCTCTGTGCTGTTATTTTATTTTTTTTTACTGTGTATTAATATGATTGTTGTCCCGATGCGGTTGAAGCACCCTTAGCTAGCGGCTCAGCATGGAAGTGGAAGCTTGAGTCTTTGGGCAAATCTTTTCAAAAGGTTGAAAATGGAGCTGTGAGCCGATGTAGAAGTGAGTCTGGGAGGACGTGTGGAGACGACTCACTGGTTCATGGTGAAGACTGGTCCCCTGGGGTGCGCTTCTGCTGGGACCAGCACTGGTCCTAGTCTGGTGTCATGTCTGTGTTACTGTTTCCTCCTTCGTCTGTAACAGGGAAAGGTCTTCTGTAAACGCAGTACATATGGAAACCATATCCATCCAAGAAATGTGCTAATGCTAATGTCCCCAAAGACTTCCAGATAAACGTGTAGATGCTGGTTTGAAGCACTGTTCTTTACACATTTCCTTTAGGGAGTTCTTCAGACTCTCACATGGCCACGAAACACTATAAAACAATGTTTAAACTTTCCACAATTATTGTAATGCATGCCAATGTGATGCTTATTTTTATTTCAGCCGGCTGTCGGCTACTTGGTAAAGCACAGGTTTTTAATTATAAGGTCATATTTCGGTGCCCAATGGTTTGACACAAGCTGTGCAATATATTCCAATAGATGACTACCATGTAAAGGATTGCAATATGTGGAGAAATGATGTGTCATGGGACGGTTTCCACTTTGTATTAGAGTGCTGTCTGTTTACAACTCTTTAAAAGGAAATTGTTGAATTGCATTATAATCATCCTAATCATGCAAAGAAGTGGCTTTGACCCATGTTTGATCATTTTCAATCAGAAACTAATTCTCATCAGTAATGAATCACAAATCTGTCTTTTCCACATTTTCTTTCAGAGACTATAGAACAGCATACCTGCTTTCACGTAGAAGCGTCTTCGTAAAACGGCATAGAACAGCGACCGTGTATTCAATTCTGGAAGGTGTTTTTTTTTGCTCACTGGTGCCGTTTTCCTGTGGATGTCTTTAGTCTGTCACACCCTATTTCTCCCCAGCGCAATTTGATTCCCAGACGTCCGTCCTATTTTTAAAACGGTTCATTAATCCCTGGTTGCTGTTTCTCTGGTTGCAATGAGATGTTCTGTCCCGTGGCGTTCTCACAGGAGGGAGTTTCTGTAAACAGGTCTAGCGGCGTCCACGCCGCCCTCTACAGGTCAAACATAGAAGTGCCTGTGGTGTCGTTTAACTGCTGTTCCGTGCAGTAGAGTCGAGTGCATCTTTGTGGGGTCAGAACAGTCATTAATAATGAATGCACAGAGAAGGATTCACAAATGTGACTCTTCTGAGTGACCCCCATATCTTTACTTTTTTTTTTTTTTTTTACCAATTAGTCATTTGAGTTGTCGTTCTTGCAATAAAGAGAAAAAATGTTCTTGATGTCTTTTCACCGTCACTCACCACTGGACATTTCAGCACATTTGAACCAATGTCAAAACGACCCTTGTTAAAGAGCAGCACAACAAAGAAAAGACGAGTGTTGAGGAAACTTTAATTTATATAACATCGTGTTACATTGACTAAATGCCTTACATAAATACAAGCCAAGTTTTAAGTCCAGTGCAAATCAAATTACCAGTACAGGATCGTCAAATGTAAGACTTTTTGTAAATTTCTTATTTTAATTAGGATAATAAAATAGCCACAGCAACAATGATGAAGTTTATATCATGCAGAGCTTTATCCTACATCATGTTGTAACTCATGAACTTGTCCAGCCTCCAGCTATATGATACACACGACTGCAAGCAATGAATCCCATGTCTAGTGCAGAGGAGAAGTAGGTGATTCTGTTTTTTTATTCATATTCGTAAATACGTAAACGTGCCTTCAAATTGAACCAAAACTTATTTTCCTAAAATAATGTTACTGCTCATCAGTTTCAAGAATCATACAACTTTAAAACAAAAGCATGTTACTATTCTATCTAGAATAAGGAAAAAAGGACATGAAATAATACCCCCAACAAAGAGGGGGAAAGTATTTACAACGGTAACAGCCGGCCTCACCAATACATCAGGCTACTGAGAAATCACAACTTTGATACACAACAGGCTATGGGCTGTTTGGAAGCAAGAAAACACTGCAGAAAATCTTTGAACGATTAAAATATACCATTCTTTAGGACTTCGTCCAACAACGACAACAAAGAAGGGATGAATCTAAAGAAGACTTGAGCCATAAGCCAACACCATACGTCGTACAACTAGATGGGCTTGAAGAAATAAAACATTTATTTAGACTTTACACTAGACCACATTGTGAGCTAAAATTGGCTTTTGTTTATTCACCGCAATTTCCATTTTCTTTAGTCTTTTCTAATGAGTAAATACCCTTTGGGTACATCGGGGTATGAAGCCGCCCTCTGATGTCCGCATCACATCAAGAAAACCATCCCCAAGCAAGAGCTTTTTCTTTTTAACTTTAGATCATTAAAATGAAATGTGGTCTAGTGCAGAGCTGCTTGTCAATCCTAACCTTTGTTCACTTGACGTCAACGACATTAAAACACATGAGACGGGCGGTGCGGGTGGTGCGGGTGGTGCTCAGGTGACGGAGGACGGTCTCAGTCAAAGTCTCGGTTGACGAGGACCAGCGGCGCCACCAGGGTCCACACGTAGAGGGCCATGCAGATCCAGCTGGAGCACATCTTGACCCACACGGCGGGCCAGCGGCTGGTCATGGTCTGGTAGTCGGCCTCGGGGCTGCACAGGGAGAGCGGATGTGACGTGATCAACCTCCACGACATGTTCAACATGCACAGCCTCCACCAGAGCGGAACAGGAGGCCGCTACAGCTGCTCAGCTCAAGCTCAGCGTAGAAAGTGAATCCAATACATTTAGAGAACCTAAAAGGAATTATGGCAATGCAAGTATACACAAATGTGCAGGTATGTACGGAAATAAATCAAATCTGCATATAAAAATCTAAATAAAAACAGACAAACCGAAGTAGGAAGCTATAAACACACAGCCATTATTATTGGCTGTGTGTTTATACACACACAAATTGAGAGGGAGGGCAGACCTCACCTGTACCAGTTGGTGAGGGTCATCATGATGTACAGCGAGGCCAGGAACAGCATGAAGTGGAAGAAGGAGTAGGAGTAGGTGACCCCATCCTTCTCGTTGTCCGTGGCCCGGGACTGCCCGTCGCCGTCGCCGCCCTCCTGGAAGTTGTCCGAGTGCGGGCCATCCTCCATCAGGGCCGACTCGTCGCTGGCCAGGGTCAGCTTGTTCACCTGCGAGGTGGACGAGTTGCGGATGCTAGGACAAAGAGGAGGACAATGACGATACGACTGGTTTAGCAGACGCCTCTCCCCGAAGGGGTTTTAGATATCATCAAGGAGCCGTTAGGAATCTTTAGCCTTCTCAACAGCAGCTTCAATCATTTAAAACAACTCTCAGTGTTTAATAAATGTACAATGCTACCATCTATACATTTACTATAGTACACTTTCCATCCAAATGTAAAGGAACCCCAATGAAAGGTCCAAACCCCATGAAGGAGGAAGACGCTGGTCCTCACCTGGAGTAGAGGACACACATGAGGAAGAGGAGCAGCCCCACGATGCCCTGGGCGTCCCACCACTGCACCGGCGCGTGCTCCTGCCCCGCTGGGGCCGTGCTGTTAAGACCGATGATCCCCAGGAGGCTGGGGTTGCAGTTCCTGTCTGTGAAGACACCTTCAGTGAAGCGCCCCGCGACAGCAGACCCCCACCCGAGAGCCTGGGTGGGGGCAGCTAAACAAATACACTGCCTTTTTCCTCAAATGCTCCCCCGATTTCAGGGCTGACTTACCGGGCTCGTTGGTCATGGCGGACCAGGTGAGGTACATGGTGTAGAGGGTGACCAGAGACGACTGCAGCAGGCCAGACCGTGGCTGGGACTCCTGCAGCAGCACAGAACAATGTGCAATGGTATCGTGAGGCTGCTGGGAATCCCACTGCCGAGCGTTTGTTGAGCCGATGGGCTGCAACTAGAGCCTAGAGAACTAGAGAGGACCCGGAGACCAGCGCTGTTTGGGGGAGGATAGTTCCCTGTGGCTGAGAGAGGAGCAGCAGGAGACTCACCTGGATCTGAGGCAGCACCGACACCACCGAGGCGCCCAGGCACAGCAGCATGTTGATGCTGATGAAGACCTTGTTCTCGGTGCAGCCCTCCGGATGCGTGTAGTACACGTAGAACACCACCAGGGACACCAGAGACACCAGGTAGTTGAGCGTGGTGGCGGACAGCAGCGCTGCAGGGAGACAAGAGACCAACTTAGGATATGAATTTGGTTTTGGCTGCTGCTACTACCACCACTACTTCTGCAAACGTTTGGACAGCCAACGGCCTCCATCATCAAGTAATAAAACAAAACAGCCACGTGTTCGGATTACTACGGCCACTTCACTCGGTTTTAAGCTTGGTTGTGTCGCACCTAACCTTGCAGAACTTCAGAGGGTTATCTTCCACGTATGGGATAAGCTGTGTGTGTCAGCTCAGCTTACCTGCATACCAACAGCGCGAGTTTCCCTCCTCCATCTTCTCCACCCAGGACTCATTCCAGGAGTGGGCGAAGTCGATGAGCAGCACCAGCTGGATGAGGATGAAGCAGAAGGCCCCAGCCATGCCCACGTAGAACCACACTAAGGGGGGGGGGGGAAGAAGAGGGTTTACACAATCACACCAGGGTCCCAACCACGGCCGAGGGGTCTGCCTGGGGCCCGGACATGGCCCCAGACCTCTTAAAAAGGTACACGTTGCTCAGAGTAAAAGGTAAGACGTCCATGCTTATGTTGCAGATCACTGATTGGTGAATTTCAGTTCCAGACTAAAGCTCCGCTGGCGCAGAGGTATCCAATACCTTCAATCGTTGGTGAATCACCCTTTAGTGTCAAGGAATCAAGGTAATGGAAAGGAGCGATGACACCTTGTAGGTTACACAGACGCATGAATGGAAACGCTTAGCAACCATTAAGAGTGCCCTACCGTCTTACATTTGGATCTGTAAAACAGACGACTGGTTGGGGGAGGGAAGAGGTGTTTTTGGACACCTCTCCATGAAAATTAAAAGAGAAGCATGTTGTGTTTTCAAGGGGTTGGCAAAGTGCAACACATTAGTTTCCCAGTGAAGACCTGTGACAGTAATGGTTACCAGTAGTGAAGGATCCCTCTGGGATGAAGAAAGCTCCGACGGTGATGGCAACAACCGTCGCAAACTTAAAGAACCAGAACCTGGAGAGGGGCAGAGGAGAAGAGTTAACGCTGCCCTTTGGGGGTCCGCACTGCATGGAGACCAACGGGGGGGGTCTTCAGTGATGCCCTGTGGGGGGTCCGTGCTGCGTACCCATTGTGCAGCGAGGCCCGCGGGTCCTGGCTGCTGCGGACCTTGATCATGAGCAGAGAGAAGAGCAGGAAGAACATGGCCATGCCGAAGCAGGTGCGGTACACCGCCTTGTAGCCCACCAGCACGTCACAGTTCACGTGGCCCTTCACTCCAGGCAGCGATGACCCCATCCCTCCTTCGCAGAAGCCGGGGATCTGTAGGGAGTGGGGGGGGCAGAACGGCTGATCAATTCATCTGTACTGATAGAGCAGTTACCACGCAAAACATCAAAGGAACCAGGAACTGGTCTACAATTAGTAGAGAGCAGAAAATTCAGGGTATCTGCAGGTTTCAGCAAGTCCAATTTAAGACTCTTTAAGACCTTTTTAATACCACCTTGAATGAAATTTAAGACCTAAAACCCACGATGGTGGGGGGGGTTCCCGCTGTATTATAACCCAAGCATAGCATGGGTGTCCCTCAATGAGACTCATTCACCTACCCATTGTCGCAGACTAGCTAGCAAGCACGCAGACAATCGTTTAGATATGCAGCTAGCAAGAAAGAAGCCTCTCTACATGTCCTTCCTGAAAAGTCCCACGAGAAAAATAAAATAATAAATAGTCCTTCCCTGACAAATTTAAGACCTTTTGTTACAGTATTTAAGACCAGCATATGACATCTGTAACGAATTTAAGACTTTTTAAGGATGCGCAGACACCCTGAGAAATACTGTCGACTCATTTTTGAAGAGGCGACACTGACACTGGCGAATACGAAAAACGCACCAATCCTACAGAGTGCTGATTCCAATGAGACCGTCTGCATAACTATTGATCAATGCTCGTTATGCGACCAGATTTCAAAAACACCCCGAGATCTCTAGAGGACGAACGACGCAGAACTGACCTGAAGAAGCACAACTAACCATTGCACAGACTAGCTAGCAAGCACGCAGATAATCGTTTAATTATACAGCTAGCAAGAAAGAAGACTCTCTACATGTCCTCCCTGAAAAGTCACTCCAGAAAAACAAGTCCTGCCCCGACAAATTTAAGACCTTGAGTTACAGTATTCAAGACCAGCATATGACATTTGGAACGAATTTCACGTTACACCATGTTTAACCAGAAGGAGGTCTTATTTCTTATTATAATCCAGTTACTAATACTACTACTAGTACATCTATTATTACCATGGCTGTACGTATTATTACTACTTATTTTTATTATTCTTACACGCTACTATATTTATCCCAACTACTACTCTATGCATTATAAAGACTGCTCAACCTATTATTACTACTACTTTAGTTATCATAACTACTGCTCTGTATTATAAATACAACTATGTATTATATCTGCTACCCTGTGTGTTAATTATACTGCTCTGTGAATCATTACTACTATATGTATTATAACTACTGCTCTGTGAATCATTACTACTATATGTAATATAACTATTGCTCTGAATCATTACTACTATATGTATTATAATCAGAGGTGGAAAGAGTACAAAAATATTCTACTCGAATAAAAGTATGATTACTTGGATGAAATTTTACTCAAGTAAAAGTACTGGTCTAAAAAATCTACTTAAGTAAAAGTAGAAAGTAGCTGATTTAAAATGAACTTAAAGTAAAAGTTACTAGTTACTTTTAAAAAGTGGGAGGGGGCGGGGGTCTCTTCTGTGTAGGGCATTATAGACAAGGGGATATCAGTCTCAAACTAGTTTTGTTTTATTAATGCAACACCTTTACAAATTAAAGTGTAAAAATTAAAGAAATCATGTCGCCACACATGAATGGATGCATACTGCTTCATTATACTTTAAGATACGTTTTTAAAAAACAATTTGGAGCAAAGATTTCACTTCACATCAGAAGACAACAGCATCGATACAGAAACCTTGGTCTTAATGATACATTTTCAAGAGATAAGTAGGCTAGCCTTAAGCTCCCGTTTCAGCAACATGGACGTACGTTCAATGAAAATGCAGGGCTAAACAGTCCTTAACCTTTGTAAACGGGTATAGCTTAATGCACTACATTTTCATCCGCCTTCAGCTTTGATAGATGTTTCCTCTGTAAACAAATGTTTTAATCAGTAGGCCTATGTAAATCAATGCTGTGTTCATTAAACCCAGAGCACTTAAAATATTAACATTCATAGCTTAAATTCAAATCAGATTTTGTCTTTTACATTATATAAATTTACAGTAGTGAGCGCCGTCCAATATGGTAATACATTGACTCTGCATAGGAAAGCGTACCTCATACAACCCCATCTCAAGTGTACTAGGACTTTAACATTCACACAGTTGTTAATAACTGTATGGATTCATATCCAAACAGGTTTCCATTTGAATGGGACATCATTCTCTAACTGTGTTGATAATGATATGTGATTTATAAAGCCTAAAATATCCTGCCATGAAACAGCCAGGGGTCATCCCTATGTTCCCCGCTCGGGGAACATAGGACCCTTTCTTCCCCATTTTTCCCAAAAAGGGTCCTATGTTCTCCTGTAGCAATACATACAGGGGAGCATAGGACCCTTTTTCTGAAAAAGGGTCCTATGCTCCCGACTGTTGCGGGGAATATAGGACCCTTTTCTGGGAAAAGGGTCCTATATTCCCCGCAATCTATCAATCTTTAAAAAATATTTAAACTTTGACGCGACATTCGCGTGTTGACAGCCAATCAGCGTTCAACAGCTGTGCCGCTGATGTATTGACATTGTGTAACGTTAACAGCCAATCAGCGTTCCAACCGGCCAACTTCCAGTGCAGCGCAGTCCGGGGTGAACTGCAGCATGGAGGAGAAAGTGATTGTTGCCGTTTGCGACTCCCGGAGCTCTCTAGTATATAATAATATCACAGCCAAAAGCTCTGTGCGCCTCCGGATGGCCGTAGCGCGGGGAGCTCTCGCAGGGATTGGGCTTCTCAGGGTTTGTTTACCGGCGTCGGGTTCGCCACAAAAGGTAAAGACATGCAATGGTGGTTATCTCGGCCGGAATTTGGCAGTAATGGTGGAAAAGTAACAGACCGTGGAACATATGACCCTTTTTTTGAAAAAGGGTCCCATGTTCCCCGGTCACATACATATCGGGGAACATAGGACCCTTTTTGGGAAAAGCGGGGAACATAGGACCCTTTTTTTTTTTTTTAAAAGGGTCCCATGTTCCCCAGTCTCATACAAAGAGGTGAACATAGGACCCGGGGAACATAGGACCCGGGGAACATAGGACCCGGGGAACAGACACGCTCCCAACAGCCACCACGGTTCAGATGGGAGTGTCAGCACACTGTCTGCCCTCCACTCCGTCCATAGGTAACCAGTGGACCCACACGCCACATGCAAGTTTGTCTGCATGGATTCAGTCATTTCGTAATTACGTATTGTGTACTGCGTCTATGTAATACGTTTAAATGTTCGCCCCTTTGTTTGTGAAAATGTAAGACAATTAATATCCATCTTTATATAGCTGGGAGTCAGAATGTTGAGGATAGCATCAGGTATAAGTTATAGAAAATTTTAAATCCAACTCCTGGCCTTACGTTGTTGAGGTGCCCCTCCATGCCGGGCATCAGCATGATGCAGGACACGGCCACGCCCAGTATCAGGAAGAAGGCGTAGATCAGCCGGGTGACGGTGGAGTTGTTCCCACTCGGACAGCAGCGGCAGAGTAGCAGGGCTGCTGTTTCCTTTTTGGCTCTTGTAACCGAAGTGGTCCCTTATGTAAGGCCAGGGGTTCACTTCGGATTTACCATCAGCTCTACTATTTTCCATATCGTCTCTGCAGTCGTCCGTTTTCCATGATCGTCGTCGTTGTCATTTGATTTTGGCACAAATTTATTCTCCTCTCCTCCCTTCCACTGCAGTAGTTTCCGGTGTTGTCCCGTAAAAATAAAAGCTGTACGCGATTTTTATTTTATTTCCTTTTTTATTTTTACTCAGTAACGCGGGTGAAATAAAATGTAGTGAATTACAATACTTCAAAATAAACATACTCAAAGTAAAAGTATAGATTTTAAAAACCACTTAAAAAATTACAAGTACAAAAAAAACCGAGTAAATGTTAGTGTAACTCGCTACTTTCCACCCCTGATTATAACTACTGCTCTGTGAATCATTACTAGTATATGTATTATAACTACTGCTCTGTGAATCATTACTAATATATG
Source organism: Melanogrammus aeglefinus (assembly GCA_900291075.1). Lineage (NCBI taxonomy): Eukaryota > Metazoa > Chordata > Actinopteri > Gadiformes > Gadidae > Melanogrammus > Melanogrammus aeglefinus. Next base: position 132,438 of record OLKM01000311.1, on the reverse strand, counting down.
CATTATAACTACTGCTGTTGAGTAGGGGTTGAGTTGCCTTGCAGGCAGATTGGTGTTTGCTGCTGAAAGCAGAGTACTGCGGGTAACGACGAGCCAAAATGAGATGATATACTTTATTAATCCAAGACTGGAACCTCCCCCTCCACAGGTTCAGATGGGAGTGTCAGCACACTGTCTGCCCGACCAGCATCCATACACATATACTGAGTTGAGTTTAGGTGTACGCCACGTATTGCTAGTTTGTACAGGGAATTGCTTCGTCATGTTCTGATTTTCGCATTTTAGAAGTGTCAAGTGGTCATACGTTGGAAAGAGGTGCCGCCATTCATGTATTGTCTAGTCTGAAAATAAACGCTTGCGCGTTAACGCTAGCCTGGCACGTTAACGCTAGGGTCGTCTTCTTGAGAGTGAGTGTCTCAGACTCTAACATATTGTTAAAAGATAAGCCATTCCATTGCAATTTTTAGCAAGCTAAAAAGAGGTGCTAAAAAACTGAATTATTTATTTTTAACCAACTCCGGCGGCCACTTCTACCACTAGCACCACCAGCACCACAAGTGTTAGCAATGTTCAGGAGTCCGACTTGGAGCCTACTGCAGACCATCTCAGTGCCTTCTTGCTCCAGCTCCACTGAACCAGAACCGTCAACGGGTCAGCCCGAGACCTCCCTCCATCCCAAAGGTTTGGAATGCAATGTTACCAGTGGTGCTACTGCTGCTAGTGTTTGGTCGACCGATAAGGGTGATCTTTTCTTGTGTGAAGGCTCAGCCTGTTTGCCAACATAACGACATCAACTGTTTATCAACATGACCTATGGTCACTGGTACAGCGCACCGAAAATGACACATTTTATGATAGCTTTGGCATTAAGATGAGTTTTGATGAAATTATTAATTAAATTTTCAAAATCTATATAATGTTTAGTTAGTTATCCCAACGTTGTTTATCATTGCCATGGTGATTGATACGGACACCGAGACCCTTTCGACCACGCAGCTTGCATACGTCTTGTCCTGATGTTTTGTGTTGAGGACCACAATGGAAATAAGGAATGGTCAATAAAAATTAAATAATGGTCAAAATGGTGACATGCCCTTTAGGAGATTTAAAGAATCCTGTGCAATTCATTAGAGGTCTGATCCTCAGATACGATTGTTGGAAAGGTGGAGTGGAGTGCAGGTCTTTGAAGGATTCCAGCTCAAATCTCAATAGTGGATCTCGAGATGGAGAATTCCCCACGGCCCCTAGCTCGCAAGGATCAAGAATTCTGTTTCGTCTTCCTTTTTACGTCACGCTTCACAAACCTTTAAAGCAGAATCATTTTTTTAGGATTGCCTTGGATAACAAAATGCATGCATCTGAAATAAAATTTTGGAAAGGATCTTTCCGAAAAAGCATCCAAACACATATTGAGTTGAGTTTAGGTTGTAGACCACGTTTGGTGGTTGTACAGGGAATGCCTTTGTCTGCCTGATTTTCGCATTTTAGAAGTGTCAAGTGGTCATACGTTGGAAAGAGGTGCCGCCATTCATGTATTGTCTAGTCTGAAAATAAACGCTTGCGCGTTAACGCTAGCCTGGCACGTTAACGCTAGGGTCGTCTTCTTGAGAGTGAGTGTCTCAGACTCGTACATATTATTGTTAAAAGATAAGCCATTCCATTGCAATTTTTCAGCAAGCTAAAAAGATGTGCTAAATAAACTGATTTGTTTTATTTTTTACCTCTCGTGAGACTGCTGGTGTCGCACGTACGCCACTCACCAGTTGCACACCTTACAAGTTTAGCATCATGGTCAACAATTTTTCCGCTGAGCCTAAAAGCCAAAAAACCTCCACACGGCACTTGTAAGGTTGCGGGGGGTTATGATCTCCCTCCCCGACTCTGATGCAGCCGCGACGTGTTCTGTATTTTCAGCCATTTTTCATCTGATAACGGTTTTTCACATATAATCATGACGTAGCTGTTTTTGCGTTGCTGTGATTGGTTTACATTTCCCGGGTATGTGTGCGTATGCGTACAGTACGTACAGTATCAGATCACGTACAACTTCCCGCGCACATGCACGTACAGTAGTAGCCTATCAGATTCCGATAGTAGGCCGACAGTCCTATGATGCTTCAGGAGGTCCCGGACACTCCCGTGAGGAGCCATGTTGTAGTCACGGGTTCATGCAAGCCCTGCGGACAATTCCCTAGAGATGCAACACAAGGAAACAGCTTTTTCGGAGTTGTATTATACAACTACAACGAGGGCAGGTATCAAACTTACACGGTCATGGCTGTGTTATTCGCCCATCTTGGACCGAGCATACTGTGAACCCTGCTGGTTGTTTGCAGACAGAAGTGCACCTTTTTCCAATGATGCATGGGTCAGAGGTGTGCAAGATTGGAAACATTTGAGCGATAGAATAGAGAGTCACACGCTAAATCTGATGTGCATGTTAACGCATGTAAATGCTATGATCAATGGAAGAGAAAAGGGAGGATTGATCAACAAATGGAGAGGGAAGCAAAGGATACTGCTAATTTCTGAAGGCAAGTGCTACACCGCATTGTTAATGTGACCATCACTCTGGCTACTTGCAACATGCCTTTCAGAGGGCATAGGGAGAGATACGGAGATCCAAATAGTGGAAATTTCCTGAGTCTAATAGAACTGTTGGCACTTTATGACCCAGTGTTAAAAGAGCTAGTTGAGCGACCACAAGGGTCTGTTAAATATCTCAGTCCTACCATACAAAATGAGTTAATTCAATTAACAGCCAAACAAGTGCAGACCATTATAAAAAACGAAATTAAGAGTGCTCCGTTTTTTTCCATAATTATGGATACGACCCAGGACATTTCTAAGAAAGATCAATGTAGCCATGTATATAAATGCGTCTTCATTGAGAAGAATGACGATATCGCTACAGATATTTTGATTAAGGAGGCCTTTTGGGGGTTTGAAGAAACCCTGGAAACCTCAGCTGCTGCATTGGAAATGAAAATACTCGACAACATTACAAGCAATGGGTTTGACCTGTCAAAGTGTCAAGGACAAGGACACGATGGTGCTGCTAATATGAGCGGTGTCCATTCGGGCGTCCAGGCACGTATAAAGGAGATGGAGCCACTTCCAAAATATGTGCATTGCTCGCGCATCACCTCAATTTGGCACTAAATGACTCCGTTAAGGACATTAATGAAATGGGCAACTTTTACGACACAATCGAGGCCCTTAATTTATTTTTCAGTAAGAGCATTAAGAGATGGTCACTCCTGTCTGACTCGGAGGTAACCCTGAAGCGTCTTTGGTGGTCCTCAAGGTACGACACGATGGTCCTCAAGGTATGATGCTCTCAACTCTCTGAGGTATCGATATGTGGATGTTTTGAAAGCTCTAACCAAAATCGCCTTGGTGGATGAAAAGAAAGATGTGCGGGACGAGGCCTCAGCCTTAAAGGCAAAGTTAGAAAAATTCAGTTTTGTGCAACAAAACTGTTCAACAAGCAAAAGTACTTGAACACCTTCATACAGTGTCACAGATGTTGCAACGAAAAGATGCGGACATTCAAAAGGCTGTTTGCCTCATTCAAAATGCTGACCAGGGCCTGACCGCCTACAGAGAGGACTTCACCGAGGTCAAAAGGAGCGCTCAAGCCGTTGCGCCAAAGTGGGGAGTACGATGTGAGTTCACCCAAGTTCGAGCAAGGAAAGTGAGACGGCATTACGATGAGCTCTGCGAGGATGAGAGGCTCAGTGACCCTGAAAGTCACTTCAGGGTCAATGTATTTAACGCCAGCCTGGACATTATTATCAACCAGCTACTGCAGAGGTTTGTTTCCCTGCGTGAAACCAGTGCACTTTTCCAGGCTATCCAACCCTCAGGACTGAATAGTGCCCCCGATGACGCCCTGTATGAGCACGCACAGCGGCTTGCTGATCACTACAACAGGGACCCATGTTTCCAGAGCCAACTCATTGCCTTCAGAGCTTGTTTTAAGGCTGAATTTGCAAAAGGACCATCAATTAAGGACATGGCTAAAATGCTCATTGTCGATCACAGCTATTTGGCAGCATCATTCAGTGATGTTTGCACAGCGTTTTTCCTGTACCTCACCATACCCGTGACTGTAGCCACGGCAGAGCAGTCGTCATTTTCCAAGCTCAAATTGATAAAGACCTACCTAAGGAGCGCCATGGCACAGGAGCGATTGGCCATACTCTCCATCGAGAATGAAAGAGCTAGAAAATTGGATTTCACTTCTATTATCAACGGGTTCGCTGAACAGAAGGCACGCAGAGTTAACTTCTGAACGGGTATTATTATTATTATTATTATTATTATTATTGGTTATGGCCGCTGTGCCATGAGTATGTTACCGTTGGCCATTTTTATTAGGCTATAGTTGTGCTGTTTGGGAAATGTAGTTTGGTCAGCTGAAAGGATTATTTATGTTTTGTTTTTTCATAGTTAGGCAGTGTGTTGCAAATACGTGTACGTGGTTCTAATAACGTTTCTGCAATTTTGATGTGTGATCTAGGGATGCCAAGTCTCTGTCCACGGTTCTGATGATGATTTTGCTTTTTCTCGTTGTGGCGGCTGTTGGCTTAGGCCCTATGGGGGAGTGGATGCATTCACATTTGTGTGCGTGCGTCCGTGCGTGTCTGTGTGTGTGGGGGGGCTGTGCTAGGCTTCTTGCCCCGAGGCCTAGCACAACTATGCTACGCCACTGTGTGCCATGTTATTCACAACATCGATATTTTCTATGTGATCCACGACATGTGATCCAGGACATGGATCTGTTTACGCAGTCTTATATTACGCAATGTGTACAGTCGCAGCAGCTGTCCATGATACACAACACAACACGTTCATATCAGAGACAGTTGTGCAACACTTCAAATACAATAACAACATCTCGGCTATAATCATCACCCATAAACATTTTGAAATTAAGTTAATCATAAGCGATGTTTTTATTGGGTTTGAATAAAATCCCAGAGACACACACTGATGTGGGCCATTGGTGCCCTCTGCACATCCAAACAAATTATTACACATTCAGTGGTTACTGATTTCCCCCACAGCAATTCAGTGGTAACACGGATTCCCCCACAGCGATCTACCCGTGTCTAGATCCAACCGGGCCCGGATCCCCCCGCAGGGCTTCGGCGGGGGTTCTGTCTGGCGGCGGGTGACTCGATGCCCGGCGATATTCTGTTCCGCTGCATCACGCCTTCTGTTAATCTACAGTTTCTTCAGCCTAACTCTACGGGTGCTACATGTTTACGGTTGGTTCAGTTCTTCTACTCACCCAGCTCGCCATGGAGCACAGCCCAAGAACCGCTCCCATTATGGCCTCTGGATGATTCTCTACCGATCTGAAGATGGAGGGCAACAATAACGTCGACCTGTTTACCGACGCTGCCCTTTTCCGGTTATAAGCGGGGACCAGTCTGTACGTCACATCCGGTACGCCTCCTCACGGTGAAGGAAAAAGACGACAACAAGAGAACCAGCGTGGCCTTTAAACATGTCGGAGCTGCACTGGATCATCTACTGCAGATACCCCTTATAGCATATATATATATATATATATATATATATATATATATATATATATATATATATATTATATATATATATATATATATATATATATATATATATATATATATATATATATATATATATCACACACATATATATATATACATATATATATATATATATATATACATATATATATTATACATATATATATATATATATTATATATATATATATATATATATATATATATATATATATATATAATATATATTATATATATATAATATATATATATATATATATATATATATCCCGCACTGATATTGGCAACGTGATAATGCTTAGTCAAAGTTATCTGTAACACATAGCCTCCACATTGAATAGTGAGATTGAAACATTATTTTGTTGCCATTTAATGTTTATGGGATATCTCGAAAATAGATGAATTACCATGAACATATTCAAGTAAAATAGATGAATTACTATTGAAAAGAATATTCTTATGTAAAAGTTAGGGAAAATATTTGTTATCGGGAGTAGTAATTTTGCATATTCGTTTAAAATGTTCTGATAAAATAGGGGAAGTACTAATATCGAACAAAAATAGGTGTGTCATATTTCCCGGTGAAGGGATATCTGTTATTGAGAAGGACTCACTGGGTCACGTGACATAAAGCGATTAAATGTCTTCAATCTTCAATCTTCAAATGTCTCTTATTATTATTGATATATGTAATTGCTTGAGAGACACATGGTCACATTACATGGAAGCTTTTTGCTTTTTAAAGAGATGAATTTACCATTAAAATGATGAAATGAAATAGAAGAAGCGCTCATATCCTAAAAAAAGCCTTTGTATCTGATTTTCCAGTGTAGGGTAATATATGTTTTGATAAGGAGTCACAACGGCACATGACTAGGATTTTTTTTAGTTGATTGCATGTCTGCAATCTTGCTTCCTTTATGAGAAATGACCGCAGGAGGGCGCTGTGGAGTGTGTGTGAGCTCCTGAAACGACCAGTTTCCGCAGTTTCATCATTTCCACACCTCTCTGTCTGCCTGAAAATAAACACGCATTATCCAAATCAGAATATCCCCTACCTCTACCCACAGCCGGAGCAGGGATAGGACGGCTAGGATATGGACGGGCTGCTGATTTAAAACAATAATCAAGTTCTAGAGGTGTTTTGACACTGACATACCTGGATGACAATCTAACCTATTTTACACGGGCTGTTACAGAGGGTCAAATCTGCTGCATGGTGTGTTTTCCCTAGCATCATCACATATAATAACATTATTGATGTGTCTATAGCCTTACATCGTGTTCCACGTGAGGATACAGAGTATCATCTGCAGCACTCATTGTCACCACGGGGTGCCGCTGTTATCAAGGCTGAGAGTAGGTCGTCCCGTCCTCCCTGGGGACTGGGGAGGAAGGGAGAGATTACAATGTCGACGGGCTGCTCTCAGCCAGTCCCACACCAGGATAGCTGATCAGGGGATTCCTTCACCGCAACATCGACCTATGTCCCTTTGTAGACGTTCACTCGACTCGTTGGGTAAGTCATGCCTCGTCCTTTATGATGTAAATCATCCGCAGGGTGAGTGATGTGTGTGGGGCTATTAGTCCTTTTTGCGGATACATTGGATCTCTCCAGTGGAACAGCATGAGCGGCTGTAGTACAATCACACACCGCTGAGAGGACAGCCCACGGCAAGGTCTACTGAGTGCATTATCTCATCTGAAGGACTGGCTGTGGTCTGTCGGAGGGCAAAAAGCGTAAATCAACCAAAACCTTCACCGCTCGATTTAAATTGCAGTCGTGATTCAGGCAGTAGGCCACCGATAACCCACCATCTAAGGAGATTACAGTGGTTTAAAGAAAGCCTGAGGATCTCAGTGGACGTGCGTCCCTATTGTCCCGAGTGGCTTTGGTCTGTGGTGGCCGCCTGGACACATCCTCCTAACGGGGAATCGGACACCGATACGTCCTTCTCGTTACTTCGTGCTCACCCCACCACTGTCGTGTGGTCCTACCCCCCCCCCCCCAGTCGTGCATGCAGACCCAGGTGGTCATACCTCCCCGTCGTGCAGCATAAAAAATTAAAACGAGAGACTGTCATATATAATGTATGATAGTCAAGGGATATTGTACATCAGCCTTGCATTGTCCATCGTTGTTGGTATTTTGCGTCCAATAAACCAAAGCCTTTAGTGTGTTTGGTTCTTTATCAATGTCAACAACAGTCCTTTTTTCTTTGGAGATCATATTTTCCGTAGGTGAGGCCGCCCTTGTGGTCGAAGGGACGCCAATCATCATCAATATATTATGATTATTGTTGTTGCTGTTATCATTATTAGTGTTATTATATATTATTATTAGTAGTAGCAGTCAAAGGACTTTTATTAGTATTTATAGGATTATCATCAGGTATATTAGAATAGGTTCCAGATGTGACAGGGACTTATACCAAAGTTTCCCAAACTGTCCATCTCCACAGAGAAGCACGGTGAAGTTAGTTTTATGATGGAAAAGTGGACAGACCATCACGGCTGCCTCTTCCTCAGGCAAGGCAGCAATATATTGGATTCTGTGTGCAGCTTACAACGCATGCTTAGCCATATGCAATACCACAGGTGTATTGAGGGACAGATTCACTCTTCCGAAGTGTAATACTATGTGAGGCCATTCAGGGTAAGACATGTGCCTAAAAAGCGACCAAACGCTGTAAGTGTTGCTTCTGAGTCTGTGGTTGTTAACACAGCATTCAGAAGGGTATATGGATATTATTGCAGTAATATCTGGGTCTTGTGAACATTGATTCTGTCACCATTAAGAGCAACAGGCGAACTAAAACTGTGAGAGAAGTTGGAATATCACATCAGTAGAAATGTAGTGTCATAGAGGGCTTTTGAACAATGATGTCCTGTGGTTGCTTGGCAACCACCAGGCTCATCATGTAGATGAAAGAAGAAGGTACACGGTGTGAGGTACCTGTTGACATGGCAACCATTTCTACCATGGCCTTTCACAGTGTTGAACCTTTTATACAATTATTTTTTAAAGTCAAGAATAAAAACAAAAAAAAACACAGACAGGCTCTATGCTACTCTCTATTGATTGATCCCACAAGGGCTCCAGTCCATTATTAGGCATCCTGTTGCCTTGACCCAGTTCACTCAATGCACCCTTATAGCTGCCCTTCCGGTAGTCTCTCTCTCTCTCTCTCTCTCTCTCTCTCTCTCTCTCTCTCTCTCTCTCTCTCTCTCTCTCTCTCTCTCTCTCTCTCTCTCTCTCTCTCTCTCTCTCTCTCTCTCTCTCTCTCTCTCTCTCTCTCTCTCTCACGGACAATTGAAGTGATTCCGTGAAAACCCGGTCAAATCACGGAAATTCGGAATATGAGTGTCATCAACTTGCATTGGAGCAAAAGATCCGTGGTCAAATCACGGAAATTGGTGTGTTTGTGAGGATTCCACGGATTTTGAGTTAAGCGTCCGTGGTCATTTCACGGATTCCTGTGGACCATGACCACTCACTCACTCACTCACTCACTCACTCACTCACTCACTCACTCACTCACTCACTCACTCACTCACTCACTCACTCACTCACTCACTCACTCACTCACTCACTCACTCACTCACTCACTCACTCACTCACTCACTCACTCACTCACTCACTCACTCACTCACTCACTCACTCACAATAACTCTCTCATTCTGTCTAAGTTTTCCGGCAATACTTCCAAATAAATATGTGTAAGTGTATTGAGAATTAACACACACACACACACACACACACACACACACACACACACACACACACACACACACACACACACACACACACACACACACACACACACACACACACACACACACACACCACACACCACACACACACACACACACACACAACACACACACACACACACACACAGTGCCCCTTGAAACATTACATATCCCCATATACTTACCATATACTACAAATGATGCGCTTGATCAGATTCAAAAGCAGAGTAATCCCTTTAACCTTTTGCTGGGAAGAATATCAGCTGACATTTAGTTTGGATTGCAATAGCCGCAAACAACTAGTTCAGTAGGATGTAGCAGTGAACAACTAGTAAGGTAGGATATAGTAGTGAAGAGGTTAGGAAGGTAGGATGTAGCAGTAAACAACTAGTAAGTTAGGATGTAGTAGTAGACAGCTAGTAAGATAGGATGTATCAGTAAACAAATAGTAATGTACGATGTAGCAGTAAACAGCTGGTATGCTAGTATGTAGCAGTAAACAACTAGTAAGGTAGGATATAGCAGTAAACAACTAGTAGGAGCAGTAGGATCTGGACCAGGAGAGCTAGGATCTGAAACAGGAGGGCTAGGATCTCAGAGACTCAGGGGAATCTTTAATTGCTGTGAATTTTTTTGGGAGGTAAAATAGAATTGATTTAGTTTTTATAACTGAATCTGAGGTTGAAAATATTATTCAATAAAGCCACATAGATTAAGACATAAAGACACCTTGAATGGCTTAAATCAAGGGAAGGGATTTGAACAAAAGTTCAAAAGTCTAAATATAGTAAACAATGTAAACATGTACACCATTTAAGAAAAAGTAAATGGTTGGAAACAAATAAAGTTACCGCTGAATGAAAAGCGCAAAGCATTGCTAAAAATGCAGAAATGTAAAATGAATTGAACTGAAGAGTCTGAAACGTCAAATGTATTGCCCTGCACTGTGTGTGTGTGTGTGTGTGTGTGTGTGTGTGTGTGTGTGTGTGTGTGTGTGTGTGTGTGTGTGTGTGTGTGTGTGTGTGTGTGTGTGTGTGTGTGTGTGTGTGTGTGTGTGTGTGTGTGTGTGTGTGTGTGTTTCTTTAAGAGAATAGCGAGCCGGTGCGTTATTAAAAGCAGCTCAATTCACCTTATTCGGCGCGTAAACAAAACGGCCATATTGGTTCCGTTTTGTGTTTTATCTTCCGGTGGAGCAACTCTGTCCGTTATCGTACAGTGGCACAATACATTAGCAATTTTAGTCAAGATGACCAGCATTATTTGTTCCGTGCGGGGCTGCCATAACAACTTGAATAAAAGATGGGTGTCCTTTCAACAATACTGTGTTGTACACGGGAAAACTAGGGCAGAATGTTGTGGGGCAACCTTCAATCTTCATCCTCCGCCATCCAGCAATGAGGACCGGCGTATGTGGCTAAAGGCGCTAAATTTAAAGAACCCTCAGAAAAAACCCTACTGTTCTTTTCATTTTGTGGATGGCAGACCATCAGACCAATGCCCATACCCCGAGAAATGGTTGGGATATGTTATTCCTCCGGCGAAAAAAGGCTCGTCGGATGCTTGTGAGGCGCCAAGGTAAGATAACAATTTAGCACTAACAGATATCAATATCGCTAGTCGTTAGCCAGCTAGCGTCTAATGAGTATGATCAGCATATACCCCTAAATATGCCTTGGCTTGACCTCGACAAATGAAGAGCATTACAAGATAAGATCAGGTCGAGGCTTTCTAATTTAATGTCCAGGACTGGTTATGTTGAAAGGCAGCAAAGTGATTGACCTTATCGTTGATAACTTACTGATGCCTGATGCTGTTATTTCTACAGAACCCTCAACCAGCTCTGCCATCCAGGAGACTCATGGGATGACCGATGGGAGGACACACTGTGATGCTTCTACACAGGGGAAGTATACATTCATGGAAGATCACATTTATGCTGTCAGTGACTCACTCCATTGTCCTCTCCTTCATGACCAGGCAACACAGTGTCCTGAACAACATCTTGTACACACCGAACTTCTCCGGAATGATCGGCTATGTCTACTGTACACTGGGTTCTGTCAGTGGATGCCTTTGAGGCTTAATCCGACGACCTGAAAGAAGGATGCAGCATCTCTCAGCTACATTCCAAGGATCAACTGTTGATGACCCTGATGGAGCTCCGGCTGAACCTATTGCAGGACGACATCGCAGAGAGTTTTAGAGTGTCTCAGTCTGTGGTCAGTAGGATAATCTCTCAGTGGCTGGACTTCATGGAGGAGAAGATGAGGTGCTATGTTCCATGGCTGCCCAGGGAGGCGATCCAGGCAATGATGCCACAGAGCTTCAAGGAACATTATCCATTAACCACATCCGAGATCTTCTGTTTGAGCTTAAAGTCAAGTTCGTCCTGCCAGCTTTCACCAGAAGAGGCCTTCCCTTGTCCGAAGAAGACACCATCAACACGAGGCGCATAGAGCATTAAGAGAGAACATTATCAAATCCCAACCAGAGATGAGATTACAAGTGAGATGGCCGGTGCAAAGTATTTTAGCAAGCTTTTTTAGCAAACTGCATGAGGATAGTACAAAGTACTGCACATTCAATACACTGTATGGCCGTTACAGTTTCCAAAGGTTGCCTTTCGGAATATGCTCTGCTCCGGAAGTGTACCGCCGGGCCATGGAGCACATGATAGAAGGCGTGGAAGGCGTACGTGTGTACGTAGACGACATTGACTCTGGGGAGCTACACACTACACCAGCACAATGAAAGGCTCATCAGAGTACTTCAAAGAATCCAGGAGTATGGACTGAAGCTGAATAGAGCAAAGTGTGAAAGGAAATCATCTTTCTGGGGGACAAGTTGTCAGAAGCTGGTGTGGAGCCAGACAAGAGCAAGGTAAAAGCAATAGTGGAAATGCCAAGGTCTGAATATAAAAAAGGTGTGTTAAGATCGTTAGGGATTATCAATTTCATTGGAAAATTCATTCCTAATTTATCATCTAAGACTGAATCTTAGAGAGTTGTGGCGTGACAAGTGTGAGTTTAAGTGGACTGCTGATCATGAAGAGGAGTGGGCATATCTGAAAAACATTCTGACAACGGAGCCCGTGTTGACATTCTTTGATCCCTCCAAAAAGATCAAAATATCCACTGACTCTTCCAAGGATGGCATCGGAGCTGTATTACTCCAGGCTACAGGAGATGATTGGAAGCCAGTCGCTTATGCATCAAGAACGATGACCGTCACGGAATGCCGCTATGCACAAATAGAAAAAGAGTGCCTAGGACTGGTGTATGGATTCCAGAAGTTTCACGGATACGTTTACGGCCTTCCAAAGTTCGTGGCTGAGACAGACCACAAGCCGTCATCCATCATAAAGAAAAACCTCAGCGAGATGTTACCACACATTCAAAGACTGATGATGAAGTTACAACGCTATGATTTTGACTTGATATACACACCAGGCAAACACATAGTGCTAGCTGATGCACTGTCTAGAGCAACAATACAGAGTGAAGAACAGGGTGAGTGTCTCACAGAAATGGACGTCACTCTCCATGTCAACCTAATCACACAGTCACTGCCTGTGTCTGATAGGAAATCCAAGCAGATCACTGCAGAAACACAGAAAGATGCAGGTTTACAGAGAGTCATCAAGCTCCTGAATGAAGGTTGGCCAAGAGGTGAGTGTCAACAGTACTACAACATCAGAGGCTACCTGAGTGTTGTCAATGGGCTGTGTCTTAGGAAGAACAGAATCATCATTCATCAGTCATTAAGACCAGAGAGGCTGAAGAGACTACACAAGGGGCACCTGGGTATGGAAAAATGCAAGAGGATCAACGCAGACAAAGACAGGATGGTCTCAAGCTGTAACACGTGTCTAAAACATCAATCGAAACAGCCAAAAGAGCCCATGAAAAACACAGACTTACCTGATGAACCACGGCAAAAAGACGGGACAGACTTATTTCACTTAGATGGAAAGAATTACCTTCTGGTAAGAGATTATCTGTCAAACTACCCAGAGATAGCACTACTTTTCAGCATATCTGCGACCTGTGTAATCAAGCACATGAAGTCCATCTTTGCGAGACATGGAATTCCCCAGATTGTCTACAGTGACAATGGTCCATCATGTAGTTGTAAAGAATTCCAGTGTTTTGCAGAAGAATATGACTTTAAGCATGTGACTTCAAGCCCTCTGTATGCCCAATCAAACGGTAAGGCAGAGAAAGGAGTTCACATAGTCAAACAGTTGCTCAACAAAGCACAAGACAGTAATTCAGATCCATATTTAGCTGTATTGAGTTATCGAGCATCACCACTGGAACATGGCATGTCCCCTGCTGAACTTCTTATGGGACGTAGGCTACGCACCACGATTCCATACACTGCAGAACGAAAGCAGAACAGAGTGAAACTGCAACAAAGCCTTCTACAAAGGAGACAAAAAGCAAACCACGACACGTGCACAAGAAGCCTAGGGCCACTGGCAAGGCATGATGCAGTGAGAATCCAAGATTCCAACACTTGGACAAAGAGAGTGACTGTTCTGGAGGAAGTAATTCCAAGGTCCTACAACGTCAGAACAGAGGATGGCCGAATCCTGAGAAGGAATCGAAGGAGTTTACTGAAAACACAAGAGAGACTGTAAGAACAACCAAATGAAACAGCTATGGAAGATTCAGCCGACACCGCATCAGCACCACGTGCAACAGCCAGCAGCGGACCAGCTGAGCAGAATGGCTTGCCTGTGTTGAGAAGGTTCACACTCAGTGTCAAACTGCCAGACAGACTGAACCTTTAAAGATAATGGACTTACTTGTATCTTCGAAAAAAAAAAAAAAAAATACAAATAAATTGAATTGAATTGAAGAATTTAATTGAATTGAAACATGGACATACTGGTCCTTATGTGGTGATAACAATGTTTATGTTCATGTTTGTACTGCAAACGAATGCTGATGCAGATTGTTAAGATTAAGTTGCTATGGGAATAATTTAGTTCATGAGTATGGTAGCGTACATCTAAAGAAAAGGGGATGTAATGGTAAGAGTACACAATTAATATTAAGATAAAGACTACCACCAACCACTAGGTGGCGGAACCTGTAACTAATTGTATACTAACTATACATACAGTATGTGTTATTAGAATAAGACAATGATAAGCCACTCTTGAGTCACTAGCTCACGGAGTTACCACAATAAAGCCATCTGTTCCTAAAGTCAGTTTCTGATTAATGTAGTAAGATTACACATGATACCTGAGGCCGACGCCACATGTCATTCGCGCACTCATGGAGTTCATTAACCTCGGGTGGCGAAGTACAATCCCTCCATCCGAACTTTTATGATATCTTAAATGATATCGAAATTCCGTTTAGATATTATTGAAAATACAAGTATGTAGATTTGTTTAATGGTTTGAACGAAGATAAACGGTTAAAAAATTGATTTAGTTACGGCAATGCCGTCCTCCCATTGACTACCATGTTAAAAAAAGATAATACTTTAAAAGTAGAATATCTTAAAAAGTATAAAATATTTAAAAAATTTGAAAAGAATTACAAGCTATTCTGAATATTTTAAAAGAGTCTCTAGGTGAAAAATTGAGGAAGGAGATAGGTCCCAAAGTTAGTAGAGAATAAGAAAGAAAGAAAGAAAGAAAGAAAGAAAGAAAGAAAGAAAGAAAGAAAGAAAGAAAGAAAGAAAGAAAGAAAGAAAGAAAGAAAGAAAGAAAGAAAGAAAGAAAGAAAGAAAGAAAGAAAGAAAGAAAGAAGAACAATGAAGAACAATCGTTGAGCGCTGCATGCAGCACTCACCTAATAATCAAACGACTGAAAACGGATGCCTTGAATACTGTCTCGAAACCCATGTGTAGACTCTTACCGTATGGGATTTTTTATTTGATGAATGAAAGGAAATAATTTGTTTTATTGTTGAGTCCACCACCTAGCTTTGGGATTCCCATCTTCTCCACACTGCTAATCATGTAGGTCCACGGGATGGGACACTTGAACCAATGAAAACATGTGAGGGTAACAGGGCAGTGATTATCTACCTCCAAGCCCAACACGTTGGCCATGTATTTGTTGTTCTGCGACCACTTCTGTCTCGCCTACACAATATCTGCATATGTTTGTGTCAATAGCGATCCTTCATCTGATAGAACATTTAGCACAATGATCTCACAAGCAGTCTCTCTAGAGTGGAATATTCTAATCAGAAAATATTTTACGATAAATGTCATGAGCTGCTTTCTAACCATAAAAAAAACACCTAAACGACAGGATTCAAACATCCTGTGGCATGATTACGTACACACACACAAACACACACACACACACACACACACACACACACACACACACACACACACACACACACACACACACACACACACACACACACACACACACACACACACACACACACACACACACACACACACACACGTACACACACACACACGTACACACACAGCCATGAGGGGAGGTTCTATTTTTAATAAGAAAAATAATGAGCACCATGTCAATCTCTCCAGAGGATGCGCCTCTAGTGTCCGCTACCCTTACTCAGAGTTCATTCCCTGTCAACTGTGGATTGTTGACTTGTTGTTCACATCTGTGCCACAATTATGACAATCTCCATTCTCCACGCTGCAGGCGTGGGTCTCAGGCACTATTTACACGCACAATTACACGCCTCAACATGGCCTTTGTATGAGTGATCCTCACACCTTCCTGACTCTCTCACGTGCCCTGTGTCATCAGTCATCAGTCCTGCCATGCCGTTGCCAGGGCAACAATTTCCATCCCAGGAACCATGAAGACTTTGGATTAGGGACTATACAGATGTTCAACTCCCATTCAGGGAATGGAGGTTGAACTTGTACATATGCAGATAAAAACATTATTCATATTGTGTTTCACGCAAACCTTTACAAATGGATCACTAGCATTCTCGATAAATATAATTTGTATTGCCAATATGTTTACAGTTTGTAATTTGACTTGAAAAGAAGGAAGGCGAGGCGAGGCAAGGCAAGACAACTTATTTACAGTAGAGAGCACTTTTCATACACAAGGGAGACTCAAAGTGCTTCACATAGAAACATTGTCATACAATAAAATGAAATATTAAAGAAAGTAGATAAGTAAAAGAAAACAAAGACAATGTAAAAAAAAAAGTGCATTATAGAAAGTACCTGTAAGGAGACCATTGCAGTAATCAAGCTTGCTAGTAAAAAAAAGGCATGTACGGTTTTAAGTCTTGTTTTTATGTTTTTAAGGCGAAAACAGGCAGATTTTGTAACTGATTTGATGTGACTGTTGAAATGTAAATCTGAATCCATGATAACCTCTAGAGGTTATCGAGGTTATAAATGAGGTTTTGATTGAGAGTGAAGGTGTGGAGTTACTTTAAGCTTTTCTGTTTCAGCAACAAATACAATTATCTCTTTTTTTTTTTCCTCATTTAGTTGAACGAAAGGTTGGCACATGCAGTTTTTGACTCACTCAATGCACTGGCACAGCAGATCTAAGGGCCGATAGCGCTACAGAGACTTGCGTGTCATTGGCATAGCAATTAAATATATCTTTTTTTTGAATGATTTGTCCTAGTTGGAGCATGTAGATGTTGAATAAAGAGGGTCCTAAGATCGAACCATGTGGGATTCCACATGGTCCCTGGTCCCTTCTCCCTAGTCCCTGGTCCCTTCTCCCTAGTCCCTGGTCCCTTCTCCCTAGTCCCTGGTCCCTTCTCCCTAGTCCCTGGTCCCTTCTCCCTAGTCCCTGGTCCCTTCTCCCTAGTCCCTGGTCCCTGGTCCCTTGTCCCTAGTCCCTGGTCTCTGGTCCTCACACTCGAGTCTTCTCCTTAGTCCCTGGTCCCTTCTCCCTAGTCCCTGGTCCCTTCTCCCTAGTCCCTGGTCCCTTCTCCCTAGTCCCTGGTCCCTTCTCCCTAGTCCCTGGTCCCTTCTCCCTGGTCCCTGCTCCCTGCTCCCTGGTTTCTTCTCCCTAGTCCCTAATCCCTGGTCCCTTCTCCCTAGTCCCTGGTCCCTTCTCCCTAGTCCCTGGTCCCTGGTCCCTAGTCCCTGGTCCCTGGTCCCTTCTCCCTAGTCCCTGGTCCCTGGTCCCTTCTCCCTAGTCCTTGGTCCCTTCTCCCTAGTCCCTAATCCCTGGTCCCTTCTCCCTAATCCCTGGTCCCTTCTCCCTAATCCCTGGTCCCTTCTCCCTAGTCCCTGGTCCCTTCTCCCTAGTCCCTGGTCCCTGGTCCCTAGTCCCTGGTCCCTGGTCCCTGGTCCCTAGTCCCTGGTCCCTAGTCCCTGGTCCCTGGTCCCTTCTCCCTAGTCCTTGGTCCCTTCTCCCTAGTCCCTAATCCCTGGTCCCTTCTCCCTAATCCCTGGTCCCTTCTCCCTAATCCCTGGTCCCTTCTCCCTAGTCCCTGGTCCCTTCTCCCTAGTCCCTGGTCCCTGGTCCCTTCTCCCTAGTCCCTGGTCCCTGGTCCCTTCTCCCTAGTCCCTGGTCCCTTCTCCCTAGTCCCTGGTCCCTGGTCCCTGGTCCCTTCTCCCTAGTCCCTGGTCCCTTCTCCCTAGTCCCTGGTCCCTTCTCCCTAGTCCCTGATCCCTGGTCCCTTCTCCCTATTCCCTGGTCCCTTCTCCCTAGTCCCTGGTCCCTTCTCCCTAGTCCCTAGTCCCTAGTCCCTTGGTCTGTAGGCACTCACACTTGAGTTGTCAACACTTGCCTTTTAGAACGTCCCTTTTGTTCTTGTTGACTTGTCTTTTTAGAACGTCCCTGTTGCTGTTGTGGTTGACTTGTCCTTTAAATCATGGTTTCTCAATGGGACCGCCCACTGGGGGGCGTTCGCACAACCTAGGGGGGCGCTGGGAACGGGATTTTTTTTTCCCCCTGTCTCATTAAACTGTTCATCCCTCCCACTCCCTCCCTTCTCCCTGCTCCCTAGTCCCTGGTCCCTTGCACTGTAGGAACAGAGAGTATGAATAACATAAACACACACACACACACACACACACACACACACACACACACACACACACACACACACACACACACACACACACACACACACACACACACACACACACACACACACACACACACACACACACACACACACGAAAAACAGACACATCTATACAAAAAAGGTAGATGTTGGAGAGCCCTGCGTTTTGTGAGACCTTGAGGGATAAATCCGGAAATGCTTCAAATAGAAAGTATGATCATGACATCCACTACAGCTCTCTCTCTCTCTCTCTCTCTCTCTCTCTCTCTCTCTCTCTCTCTCTCTCTCTCTCTCTCTCTCTCTCTCTCTCTCTCTCTCTCTCTCTCTCTCTCTCTCTCTCTCTCTCTCTCTCTCTCTCTCTCTCTCTCTCACACCCTCTCTCTCACGCCCTCTCTCTCACATGGTCTCTCTTTCCCTCTCACTCGGTCTGGGTTGTTAAACATGCGACAGTGTTGTGAAACTTTGGCCTGTATCTCACAGCACACTGTTAGTAACAGTGTTCACGAGACAGAAGCTTGTCTGCTTACCTGCTAGATTGATAATCAGGATTGTACCCTGCCTGCAGTACACCATTTTGTATTATTTACATCTAACTGTGTGTATTAGAAAACGGCTTACAGTACACTTGTAAATATAGAAGAAAAGTGTACTTATAGAACTATAAAATGATGTACCATGGTCCATTATAAATGATGGATATAGACATGATAATAAATCATGTATATTGAATACATGGAAATGGATAGCCAATCACTTCAAGCTACCAGAAGTCCGAACCAAGCATTTTCTGTAGAAGCAGAGAATTTCTGTAAAAAGCAGCGCCGACTCAATAATAGTGCATTGAATCTATTTCTACCTAAAGAAACCCTTTTCTTACCGTGCAAATCTATGCAGGTCTTAAATCTCTTTAAACCTCTCCAACTGAACTTCCATCTGATAGATAGCCTTACAAATATAAACAAATATAATTTATGAAAATCAAATGTCAACTCTAACATGATCTGTGTAAGTTAGCCCAAGCAATAAAGTAACCCCCTTCTATTTTTTGTATATATCAGAGAGCGCGAGCAACGTGGCGCATAAAGTATGAAGATTAAAATTTATGTATTAATAAAGATAAATGGGAAAATCCAGAGGAACAGTTCGGGTCTAAGTCAAAGCTTGAACACCAAAGATTTGGAAGGAAATAAATACCAAAAGGAAAGTCATCAAAGTGCGTCTCTCACCCTAAGGGTCGCGTTACCCATCGTGACCCTTAGGTCGTGATGGGTAATGATCCAATTGTTTTTCCATCTTTTTTTTTAAAACACTTGCCATTTTAAATTGGGGCCCTTGTGAGCCTGGGGAGCGACCGAGTGAGTGAGGGATGTGAATTTGAGACAGACCTAGTGAGCCTGGCCTTTCTTCTGCAGGCAAGTCTGCTTGATGTTTTGGGGGCACACACAACACACACACACACACACACACACACACAACACACACACACACACACACACACACACACACACACACACACACAACACACACACACACACACCACACACACACACACCACACACACACAACACACACACCAACACACATTCTCGTTCTCTCTTTCTTTCCTTCACATCTCACATTTCATTGACATGAGGTACAAATGTGTGTTGTAATGGGGTTATGAAGGCCCTTCCCCTACCGCCTCCTCTGTCCAGCATAGAACGTGTGGGATTCTGCGATCAGCTTTGATCATGTAATCAAACTTTCCTGTGGATGAATGCTGCGGGAGACAGTTCTGTGCAGTCATTTGGCAGTTTCCATGACGATGACTATTCAGTTGTAAGATTTTATTATAAAACATGTATTTAGTTTGTTTGCTTGATATAAAATAATGTGATTATTTTATTTTCATTTTCTCGTTTGTATTATAAATGAAAGTTAATTGAAATGATTGTGGCCCACCGGGTGTCTAACCTATATATAGAGGAAGAAGGGCATGGGTAAGACGGGCACTGGGAAGGGTCCTGGTTCTTTACCAGCTGTACCAGAGAGACAGAGGAGATGAGAGGCCAAGTTCCCACTGTTGCACATTTGTTTTGTCCGCTTGTAACACCGAACACCGAAAATAAACCTCCAGAAAGCCCCAAATCCCGACTGGACAGTTGACTCTTTGCCCGCCTAAGATTCGTCCCCCTGGTTCCTCAGTGGCTATTTTGATCACGCTGCTCAGTTAGCTTTCTTTATGTTCCAGTTATTGTTTTATTGAGGACAAATCGCCACCACAGTATGTAATGGGACTTATTACATACATTAAACATTTAGCATCCATGCATTAAACATATAACATACAATAAACATATTACATACATTAAACACATTATAAACATTACACATATGACATACATTAAACGTACAACATATATTAAAGATTATATGCATTAAACACATAACATACATTAAATATGTTATGTACATAAAATATTACATACATTATACTTATAACCTACATTATATTATTACATACAAACATTGAACATATTACATACATTATACTTATAACACACATACATTAAACATATTACATACATTAATCATTAAATACATACATTAAACATATTCCATACATTATACTTATAACACACATACATTAAACATATTACATACACAAAACATGTAGCATCATTATAAATATTACCTACATTATACAAATGACATGCATGCTTCAAATTATTACATACATTGCACACATAACATGCACACACATTATACAAATTACATACATACAAATTACATACATATTACATACATATTTTACACATATCAGACATACATTATACATATTGCTTACTTACATTATACTCATTACGTACATTATACACATTACATGCACACATTGTAGGCCTACACATAACATACTGTACATAGGGCCTACATACATGATGCACCATGGTGAAAACATTGTGGATTCCCAATTCAGCTGCATCAATTTAAAATGTATATGAATTGAGTTGAAAGCTACGTGCTTAATTAGTTCTTTTTATTTTCCCTATTCAACTGACACAGCATCATCTCCACCAATCACACCGCAGAAGACCTGCATTCAGTTTCACGTGTGTGCCGTGTGCGATGTTTGTTGTGGGTTCCTCAGCTTCTCCATTTCCTACCAAGATTACATCCAGTGTATAAATAGCAGGCTGGGCTCTCTCTCTCCGTCAGATACAATGCCACTATAAGCCTGGCCATCCAAGGCCAACAAAAAGACAGAGCTTTGTTTAAAGGGACAATCTTAGCAGGAGTCTGTGGGTGGGGTGTTGGGTCACCATCGGGTCCAATAGGGACGGAAGGATTTCCATGCAGTTTCTATTTGCCTGCGTCCCAGTGTTGATGTTTGCATGCGTTTTTGATTTGCATGGGTTTGAATGGAGATGGTTTGGATGTGGGATAAGAAGGTTGTTTACTTTGTATACTCACACATGCGTTGTTTGTAGAAACACTAGCTGTAAACAGAGGCATTCCTCTCCTGGCCTTATTGCTGCTAATGGGATTGTGTGCGCTAAGCTCTACCAAGGAACATACACGATTAATCTATATAGTTGTTTCTTCTGATACCAGATACATAGCATAGGATTTGAAACAATCATTATGCAGATTTATTTTATTGAATTGATTTCGATAGCTTCGTTTTTAAATTAATATTGATATCATTCCAAGGTATTTGTTTTCATTAACCGTTCACATCTGTTCAGTCAAAGGATTTTGATTTCTACTTTTCTGACACTGAGCTGCCCCCTGCTGGTACTAAGCAGGAACACATCTGAGGACTGCAGGCCTTATGTCTCTTCTTTTCTCATCTTGATCTTGTATTTGCATTAGTATTCAACATTCACGGTCTTTATTTATTAAATGTGCAACGCAGTGAAATGCTAGCGTATTACTATTGCCTGAAATTATTCATTATTTTTATTAAGGAAATATCTTGGTCTGCCATTCAAGAACACAAGTTACTCATTGTCTTATTCTAAGAAAATGCTTCTGATCAGTTCTGATCATTTATCTTAACAGTAGGTGAATATAGGGCTTTAACAACGTTGCATCGCAATGAACAACAAATAGATTGTTGGAAAGAAAAGTTTTTATAAGCCTAGGTTGTAGTATATTTGTATAGATGTTAATTTAGGATTTTACAGTACTACAACTCTTTCCAAGCAATAGAGAAATAGAGTATTGCCAATATAATTATACCACGATGATTTCTTGATGTTCAAGCCCTATAGGAGGATTTTAATAACATTATGCTGTGCAGTCGAATTCTAAGAGTTTGGATACCAACTTTCTCCAAATGAGTGAAAGCCTAGTTAAGTTATCGTGTGCGGTTGTATTGAAACAATGTGTTTTTTAACTCTCTCCAAAAGAATGACCCATCGATGTGTGAACGAATGCATTACCATTCATCATAATTACTCTCATCCGCCAACTGCCCTTTGGTACACTATTTTATCCATAGATAAGGAAGTGAAACCTCATTATAGTTAAATCCTCTTAATAGGATGTTTCGGTGGAAGGACAGAGCATAAGCCCTTCTTCTCAGGCTATGAGAGCACGTGCACGTGTGCTATGTGTTCGGATGGGGGAGCTTTTTCTGGCCAGCGTTGGATTCTGATGAGTTTAAACTCGGACAGTTATAGTAAACAACCACGGTACTTCTACGCAATGACACTAAGAAAGATAGTGCAGTTCTTGTGTTACCTCACACATGCCAGTACATGTGTGCCCACACCACCACTTAGATTTACACTTAGCCTAAAGAGAATTCCCACAGCTCAATAGCAATGAAGCACAGAGGAGTGGCATAGCTAAATTCCTTATAGCATTTAGTAATGGCTATCGATCCAACTGTGTGTTTGAGTCCACGCTGGTGGGGACAACACATATGTGAACTATCAGGGTTTCCATCACTCGAACTGTGTTAGTTATATGCATTGAGCTGAATTGACCAACCCTTGTAATAATCCTACTCTAAACTGTTGGGTGTTGTGTTTCTCCCAGGACTATGAGGCTACGAGGATAGCTGCCCGCCATGACTGATGTGGAGCCCGTTGTGACAGACTTTGCGTCGACGGCGCGTACCGGGCGACGTAACGCCATCCCCGACCTCCTGGGGGCCGCCGCCGGACCGTCGGGCTCCGCGGAGCTGTCCAACAAACTGGCAGAGCTCTCAGTCGTGGGTGCGGATATGTTGCTCTTGTCTGGTTTCTCCTTACAGCCGGGCATACTCTAGTATACACATACAGCGTTTCCTTTCAAAAGGCATCTTGTTCTAAATGTTCCTTTATTGCAATATTTTTGATAAAGTATGTAAAAGAAGGAGTCCGTAACAGGAGTGGAGGCCTTGGTTGCAGATCTGAACAGTAAAGTGTCTGTGTTGGGCATCGATATGAGCATGGACACACTGATCAGCCACTGAGTGTAGTGAGAGCAGGTTCTAGGTCTCTAGGATCATGAGGTCGGAGTAACAAACCCACTGACTACAGGAAGAGCAAACTGCATCACATGACAACCCGACCCAATCAGAGGAGGAGGACACATCTATAGTGCACTATATATCCAATCAGAGGAGGAGGACACATCTATAGTGCAATATATACCCAATCAGAGGAGGTAGATACATCTATAGTGTCTATGTATCCAATCAGAGGAGGAGGATACATCTATAGTGCACTATATATCCAATCAGAGGAGGAGGACACATCTATAGTGCACTATATATCCAATCAGAGGAGGAGGACACATCTATAGTGCAATATATACCCAATCAGAGGAGGTAGATACATCTATAGTGTCTATGTATCCAATCAGAGGAGGAGGATACATCTATAGTGCACTATATATCCAATCAGAGGAGGAGGATACATCTATAGTGCCCTATATATCCAATCAGAGGAGGAGGACACATCTATAGTGCCCTATATATCTAATCAGATGAGGAAGGGGCCACCATTGTGAAAGGCCTTGCTGTCGTTTTTTGCGTGGTGTCTCCGGACTCTTTTTGTACCAGTAGAATAACACCAACAGACAGAGACGCCACGAGATGAGAGGATTGACAGACGTGAAAAGGTGGTGATAGTTAGTCGCTGATGAATGCTTACATTTTAGGAATTGTTAGTGAGAAATAATACGAGAATGTCTCATAAAGAGACTGGACTCAGTTAATGATGACAGCCAACATATTTTGACATTTATTTTAAATGTTAATAAGAATATCTCAATATTATATATTTGATATCTTTACATGGGAACCTGCATTTGTCTCACCCCTTATCCCTTATTACCCCTTCTATGCATGGACATTTATGGAGACAGATGTATTAAATAATAATATGCAGGGTATGTCTCTGTGTTTATGCCTGCGTGTCTGAGCCAAAACAGGGATGACAGTAGCTCAGAGCGGGTTGACTGGTAAACCAGTTGGTTGCAAGTTTGATCCCCGGCTCTTCCTAGCAGCTGGGTGTCAAGGTGTCCCTGAGCAAGATGCCTCATCCAAACTGCTCCTGACGAGCAGGGCTGTCGCCCTGCGTGGTTGACTCTGCCGGCGGTGTGTGAATGTGTGCATGAATGGTTGTAAGTCGCTTTGGATGAAATCATCAGCAATATCCCTTAAATGTAAATGTAAACACCAGCCTCTGCATCTATGAATATTGTGCTGTGTGTGTGTCTCTTAGAGGACGCTGAGGGAGCTGGTGAGGGCCCATCCACCTGCCCCGGGGATGAGGAGGAGAAGGCAGAGGGGAAGTAATGCCCCTCCCTCTGTGATGATCCCCCCGTCCCCCCTTGATGTTGGACCAATGCACCTCTGATGGGAGATGTGGTGAGACGCTGGAGACGAGCCATCAGTCTCATCACAAGGCACCAGCGGAGGACAGGAGGGAGGCATGAAGAAGGACACACACACCCAGCCGGTCTTAAACTTGATAAACTGCCACTCATTGTCTCTATGCAACATCAGCCAGGATTAGGTCACTGGAAGACATTTGGGGAGATAACATTCAGTGGTTAAGAACTGTGAAGTCTGTGACAGTGACAAGAACACCTGTTCCAATGATGATTTAGTAATAACGCTGGTTGGAGATTAAACATGAAGGTTATCAAGGTGGCCCATAAATCTTAATATCCCCTGTGTGGATAGCAATGTGATATTGATAAAAACATTCAAATTGTGTCCTTCGGGAGAAAAAAGTTGTTTTCCATTTGAAAAAAATTATAGAAATTGTATATTGTGTGATGGGCTGAGTTGCAACAAAAAGCATTTATTCTCTGAATGTCAGCTGCATAGTTGCAGGAGTGTCTCTAATTGCACAAAGGAGTTGTTTGATTTGAAAAACATTCCATTAGGTGATGTAAAATACAACTTTTATCTCTTCTGTGGTTGACAATGATGTGTTCCATTGTAAATCTTGGCCTTTTGTGTGTTTAAATTTGTACATCAACATTCATTTACAAAATCATTATGAATTATCTGTATGTCAAGTCTTTATAGTTTTACATCGCAGTATATTTGCACATACCCTGTAAAAAGATGCATTTCAATCTTGACTGCCGCTAATAAATATTGTGCTTTAGACTACATATCTTTGATATCGGCCAGTGTTTGTAAATAGTTCATGCTAAATATAGATGTGTCTATGTTCATTTACATCTTATAATCTATACCCTATACATATAATTCTAATATTTATAATACATTACGCTTAATATCAAGTAGAGTAGGCTAGGCCTTTATACTACAGCATTTCCCAACAGAGTAGACCTATATATCACAGTAATACCCAATAGAGTAGACTATTTAATTCAATTCAATTCAAAGTTCTTATTGTCATATGCACATTAAGAAACATGTTCTCAGTCATACAATGAAATTCTACCTTTGTGTTCCACAGACTGAATGCCAAGAAAGAAATATAAAAAAATAAAAAAATAATGCAATATACAATATACAAATAGAATAGAAAAAAGCTGCAACAATATAGAATATACAATCTACAAGATAAATAGAAGAGCAGCAACTAGATGAAATAATGCATTTAAGTTAAAATAAACAAAATGAAATGGAATGGTGCAATTCCAACAAAGTGTGCCGTAGTGCATGAGCAAAATGTAAACAGTGGCGGCAGTAACACCAATAACAACAGACTCCTATCTGTTGTTAAGGAGTCAGAGGGCAGTGGGGAAGAAGGAGTTATTTAGTCTGGTTCTTTTGGACTTCTTGCTTCTGTACCTCCGTCCTGAGGGTAGAAGTGTAACCAGTCCATGCTGGTGGGTGGGTGGGGTCCTTGAGTATGCAGGCAGCTCTCCTGAGGACTCTGCGCGTTGGGAGATGTTCTGCAGAGAGGGCAGTGGGGTTCTGATGATCTTCTCTGCAGCCTTTACCACTCTCTGCAGTCCTCTGCGGTCCAAAGCAGAAGCTCTGCCGTACCAGACGGTGATACAGCCGCTCAAGATGCTCTGAACAATGCAGACCAGGCCTACAGTAATACCAATAGAGTAGGCCTATATACTACAGTCATACCCAGTATACTATGCTTATATACTACAGTAATACTCAGTAGACCAGGCCTTTATACTACACTATTACCCAATAGAGCAGGCCTTTATACTACAGTCATACCCACTAGACTATGCTTATATACTACAGTAATACTCAGTAGACCAGGCCTTTATACTACACTATTACCCAATAGAGCAGGCCTTTATACTAAGGCCTGTAGTACTGTGTTCAGCCAGGAGGAGGGGCCAGCGACCCTTACGCTTTCGGTCAAAACGCGTAGTATTATTTATTAATAATGTTGTTTTTTTTAATGATTATTAGTATTATTTTATAAGATAAGTTTTATTGGGATTATCAACAAGTATTATTAATAAGCTAATAATATTAATAATGTATAGTGCATTTATTTCCCACCTAGTAGTCTATTTCCATATGAATTGAGTTTAGTGCATGTTGGCATTATCAGGATTTCTTTACCAAGACATAAACCCGAGCGGGCTTTAGAAGTGCATTTGTGTCCCAGCAGCAGCATAGAGGACCACGTTGGCAGAGCTGCTGGGAGCCTACTCATCTACCCTACCACCGTTACAATAAGGCTTCCCACAGACGGCTGTGGATGGCCCTCTTCATTGCTTGGCATAGAGAAATTCTCATGGGCTAGCAATTAATCATGGGATGGCAATGAATGTACGTAAGGACAATAGCCTGTCAAACAGGATGATTCAGCTGAGTGGTTCCCCCGACACATGCATCCATCATTAAACATATTAGCTGCATTTAGGAATGGACAGGGTGTTTCTGTGTTGGCCATCCATCCTAACAAGGGAGCATGTTGTAACCATAATGGACGCTAGTGTGAGGTAATGTCTGATCATGTCATTAATAGTAAATGCCCGTAAAAGACAACAGGGGGTCTGGTTGAGCTTGGAGCCCTGACCCAGTTTAAACAGTGGGGGTGAAGGGGGTTTCTTTAGACCTATCACGTGTTGGGGGAAAATCTCCTGAGCCAATGACAGGCCAGCCCCCAGTGTACATATTAATGAGTGCGAGAAGGCTTCAAGGATGAAGAGAAAAGTTTCCCAAAGCTTCACTCTCCTCCTGACTCTCTCAGCTCCACCATGGTCGAAGCCTTCTGTGCCACCTGGAAACTAGTCCACAGCGAGAACTTTGATGACTACATGAAGGCCCTGGGTGAGTTGGCCTCCATCTCTTGTATCCGTGTGCTACCAGTGCCAAGGCAATGTGATCTGATGTGAGCGGTTCTCCTCACAGGGGTGGGCTTTGCCACCCGGCAGGTGGGCAACGTGACCAAGCCCACGGTGGTGATCCGCCAGGACGGGGAAAAGCTGGTGATCCAGACCCAGAGCACCTTCAAGAACACCGAGATCTCCTTCAGCCTGGGCGAGGAGTTTGACGAGGCCACGGCGGATGACCGTAGCTGCAAGGTAGACCGACACGCACACACAGCCTTCCTCTTTGATCCAGTATCGTCCTCTGCTCCAGCACAATGAGTGGATCTAAAGAGACCTATTAGCTTTACTGATTCTTCCCTAACTCTACAGACCACTGTCAGCCTGGAGGGGCATCAACTCATCCAAGTCCAGAAGTGGGACGGCAAAGAAACCAAGTTTGTCCGAGAAATTCAGGATGGCAAGCTGGTCATGGTAATGACACATCAATTACACATTACAATAATCAATATCCGGCTGTGATTATTAATTGATGTTTGACTTTATATAACTACAATATGGTAACATACAACCTAACGCCTCTATAGGCCAATATCTGAATTCCATCAGTTTTCACTCGCTGGCCGAATATGATGCTTGAAGTCACAGACAAATATAATCATCCATTCATTGACTCTTCAAATGTTATGCTGGCTGTACTCTTACTGGAGAGTGGGAAAACCCACATCCTTAAAGCATATCATTATTATATGTCAGATACAAGTTGTAACCATGGGCGTTTCCGTGGGCTACCATAGCCTCCACTAGCACGGCAGCCTGAAATGACTTAATATGTCTACTAGTATTACATTTACATTTTCACATTAAAGGAGTTTTGCTGACGCTTTTATCCAAGTGATTTACAACCATTCGTTAACCCATGCACACACTGACGGCGGAGTCAACCATGCAGGGTGACAGTCGTCAGGAGCAGTCAGGGTGAGGTGGCTTGCTCAGGGACACTCAGCTACTAGTATCCAATTAATGTCCCAGTTTATCTTGTCAAACATATGTCAGCTCATTTAGAACAGGAAACAATTCTTTAGCCTACGATAACATAGCTGGTCGTGACTTAAATATCAAATACATAAGCTTCTGGCCTAGATTCAGTTAAGGCTGGGCTTAAGGATTTGGACGCATGACAAATATGCAGTGAGCCACTAAGCACGCTCATTAGGCCCGGTCCTTAGTAGGGACACCGCCCAGTCAATCTGGCGCTTTAATGGATTTCAACTTGTCAATCAAAATCTAGGCACTTTCATCTATACTCAAAATCTAGACTGGCAATAAGTTAGGCAAATCATTTTACTTTGTGAAGTATACATTGTTCGCGCTTTGCAAATGTACAGTACTGTGGTTGATCTGATCTGGGTCCTTAATTAATGTGTCCTTTTCATTTAACCTTTTATGCAGAGCTTGACGTTTGAAGACATCCACGCTGTGCGGACATATGAGAAGGCATGACTGGTGTGACGTCTCTTGTTGTCAGGCTTTTATTAACTGTAGGCTATTATGCTGAACTTTTCAATCCAACATGCTCCAAATGTTTTAACACAGTGGTTATGTTTTTCTTTACTTATTTTTAAGTTTTTTTTATTACATTTTCATTGTGATGGATCATCTTATATTAAATAAAGAAAATAAAAGGCTAAATGCAATTTTCTGGGTCTGTTGTGTTGTATCCTATTGTGCATATTACATGTGCAAACACTATGAATTGTAAAAATAAAATTATCAGGCACAATGCGGAGGTTTAAGGTTTTATAAGGTTTATGATAAGTGTTATCTAGGCCTATAGTACTCAATATCACTTAAAAATACTAGATACTCTAACTTAGTAGGCCTATATTAGTCTAGTAGCCTACTATAACAAGTGGGCTCTTCGCTAAGCTATATTTTTCTTTAATAATTCACATCATTCGTCAATTGTCATCGATCATCATGACTCATTTGGTTCTGTCATCTCAGGTTCTCCCCCAAAATGAGGCTGTGTGATAATGCTGTCCGTGAATTAATCAATGACAGGGCTGTGTGGGATGAAAATAGAGTTGTGTGGGATGTTATAGAGTTGTGTGGGCTGTTATAGAGTTGTGTGGGATGTTATAGAGTTGTGTGGGCTGTTATAGAGTTGTGTTGGATGTTATAGAGATGTGTGGTGGTTATAGGGACGTGTGGGATTTATTGAGCTCCGTAGGATGTTCTAAAGCCGTAGCCTACGTGGGGAAGCTCATAGAGCAGCGTGTGGTTTATATGTCCAAGGCATATTGGGTCGTCCCTGTCACATGACCGTTTGACTTCCTGTTTACAGAGACAGCCGCGAACATAAACTTAACACTAAAGGTGACAGCATTAAAGAGACAAGCCTGCTCCGTCAGCAGCCTCATGCCTGCCCAGCTTTAAGAGTCAACGATGGGACGTTTCCCTCTCCTCTCCCTCGGGGGGTTTCTACTTCTGTACCCAGCTCTCCTCGTCGCGGCGCCGGCGGAACACGTTCGCCTGTTCGTCAGAGGTGAGATTGTAGTGTTTAAACGGGATTACCAAAACGTTTAGGAGATAAATGCATAATGCCTCTCACCGTCCAGTGGTGGTGGGGAATATTGGGGAAAAGATACTTTATATAACTCTGTATTATGTGACTGAAACCTATCTTCATGAAGTGTATTGGTCGCATTAAAAAACAACCTGTGAGAAACCACCCTGGGACAGCTGTCTGTCTCCCTGGTGAGAAAACACATAACGTGGTGTATAGTATCCATTCTGTAACTATAGGCTACTCAGAATATGAGTATAAAAGGGAAACAAAATGGAAATGGATCTCACAAACTAATACTGAAATATAGCCGACAAAGAATCTGAGTAAAGTGTTACTGACAGAAAAACGGAAAGTACAATAAATATATAAACTGATTTAAAACAATTGAAACTGAAATCTCACTGATGCAAATCCTCCCACACAAAAACATTCAAATAATATATGTTGAAATACACCAAGCCTAGTTTGTTGTCCGGATCAGAAGACTTGATATCAGCCTACTGGAGGTGAAAGGGTAAGAACTCTTTTCTCTTTGTTGGTGTCAGACGCTACCCGCAACGGTCATCTTCGGCGGCCAGGGAGGTTTTGGCACATCACAGACCTCCATCTAGACGCCAGCTACCACCTGGCCGATGACCCAACCAAGGTCTGCCTGTCGTCCAAAGGGGCGCCCGCCGCCAACGCAGGCCCTTATGGGGACTTCCTGTGCGACTCTCCCTACAGCCTCATCCAGTCGGCCTTCAATCACATGAACCATATGACCCCGCAGGCAGATTTCATCATATGGACTGGGTATGTACGTGTGTGCGTGTGTTTGTGTGTTTATCCCACCACAATATCCTCATATCTTGATTTTCTTGCTTCCTCGTGTTTATGTAGAAGTGAGAAGTTCACCACATGGTCTCACGAGTACCTTTTAACCCCTAGTGGAAACTATCCAAATCAGCCCCTATGATGTCACCTCATTGCTCCCCATGGTATGCTGCTAATGAATCCATAAGTGATCCCAATTAGGACCCCTGGCCCCAGTAGCATAGCCTCTCTCTCCACAGCTGTTCCTCCGAAGCCTTGTGGCCAACAAATGTTTCATTTTTCCAGGGACAGTCCGCCCCACGTCCCGGCTCTTGAGCTGTCCACTGACCTGGTGATCCAGGCGATCAGGAACATGTCTGAGACCATCAGAGGCCACTTCCCCACACTACCTGTCTTCCCTGCCTTGGGTAACCATGACTACTGGCCTCAGGTACAGCTCTGTCCCTTCACACAACGGTCAGCTCTTTGCCACCTCCTTAGACCTGGTTTGGAGGGGTTTTAGAACAGTGCTGAGAAAGTCTTTTTTTGGGGTCCTACTTGGGCCCTACTTTTCAGGGCTGGCTGGAAATCTATTGAAGCATCCAGTGAGAATCAGGTGCCAGGCCTTGATGCCTGAAAGCAGCAGAAGCGTGTGAGATCATGTGTCAACTAAGCCATGGGCTATCCGAGATGGGGCAAGAGGCCACTTTTCATTGACCCTGCAAGTCTTAGTGCTCATTTGAGATTTTTATTATTATTTTTTTTACTTTTGATCAGTACAGATTCCAGTGTTAACTGGTTATGGTCTGAACTGCATGCGGAAAGAACAGCATTCTCTGAATGCTGTTCAGAGGAACTGCTTTCCTCCAAACTGCAGAGGAAACTTGGCATTTAGCTCTGGTAGAAGTCCATTAGGGAGAGAAGCTGATGTTGATTCCTAATAATCACATTGCATTTTGATCATTTCTAATTGCAGACTCTTTTCCACTTCTTCGGCTTTAATAAAGTTGGGAGGCGAGAACAGCTTGATTTCTTTCTCAATGATAGAAAAACCTTAGAAGCGCTGACTGAATTGTGTCATGAGACAAAGACACATATTTCCCCTTTTCAGCCGACTGTTGGAAAAGCACATCTGATACCGGTGAGCAATCGAGACACCACTAGGCACTTTCAATGTTGCCATTGAAAGTGCGTAGTTGTGTCTCCCAGAGAATAAAAGCATTAAGTTGTGGTATCGAACTGATCTTTGCCTTGTATGGTCTTGTTCATTGTGTTACGGTGATCAGTAAGATCAACTATAAAGTCAGGGTGACTCAGCTCATGAAGAGGTTGGTCCTTCTCTTTCAAAAACTAATGGATTTCTGATCTCAGAGAATTAAACCACTGCAGCGCGGAGCCCCGACTCAGCCAGGGAACATCAGAATGGTACTCCTTAAAAAACCAACTTTAAGTGGCTGGAAATTGAAGTTGCCAACACAATTACTATCAGTATCGTGCTATGTAATATAAAGCACGATACAGGATGCTATTGTATTTATTGTTTTTACAAGAAGATGTTTCTTGGGTTTTGCTGGCAACTCTAGTTGCCAGGTAACTGCTTGAAAACAGATATACAAATAAATTCTGTAAATACAATTACAGAAACTACATGAAATACTGCAAATAACCCACATGTTGCTGTAAAACATTTACACTGAAATATTACAGCTATTATAAATGACAAGTGGTAGTGGCCTAAAAATAGCTAAACATTATTTTACTGTCTGCTGTAACAGGTAAAGTAATTTAGAAATAAACCTCAGAATGCTGTAAACATAAAACAAACATAAAATTATATTAATTTTACAAGGTAAAAAACAGTTGCTTTTAAGCAAGGTATTTGTTAAGACAATCGTGTGTGTGTGTGTGTGTGTGTGTGTGTGTGTGTGTGTGTGTGTGTGTGTGTGTGTGGTGTGTGTGTGTGTGTGTGTGTGTGTGTGTGTGTGTGTGTGTGTGTGTGTGTGTGTGTGTGTGTGTGTGTGTGTGTGTGTTCAAGATGGTTTTATTGTCATATGCACAACAATTACAGAGCAGTCGCTGGCAATGAAATTCTTTAGTCTTGGGCTCCTCAAACAGAAAGTAAAATATAAGAGAAACACAATTAGGTAAGCTGAGACTTGAATAATCCAAAAAATATATATATTAATAATAATAAGTAAGTAAGTGTATAAGAGGAATACAAGTAGGAGAGCAGAGACCTAAATGCAAAACTAAATAAATGTAAAATGTAAACAGACGTGTTTATCCAGATGTCGACTGGTATTAAGTGTCAAGTTATAAAGTGTCAAGTTATAAAGTGTCAAGTTATAAAGTGTCACGGTGGTGACCTAAGTAGCTCAGGAATTTAGTAGTCTTATGGCCCGTGGGATGAAACTGTCCCCGAGTCTGGTGGTGCCAGACCGGATGCTGCGGTAGCGACCGTCTACCAGACGGGAGAAGCTGAAATATTTTATAACTGGGGTGATGAGGGTCTTTAATAATCCGGTTAGTCTTCTTCCTGCAGCACTGAGTGTAGAGGTCCTCTATAGATGGCAGCTCCGTCCTGGTAATGCGATGGGCAGCTTTCACCACCCTCTGTAATGTTTGATGTTTGAGGGCGGAGCAACTGCCGTACGAGGCGGTGATGCCGGTCAGGATACTCTCTATGATGTAGAAGTTGCAGAGTATCCTGGAGTCCGTGTTGAACCTCCGCACCCTGCGGAGGAAGAAAAGCCGCGGTCTTGCCGTCTTTTTGATGGCGTCGGTGTGGTGAGTCCAGGTCAGGTCCTCGCAGATGTGGACCCGGAGGAACTTGAGGCTGCTGACTCTCTGCTGTCGTCCCGTTGATGGTGATGGGGGCGTGCTCGGCTCCCTGTCGCTTCCTGTAGTCCACAATCAGCTCCATAGTTTTGCTGAGGTTGAGCTGGAGGTTGTTGTCCTGGCACCAAGATGTCAGGGCTCTTACCTCCTCTCTGTACGCCGTCTCGTCGTGATCAGGCCGATGACGGTCGTGTCGTCAGCAAACTGGACGATGGTGTTGGAGCTGTATGTGGCCAAGCAGTCATGTGTAAACAGGGAGTAGAGGTGTGTGTGTGTGTGTGTGTGTGTGTGTGTGTGTGTGTGTGTGTGTGTGTGTGTGTGTGTGTGTGTGTGTGTGTGTGTGTGTGTGTGTGTGTGTGTGTGTGTGTGTGTGTGTGTGTGTGTGTGTGTGTGTGTGTGTGTGTGTGTAATTGATTCTGTATACAGAATAAATTAGATCCAAAGCCTGTTGAAGTCTGTGAGGTGCCTTATGAGAGTGGCCACGCAGGGTTCATCTCTTCTTTGGGGAGGCCGTCTTGGTGCTATGGTCTGGGATCAGTCAGATGAAACATCTGAAACAACAACATAATAACATTTGAAAAAATCGATAAAAATCGATATAAAAACTAGAAAATGCGTCTCCTGCAGAAAATGCGGTGAGTGCTGGTAGTACAATGTGAGGTTCAATATATTTTTTAATAAAGCCACATAGATTAAGACATAAAGAAACTTTACATGGCTTAAATCAAGTGAAGGGATTTGAACAAAAGTTCAAAAAGTCTAAATGGAGTAAACATGCACACAATTTTCTAAATCGCGGCCCATGCGAGATCTTCCTCTTTTCGTGGTAAATAAAGTATTGTAAATAACGCTTCACACATTACGCGAGCTCTTCCTTGAAGTCGAAGTCTAAAGTTAAGTCAAGTTAGTCATGTTAAAATAATTTTTATATGAGGCCTAATATTTTAGGTCCGCGTTGCGGTCATTTATGTACCAGCGCACCACTGCTACATACAGATCACTTCCGCAATTTAGACTGTGCTTTGTCTGAAATTGCACACTTGCATTGAGTGCACTTCATTATCCCTACAGTACACTAACTTATAGGTGCAGTGCTCTCATTTCTACAGTGCTGTCAAAACAGCCTTCGCGCACCTACCGGAAATGACTTTGCAGTTTGACGGTTCTTCTTCGTGGTATTTTTCTTTCTGCTTGATCATTTCCGTTAGTCGCATGTATTAGCGGTCTAGCAGTATTTACGTTTATCGTTCTTGATACCAACTGATTACAGAATTAACAACATAAAAACACTGGTCGGATACAGTAACATTGTGGTTGTACTGAAAAACAAACCAAATATGTTGAGCACGTCGGTCTCAAATGTTACAATGTCCACTATTTTCCGAATTGAAATTCCCGCCCCCTCCGCTACGTAGACAAGATGGCTGTTGAGGGTGGAAATGGTCCATGGCCAATACTCAAGTTTTAGATTGTATTGAGTGCACCACCGAGGTACTTCTAGTGCACTGCGTTTTGGCACACTCTCCGTTTTTGCGCAAAGTGCACTCGTCTAGAAAGTAAGCGCAAGTATAGAAGTGCGCGATTTCAGACACAGCACTAGACTCGTGCCGTGTTCCAATACCCGTACTGTCCGTACTTACTAGCCAAAATTTGAGTACACAGTACGTTCCAATTCAGATCCGGCGAAAAGAAGTATACTTCAAGGACCCGGATGCTAGGGATGGGAAATCGTCCCTATTTTCAGATCATCCGATCGTAGTCACTGGCGATCGCTGATAGGCGATCCGATCGGCTGAGAGGGCGGGCGCAGTTACGTCAGCTTAAAAAAAAAAACAACAACAAAAAAGAAACTCGCCTGGCGCTAACATGGCCGAAAGCAATTTGGTGCCAAAAAAGAACGCAAAATCGGCAATTTGGGCACATTTTAAGTTTTACCCGGATGTCAAGGGTGAGCCTAAAGACCTAACGCAACCTATGAGAAAACCTGTGAGGAGCAATTCATTTACGCAGGCTGATCTCTCGATTTAAATGTGCCGTGTAAAAGTAAAAGTTACTTGTTGTTCAAATGTACGCGTGAATTATTATATTTTGTGATTAAAAAGAAAGATAATATAGCACACCACTTGTGGCGCACAGAGAAAAGTGTTTGGTAAGCAAGCAAGAATATGAAGAACAGAGGAGACGTGAAAAAGAGAGCTTGCGTCCGTGGCGCGGACCTCCGAAAAAAAGTGAGAAGGAAAAAAAGACGCAACAGGGTTGTAATTAAGGGTTTAATATTCAGTCCTCAGTTGCACCGATCAAAGGGCTCTGTATGCAGACGTGTTGCTCCACCAGAAACATTTTCAAGTACACAGTAGGGCGCAGGTTGTAGAGATTATTTCTTTAACATCGAATGGCAGTAAATTATTAAAAGATCGCCATTTGAAAAAAAAATCACGATCCTCCCTTCGATCGCTGATAGACGATCCAATCGAAAATCACTCCATCCCTACCGGATGCCGTACTCAAAACGGGCTAATCGTGAAGTGTGGATCGAAGGACACTGCCCGTACTCAACGGCAGCCATCTTAGCTACGTAGCGGAAGAGGCGGAGCCAGGCTGAGCGCTCAACTCGAAAAAATAGACTAAACTTGATCATTGATACCATAATATCATGACTACGACTTTAATAACTATAATCACAAAAGTAAACCCCCACTATAACTTAAATGACAGGTCTAATGCTGCTGTTATATGGGCTACGTTGGTAGACAAAAAAAAACATACATGACGTTTAAATAACACCTACCCTAGCATTGTCTGTCTCCGTCAGGAGGAGGAGGTAACGTCGACGACGTCGGCGCATTCTCCACATTTGCTGCGTTAACGGACCCATATTGCACAACTAAAAAGATGTTTAAACACAACGGGTACTTTATTCCACGCTTCAAAGCGGGATGTTTTTGGCGGGTGACGAGCGGCGGCTGTCGCGATCGTCATTTCCGGTAAGTGCACCACAGAGTACTCGATTTGGAACAGCACTCACATCTGAAAAATTAGTGTACTCAAGTGAGTACGGATAGTGCAGAAAGTGTACTTCCTTTAAGTATACTCATGGAAGTACGGGTATTGGACAACCCGGTATCACGAGATCTCGTGCTCATGCGCACGAAACGCGTTAATCTATTGAATCGTGTCCCAGAGTACGATTGTTCGACTTTTTTTCGTGAAACTCATCACGAAATGTTAACCAATGCATTCTGAATGCGCATCCTTCACAACTATATTCTTGGTCATAACTATCAAACCAAACATCCTTCACATTCGCCGAGCGACGATTATGAAAGTAAAATGCACATTTCTCGCTAAAAATGTTTACATAAACACTTTTAATGGCGTAACTATGCTAAAATATCATATTTTCCACCCAGAATAAAAAGTATGTCCGCCATTTTCACAGAAAAATATCCTAAAAACTATCCAATAGGAAAGATGCTCACAGCGTCTATCCGTGACGTAGGCCTAGTCACCGATAGACGCTTTTAATGGCGGGTTACGCCATTAAAAGTGTTTATGTAAACATTTTTAGCGAGAAATGTGCATTTTACTTTCATAATCGTCGCTCGGCGAATGTGAAGGATGTTTGGTTCCGTGGCAAAAAATCCGTGGTCAAATCACGGAAATTGGTGTGTTTATGTGAGGATTCCACGGATTTTGAGTTAAGCGTCCGTGGTCATTTCACGGATTCCTGTGAGACCACCATGTTGGTCAGAATGGGCAGACAGCTTCAACTGTAGAATATGACGGTTTGAAACTAAAACTGTGATTCTGAAGAAAGTTTCAATGATATCGAAATTCCGTTTGGATATTATTGAAGATACAATTGTATAGATTTGTTAAATGGTTTGAACGTTTGAAATTGATTCAGTTACGTCTTAAACAGATTGAAGTACCAGAGGACGGCCTTGCCGTCCTCCCGTTGACTCTCACGTTAAAAAAAGATAATATTTTAAAAGTAGAATATCTTAAGTATAAAATATTTAAAAAATCTGAAAAGAAGCGCGCGATTCCAAGCTATTCTGAATATTTAAAAATTTGAATGGAGTCTCTAGGTGAAAAATTGAGGAAGGAGAAAGGTCCCAAAGTTTGTAGAGAATAATAAAGAAAGAAAGAATAAAACTTATGAAGAACAATAGTTTAGCGCTGCATGCAGCACTCACCTAATAAATTAAGAAGTAAGAATGGAGAACTGGTCAATGGCCAATGAGAAGTGGTCAGTGGTCAGCAGTGTTGGGCAAGTTACATCAAAAGCGTAATGCATTATTTATTACTTGTTTCTGTCATTTCAAAGTGATTAGTTGCATTACAATATTGCTGTCTTTAATTTGTAAGGTATTGTGCTACTTTTAGTACTTTTGCATTACTTTCACAAAAATAACAGGAAATATGGATTTGGTGTTCTCAATAGATCTTGTGTTCAATGCAAATCATTAGAACACCAAATGAGAACATCATTTGGTGTTCTCAGGCTTAAAGCTAATAAAAAAGTACAATAATGGCGCATTTCCACTACCACGGCTCGGCTCGATACGGCTCGACACGGCTCGGCTCGGTTTGGTTGTGTTTCCATTACAACTGGTGCCTCCTCGACGTGGGCGGGGTCGTCATAACACGGCTGCGCGAAACCGCTGTGACGTCATTTACACGGCGCCGAGCAACGTACAAATCCGGAAGACCAGAACAACAACAACGCGTGGTGCCGTCGAGCTCATAGACATATATACATAGACGCCGCATCGACTGTGGAGCGACGTGCCGACAGGGCGGCCATCTTGGAACAGGACCAACAGAGGCAGCGGCACATGAACATCTACGAGGGAAACAGGTACTCCTCAATCTCAAAATAGAATTATTCTCTGAATTTTTGACCGATTTTCAAACGGTTTGGTTCGTTAAAAACGTCATACAAGTAGCTATGATACAGCGTGGTTGGATATTTTAAAAATTTTTGTTCTATTTATGTCTGTCTGTCTGGTCTGATGTTTGACAAACACACCCCGTGAAAATAGCTTGACAAATGAGCGATTTATGATCATTTTTATTGTGTAGACACATCATTTCTCCATAGACGTAATGCACTGTAGGAGCGAATGGTCCTGTTCCAAGATGGCCGCCCTGTAGGCACGTCGCTCTAGTGGGCGGCAACAGTCAATGCGGCGTCTATGTATATATGTCTATGGTCGAGCTCCCTCTGAATCCGTTATTCGGCAACCAGAGTCAGGAACGTCTGGACCTCCTCCACCGACCAAGGAGTGGATTTTTTCTGAGAAGCCATCTCGTTCCAAGTCAAAAAGCAGTAAAAAGTGGTGTCTTGTCTCGCGTCTTGTTTTTATTTACATTCTCGGCGGTCGTCGCGTGGTTATGACGCTTCCAGTGACGACACTCATCGGCCAAACAGTGGAAGGCAGTCGGCTGACGCCACGTTTTAGTCACGCTTCGGCTCGCTTGGAACCACGGCTGAGGTGATACCAAAATGTACCCGGTTGTAGGTACTGCGTGCTAGTGGAAACACGCAAATAGCGCGCCGAGCCGTGTCGAGCCGTGCTAGTGGAAATGCGCCATAAATGGTTGCAGTTATGGCTCATGGTGCATTGCATTTTATAAAAGAAATACTGTATCTTTAGGTATTTATATTGAAATCAATAGAGCTAGACCCTACTACTGTATATTTGAAAAAAAGAGTCATGACAAGACAAGACCCTTTTTAAGTTTCAATCCCTTTATTTTCTTTTATTCACAGAGAATTCATAGCATAGCGACATAGCTAGACCTATGGCTATCGTTCTGTGGGGATAGACACATTTTTAAATTTTTCAATTTTTAAAAATTCAATTAAAGTTGCTATACATGAACAAATGGAAATAAAAGTCTAAACAGAGGACCTGTTACTACCAAATAAAAAGAGGTAGCATGCAACCAAACAAGGCTGGTAAAATTAACTTATAGCCTTGTTGAGATTCTATGGTGGGGAGCTATCCTATTCACTACATACTTCACTAAAATACCTGTTAAAGCGCAACACAAGACTGCGCTAGAATCAGCCAACCCAAAACAGTTACGTTTTGGAGTGAGCGCAGGACTCCCGAGACTGAAAAGTCTTTCGACTGGCACGCTGGATGGTGTAGGTGCATTCTAACGGAGAGCGATTATTTTAATTCTTGGAAACTGATGGGGGCTTTCCATCACAGGGGCAGAATTCAAGAAAGACGTTACCTCTGTTTCCACTGACATTGGTGCATTAGCTGAGACACTGATCTGTTCATCTAAAGAGAAAAAGTCCTCCTCACTTGGAGTGACCGCGGCAGGTTGAGGGGCATCAGGCATCAGGGCTGCAGGCTCCTCGGTTGTAAGGAGGAAAGTGATGTGGTCTCTTTTGTTCCTCTTTTATCCAGTGCAGCTTAAATTTAGGCAGTGAGACGAAAGCCGGTAGCGCAGTTTTGGAATCAATGTTTTGGCCATTAGAACCTCTAGCATTGATTGAAGCGTCCCATTAAAAACAAGTGTCCTCAACCTGCAGGATGTCCAATGCGACTGTGAAAGGCTTCATGATAGCACAGTATCCCTTGAGAAACTGGTATTCCCTGTCATTCATGCATTTAATCTGAAACTGTGTGAAGAGATTACGTATGTTAGTGAGGGGCATTTCTGTAATTCGTGCATAGGCGTCATAGAATGAGTTCCACCTTGGGGACAATCAGCTTTTTCTCACCAACCTCCTCCAGACAATCTGATGCGACTGTGGAGTGGCTTGTCTTTGTCCACAGCGCTGAACATTTGGCTGTGGCACTACGGTACACCGCTCTTGATTCTGGATTGATTGCCAACCATTTGTCAACCTCATTGTTTGCAATTAGATTAAGTGTATGGGCTGCACATCTATGGTGGGGAGGCAGTACACATAGCCCAGCCTGGGCATCTTTGTCTTCAGCAGTAAGCAGTACACTGTGAAGGTCTGTAAACTCTACTTCCCCTTCGCCCTCCTCCTCCTCCTCATCTTCAGACTCCACATACTGATACTCCTTGAAGCACTTCACAAAGTTACTCCCGTTATCAGTTACACATGCAGTAACT
Source organism: Melanogrammus aeglefinus (assembly GCA_900291075.1). Classification (NCBI taxonomy): domain Eukaryota; kingdom Metazoa; phylum Chordata; class Actinopteri; order Gadiformes; family Gadidae; genus Melanogrammus; species Melanogrammus aeglefinus. The sequence continues at coordinate 91,069 of OLKM01000311.1, read as the reverse complement.
TTGTCGTGAGTAAGGCCATATTCCTAGAAAATGTCCTCGATCTCAGCGGCAATTTAATCAAATGTATGGCGACCCCTGAATTGTTTCCAGGTTATTGCCGCCTTCCTCCATTTCAAAGTTTCAACATCAATCCAGTGCACAGGCACCCCGAGGTAGCTTGTTATTTTCACTTCAAATATCAGTGGTGGTGGACACGTGGTGCTGTTCTTTAATGGTCCTTTTAGATTCCTTTGCCATGACAGCATATGCCTTATCCAGTCCTTTGCAAAGGTCTTTCTGCTTGGCAGTACATGCTGAAAATAGATGAGATTAGATTCAATTTTATTGTCATTTAGCAGAGTACAGCTTCAGAGCCAATGAAATGCAGATGTAAAATATAAATAAGAAAATAGCCAGATATTTTGCCAGAAATTAGGCTCAATGGTCAAAGTACTGGAATTGTCCTTTAATCGTCTATAGCCCAGTTGCACTAACCTTTTGAAGCAGTGATAATAGAAGCTTACCTTGTTGTTGCTAGCTGAGACAGGGCTCTTGCTCACAATGTTTCTAAAAGATGGAGACAGCATATCTTCGACAACATACTCTGCTACGAGTCTCCTCACTTCTCGAAGTTCAAGCATCGCAGAACGGATGAATGTTAGTTTTTGCTGCTTAGCGTTTTTTTCTCTACTCTCATCCTCAGTTTGCTTTCTTTTGGTTACTTGCGTGATGTTGACGTGGCACCGCGCTAGGTGTTTCGTTCAATTACTTGTGCTATTTAGAGAGAGAGATCTTTTGGTTTCACACACAAAGTGCAATTAACTATAAGGTTCTTCTTATCTTTGTCTCTGACGAACTGAAAATAATGAGTGTATGCCCATCTCGCAAATGTAGAGTCCGACTCTTCTGCTGCCGTCATCTTCTCCTCTAGCAGTAGGCCTAAGAGGAAGTAAACATTTTCGCCGTTTTTTCTCCTCTGCGAATCTCGCGGTGTTGGTGAATTTGTATAAAACCACACACCAGTTAATTTCAGGTTTTTTTTTTTTTTGTAATGCCGCGTTACAGCAAAAAGTAATTACAGTATCACGTTACTTTTTTAACGCGTTACTCCCAATACTGGTGGTCAGTGAGAATTGAGTACTCGCCTGCAATGATGTTCACTTTATATTAGCTTCAGTTTTATATCAAATCAATCTCGTTTTTGTTTATAGAAGTTGTCTGAATACATTGACACAAGATAAAGTTATCAACTCTATCACAGCTATGCGGTGTCTGGGATAACTGTGCTCTCATCCCATGCAATGTAGTAAAAATCAGAAGTACAAGCTTTATCTGACACTTGGGGCCCTATTTTAACGTTCTGAAACGCAAGTGAGAAGCGCCAAGCGCAAGTAGCTTTGTGGGCGGTTATACCGGCGGAAAAAAATACTCTTGCGCTCGGAGAAAATCTAAAAAGGGTTGGTCTGAAGTAGCATAATTACCCGTAGGTGTGGTTTGGGCTTAACGTGCAATGAACCAATGAGAGTGCCAGCTCCCATCCCCTTTAAGAGCCATGAGCACATTTGAATCTGACGAGTGGATATTTTGACAGCGCATCTGCAGTCTCCGCTGAGACAGATGCACATGAATTTCAAACTTCAAATGGCTCAGTTTATGGCCAAATAATATGGCCTAATTCACACATGGAATAAGGTTTTCTTCCACAACTTCAGAAAGAGTCCTCAAATAAATTTCGGCAAAGAAAACGTATATGATATAACATATGATATGCGGTAACTGTGGTTCTATTTAATGATATACGCAATACATTATATACATCGTTTCTTATCAGTATTGTATGCATTATTGTTATCGACTTGTGTTCCTAATATGCATGTGTCCCCCCGTTAATATACACTGCCATGGACTGTATTATGCGTTAGTTTGCATGTGTTTAAACAGATGGACGCACACGTGCGCACACATTCATTAATTCTTTTACACATACACACACGCGCACCCGCATTCATTCATTCTTTTTAACACTCCCTCGCGGTAAAACAATGTTTTCTCAAGATCAAATACTCATCAATCCTAAAAGTTATGGGCATGTATAAGATGTCTGTGTCAAGAAAATATGTGTTTGCTGTACGGTGTTTGTAGATGCATTGATTTAAAAGTACAACTTATTACCGCTGTATCAGCTGTTCTTTCCCAAATAATTTACCAAGAATGTGAGGGGCGGTAGATGAGAGAAGCAAAGTGTATGCGCGAGGTGCACAAGCAACATTATGCATGCGCCCTTAAAATAGCATCTGAACAACGCGCCACTGACTTTAAACCAGGTATTTCCTGGTTTGTGGCGCAAGTGGTTTCTAAAACTGCAAAATCACACCAGGGAACGTTTGTGCCAGAACACACCTCCTCCTTTCACGGAACCGCCCCTTGGGGCGCAAGATCATTCCCTAATTTACCGACGCGTGGTGCAGGAGGGAAAAGAACGCTCTGCGCCAGTTGCAAACTAGCAACGACACATGCTCCAGTGATTCAATTGCGCCGAATGCAAGATAGGGCCCTTGATGTTTTAAGTTCTTCGATGTGCCGCACAACTGTGTTTCTGGACATGCTAACGTTGTTGATTTCCCACATTTTCTCTTTTTGTTTTCGTTAGGCACCCGGGTAGGACGTGTAGGTCTTTTGGTTTCAAAGTGTCGTCGTACATTACAGTCCTTTATCACTGCCACAGTTTCATTGAAAATCAGACACACTGTGTCGAAAAATGTCTGCTCTCACTCGTGTCGCTATCGTGTGTTTCTTTGGTTCTGCCGTTTTTGTTCACCTGTAGCAACATTTTTCTTTGGTTGCTCTTGTTCTGTGCAGGCTCGCGGGCCGTAGTTTGGACTCCCGTGGTTTACACGTACACGTCTGTTAAACCTATGCCTATGTGCCGAACAGCCAAACCTTAGCTCCATTGGCCGTGTTGTGTTTACCTGGTTTAAAGAAGTTATCTCCATTTGGAACATTTGGATTATGAGACGTATCCGGGTTTTTGACGTTTTAGTAAGGCTGTTGTTTAGGGCCTATGAGAAGAGATCGTGGCCAAACAATGTCTCTACAGAGAGGAGTTCTGTTGCCCGTCTCCTGGGCAGGTTAACACACGGGTCTCCCACCGCTGTTGGCTTTGTTAGTGCCCCGCGAAGAAACAGTTTCAAACTACAATGCTATTGAGATCTTTTGAGATTTTTTTTTGCTATTGAGATTATTTTAATTAAAAAATGCTATGCTGACATCCATTTCCCATATATAATGTAGGGTATATTATGTTCTTCCTATAATATAAGCATAACTTAATAGTATAGACACAAGAACGCAGGTCAAGACGTTGATTTCAATTTAAACTTTTGATTTACTAGCACAAGAACAGTGTTACAAGTAACACATTTTACAGATGCGCCCCCTAAGGCATGGCAATAACGATGCAACATCCATTGCATACATAATAGGGACATTACTGGCTCTGGTTCGCTAAAGTGAGATGTGAGGAGTCCAGGGGAACTGCACCCACCAGGCCAGCCTCTCGATGCCGGCCAACCCACTAGTTCAATCTCGTCAACAATAGGCAACGGCCAGGCTTTATTGTGGACCATGACTTCAGGCCGATCAACCCATTCACAAGTTTTTCCCTTTTGTTCCAAGGACCAGATGCCTGGTTCCACTAACGCCATCTACCAGGCTGTTGCCAAGCTCTGGGCTCCCTGGCTCCAAGACGAGGCCCTCCGTACGCTCGGTGAAGGTAGGGTCTAAACGGGCCCCCAGGGTGAAACTCATGCCTCGTTTCCATCGAGCAGTGCGGTACGGTTCGGTGCGGTATGTTGTGGCGCGGTTGGCTTATATTGGTCCCAAAATAAGCGCTCTGAGCCGTGCCTATTTTTCGGTACTCCTCCGTTTGGGTATACGCCGTCCGTTGATTGGTCGACCGAACAAACCTTCCGTGTGACAGGGGGATATAAACAAACGGACGCAGTGCCCGCAAGGTATTTCTGGAAAAGGCGAAAGCTTTGTTTATTGAAGAAATTGTCACCCAAAAGTTTGCCTTCCTTCTTGGACGCCCTCCATTGTTGGTCTTTGTTTAATGAGTCGTGTTCTTCTTTTTCATTGAATTTATTAGCAGGCTACACTGAGTCGCTCTGCTATGATGTCACGATGCTAACGTAGCTGCAGCGGCTATCGCCATCGGGCTTCAGCCCCAACAGTACCCATAAGGGTACTGTGGCAAAACACCCATAACACATAATAACAACAGAACAGGTTGTAAAAACAAATGAATACAGTATCACCAACGAAATTGAGATCACATTTAGACAAACTAGCATGAATACATTAACATACCATCTATGAAATAAGAATAAATTAACACTCACAGATATTAACTAAGATTTGTTTGGCTGTTTTTCAGGAATGAGCTTTTTGTTCAATTGTTTCCACTCTCATCTGATAATACATAGTAAGCTGCTGCTGCTCAGGTTCACGTCCTCATATAATCTTTAAAAAAACTTCAAGAAGGACTCTAAGTGTCCTTCAATAGTAAATATACATAATGTGTCATTGAACTGCACCCAAACTGGTCAGAACTGCCGATGTCTCTTACTGTTGTTCTTGTGTCATTACTGGTTTTGTGAGTCTGTCTGTGTTCCTATTTTCACCCTGGCTGCAAAACCTGATTGACATGGCTATTTCTAACTGAAGCCATTTTAATTGCTGATGAATCTAACTGCATTCATGACAATTCTAGACATATTAATGACAATCCTGCCATTTCACCATCAAAAGACCAAGCAGGGGAACACGTTTGATTTATACAATAAATCACGTGAACTCTCTGATGAGTGTGAGGTGTTTGAGCAGTATGAACCAGTGTGTTCCATGTGATTCCCTCCCAGGGGGTTTCTACTCCCAGCTGGCCCGGCCCGGTCTGCGTGTGATCAGTCTCAACACCATCCTGTACTACGGTCCTGACCATGCCACAGCCAACGATACAGACCCCGCGGGCCAGTTCCTGTGGCTACAGGGCACTCTGGAGAGAGCTGCCCAGAACCTGGAGAAGGTAGAGGCCTTCAGATGATCAGGAACATGAGAGAGAGCTCCCTAAATCAAAAGGGATACATTTATACTTACTACACTTGGTCATTTCAAAGGGAATTCATTCAATTGATTTTTTTTTTTAAATATATATACAACCCATGTTGCTCTTGGCTTTCAATATTTACATTGTATGGTGATTGGACTCTATGAATCTCTACCTAGTATTGGTCATTTACAATAACAGTTGTACTCCAGAATTGAGATTCTTTATCATCTGAAAATCATCCGACCAGACCACTCCTCCAACTCTCTGTACAGGTGTTCATCATAGCACATGTACCGGTCGGATACCTGCCGTTTACCGGAGACGTCACCGCTATACGAAAGCGCCACAACGAGAGGCTGGTGTTCATCTTTCGAAAGTACAGCCATGTGATCACAGGCCACTTCTATGGCCACACCCACCGAGACAGCGTCATGGTGTTGCTGGATGAAGAAGGTAGGTACATGGAGGGAGGGCTATCCCCTCATGAGGGGCTGGGGTGATGTGGTTAGGAACCAGCACTCAAAGACAATACAAACGTTTCCGTTTCCCTGGAAATACCTCAAACATCTGGCCAAAATACCCAAAGAACAATCATTCACCTCCATCAATTTTTCTGCAACACAAACGCTTGTTTAATACTCAAGCCAATAGGACGGAGCCTAGGAGGTAATGTCAGAGTAACAGAGACGCTGCCCAGGCCCGTAGTCAGACAAGTACAACTGGAGCTGAATTCCACATGTATGCACAAAAAAAGTACTTGTTCATTGGAACCATTTTTCTATTATGTCCTCGAATTTCGTATGCATTTGTTTACTAGCAACCTAAAATGGGTCTCATAATAAATGGGGAAATTGTAGTTTTGTGGTCCATAAATCAACTAAATCAGTTGTTATTATTTCTGAATTAATAAATGGGGACATAGTCACATATTTCCTATTTTTATCATGGTAAATGTAGCTATGTTGAGGGATAAAGATTGGGTGCTAAAGTCTCAATGGTTTACTCTGATAAAAGCTTTGGGAAACCAGCCAAAAACAAGCCAAAGTGACTCCACTATTCTTATTTTTATTTTTTGTTGGCCTACGAAAAGCTTTTTTTGCAATCAGATCAGCTGAACATGTTACTGTATTACAGTAAAAAAAAATACTTTACCTTTTTGTACTTGTGCATCATTACATCCCCCGAAAGACAGTCTGAGAATTTTCTTAATGTAGTGTTTTTCATTTTCATTTTTTTTTCATTTTTCAGTTTTTCATTTTTCAGTGCAAATACCGTAGTGTGAGTTTTGCCCAAATAGGTAGTATTGGTGTATTCTCATTCTAATCAACTATACAGGGTGGTGTACAGTATGACTCTTTGAAGCTTGGATTATGAGTTTAGCCCATTGGAGCTCGTTGGTTAGACAAATATGCATTGTATCCTATTCTGATACAATTGTGCTAATGCAATACTTATATGATATATTCACAGTATTGTATTACTATATGGCAACAGTCTATATGCTCTCCACCTAATGACAACTTTAAAAAAGGAAGCTCTTGGATAAATCCTTTCAGTTTTGTGTTTAAAGATTTGAAAAATTGAGCTATAGTTTCAGAAAATGTGTTGAGAAAAACTGTAGTGTGGGTACCACCAGGTGGGCTGTCCAGTTGATCACGTCTAGTTATATGTCTAGTTGACCAAGTAGGTTGGAATTAGGAATTCATAGTTCGGTTGGTGGATTGCGAGACAACGTAACTATTTTAATTCTCTGTACACAGCGATATAATGCTTATACCGTCACGTAATCTGCAGGAAAACCAGTGAACTCCATCTTTGTGTCGCCGGCGGTTACGCCGATCAAGAGTGTGTTGGAGCCTTACTCCAACAACCCAGCGCTCCGCATGGCTTTCTACCACGCCGCTGACTTCTCGCTGTTGGTAGGAACTTTGAAAAAACAAACGTGTATAGTTCAAGTCTATTGGTCAGAAAGTTACATATTCATAATCATACATTTTTAAAGTCGTTTATTCATTAGGCTCAGATTTTTAGATCAACTTCGCTAAATGCTATTTGGCATGCTGTTTGTTAGACATTTCTGCTTAGTTCTTTATTTTTCTTTCTTTCTTTCTTTCTTTCTTTCTTTCTTTCTTTCTTTCTTTCTTTCTTTCTTTCTTTCTTTCTTTCTTTCTTTCTTTCTTTCTTTCTTTCTTTCTTTCTTTCTTTCTTTCTTTCTTTCTTTCTTTCTTTCTTTCTTTCTTTCTTTCTTTCTTTCTTTCTTTCTTTCTGTGGTTCATTCTGTGGTTCCCTCTCTCCCTATGAATCAAAGGACATCTGGCAGTACTATCTGAACCTGACGGAGGCCAACGAGGGAGGGCGGGCCGACTGGAGGCGGGAGTACGTGATGAGCGAGGCCTTTGGCCTGGAGGACCTGCGGCCCCAGAGTCTGCTGCAGCTGGCCCTGAGCTTCAGGCTGCCGCAGGCCACCAGCTTTGACAAGTATTTCAGCCACTTCATGGTGAGCTACGACGAGCGCATCCGCTGCGAGGACGCCTGCAAGCTCCATCAGGTGTGTGCCATGCTGCACTTGGACCACTGGGGGCACTCCAAGTGTGTGCAGGGCAGGAGCCTCCAGGACTCCTATGTGTTGCTCTGATTTACAAAGACTGATGAATTCATTCAAATGAAAGCCTTTTACTCTGGGTTTTATTCAATTCAAATCTGAAATCGGGGTGATTTGTGGAATGTCGTTGTATTCTGCCTGTTTATCTTTATTGTGTGATTCTGTTTTTATGAATAATCAAGGACCAATTAAACATGGAACAGTGGAAAGCCGGTGAACCGTCTTTGTCAGGATACGAGTGATTGATTGGATGTGACGATACTAATGTGATCATTTGAACACAACCTAAGGACACAGGCAGGGAGAGAGTTGCGTTGCCATAGCAGCCCCCCCCCCGCAACCTGACCTCTCCCCGCCACCACACACACCACACTGACCTCTCACACACGACCACAACACACACACACACACACACACACACACACACACACACACACACACACACACACACACACACACACACACACACACACACACACACACACACACACACACACACACACACACACAATGTCTTCCTTCATTCCATTGTTCCAACAAGTCCCCACAGGAGATAATATATAGACTCGCTGTATGTGTGTGTGTGTGTGTGTTATCTATGTGTGCGTGAGAGAGAGTATGACGTGTGAAGCCTAAACATGGAACACGTTTAGTTTAGCGTTGTACCTCTCTTTGCACTCACTAGCATTCTCTAACGATGGACATTAGCATTCTCCACCCAGCCTGCACCACTCCATTCTACTTGCAACCATGGCGATGCATGGCATGGCTGGAGGTCAGCGTGGCTCTGGCGAGGACCCGGTCGCCGTGGTGACAACACCGGGGCTGAGGCCATGGTGTGAACGCTGACAGCATGGTCTCATTACATCACCGTTACAAAGCCTTAATGGCTGAGCTGTCGCTCAGGGAGTTGGGCTTCGTTTCTACTGACACACATGATGAGGAACATGGGGGAGAGAGGCCCCGGCTGCACAGTGGTCTGGGGAGCTCTACCACACACCCCAAAGGTCTGGGGAGCTCTACCACACACCCCAAAGGTCTGGGGAGCTCTACCACACACCCCAAAGGTCTGGGGAGCTCTTACACATCCCAAAGGTCTGGGGAGCTCTTCCACATCCCAAAGGTCTGGGGAGTCTCTTACACATCCCAAAGGTCTGGGGAGCTCTTCCACATCCCAAAGGCCGGCAACCACCCTGGGAAACCAGGCTGTGATGGGATTGGATACCTTCTCCTGGATCCTGACGTTACCAAAGGGCTTAGGTTCCAGAGCAGGGTCCGTCCATACGGGAACACATCAGCCCGTTAAAATCGACCTGTCCCAACTCTGTTGGACATAGACTCAGACTCTTTCTATTGAAATATTAGTAGTACAGTTGTAAAACAATGAGTGAGTGTTCTGAACCTGCCACTTTCCAGGCCAGACCAGTGACCGTGCCTGGCAGTGTGTCGGCTTATGCCCTGTGCTAAATAGCTTTAGCACAATAGATCATTTACAAAAATGACCTATTCCCCCTTTTTAGCTGCTTAGCCAATGTACCTCAGTTTACCTTTCCATCTGTAACTAATATCTATTGTTTCCAAATCTAGAATCCCACCCAGGGCACAGTAGACACACACTCACACACAGACACTTCTTAGTACTAGATGCTAGGTTACTGTACTGTGGATAAAATAATAAAAAAAAGCTCCAGTCTTGCACCATCGGACCCCTCCTCTCCTATGAGGGGCCCTTTCAGCTCAGCGACCCTCTTGGGCATGACAAGGGTAAGGCGTTTAGTGGGGTCTCTCCGTGGTGCGAGGCTGCAGCCCTAATATTTCAGCAGGCCTCAATCGGCTCTGTCATTAATGGCCCTAAAGATGCAGACAGAAACACTATGTCTAGAGGAGCTGTGTGTGTGTGTGTGTGTGTGTGTGTGTGTGTGTGTGTGTGTGTGTGTGTGTGTGTGTGTGTGTGTGTGTGTGTGTGTGTGTGTGTGTGTGTGTGTGTGTGTGTGTGTGTGTGTGTGTGTGTGTGTGGTGTGGTGTGTGCGCCTTGTGTGCATATTTCTGTGTGTGTGCTAGTTCAACCTAGAGTTGGGGCTAAGCCTTTGTACCGGACCCCCCCTGTATGGCTCCACCATAGGCTGTTCCCAAGCAGCCAATCAGAGTGCAACCCCCCCCTCCCCCCCACCTCACTGGCCAATGAGAAATGCCAAGTTGAAAGATAAGTTCACCCAAGAAAGGGGTTGGGAAGTGGGGTAGAAAGTGAAAAAGTGCTCTCTTTTTTTCCCTTTTAATTAATTCTCCTCACTTTCATCCGCAGTACAGGGAATGCTGCTTAGCTCTGAGGCTGGTGGTCCAATAACTCTCATGGTGGGCTCAGGATTATACAGCTAGGTGGATGTTGGTCATGAGTTTCTATGGGTGCCAGGTCTGTGGAGGGTGTGTGGGCATAGGACATAGGCCAGCCATATCTAGTAGACGATGTTGGGGAGGATGTCCCATGTCTCATTACCACTTCTAATGACTCCATGGGAACCACAGGCCATGTGCTACTTCTCAGAACAAAGAGTTATAGAGGCAAGACTTGGTCCAAAGCACAATGTGTGTGCGCCTGTGTGTGTGTGTGTGTGTGTGTGTGGGCGTGTGTGTGTGTGTGTGTGTGTGCGCGTCGTGTGTGTGTGTGTGTGCGTGTGTGTGTGTGTGTACGTGTGTGCGTGTGTGTGTGGGCGTGTGTGTGTGTGTGTGTGTGTGTGTGTGTGTTGTGTGTGTGTGTGTGTGTGTGTGTGTGTGTGTGTGTGGGCGTGTGTGTGTGTGTGCGCGGTGCGTGTGCGTGCGTGCGTGTGTGGTGTGTGTGTGGTACGTGTGTGTGTGTGTGTGCGTGCGTGCGTGGTGTGTGTGTGTGTGTGCGTGTGTGGTTGTGTGTGTGTGTGTGTGTGTGTGGCGTGTGTGTGTGTGTGTGCGCGGTGCGTGTGCTAGTGTGTGCGGTGTGTGTGCGTGTGTGTGTGTGTGTGTGTGTGCGTGTGGTGTGTAGCGTGTGTGTGTGTGTGTGTGTGTGTGTGTGTGTGTGTGTGTGTGTGTGTGTGTGTGTGTGTGTGTGTGTGTGTGTGCATCAGTCCATCACTTTCTTTCACCCATTCACCCATGCATTGTTCCATCCATCCGACTTCTCTGTCCTGATCTTCACACTCTTCACGTCTCCACAAGGAGCCCCTCCTGCTTTTGTCATCTCTCTCCAGGTTTCTGATTGGTCCTTTTGCAGGGTCATTGAGTTTGCCAAACCCCCCCCCCCCTCCCAAAAAAGGACGCGGGAAGGGAGGGGTCTGTGGTTAGGGCTTATGGGAGGGGTGTGGCTCTGCCTACTTATGTCTCGATCGCTAGACCCTGACCTGTAGACCCGGACACCTGGGGGGGTTAGGCTGAGCAGCACGGGCAGCAGGGAACTCCATGTCCATGGCGCAGGTCATCCCAGTGACCCTGTCCCATTGTTCCCATTGGCTGTGGCTCTATGAGATCAGGCGGACTGGTGTTTGAACCAGGTTCAGATGTGGTGGAATGGAGGCCACTTCCTTTCCTTTCTGCATAATGAAAACTCCTGCCTCAGCCCCACATAGTCTCATTAAAGAACAACACTGAGAATCCTCCAGGACTCAACACCAAATGACTATGACAAATTATTAAATGTAATATACACACTATCCCAATAAACTCCAATATGAAACTCATAAATCTCACAATCTTTTGTTATGCGCGTACATTAAGTCAGGATACACACATTTTAGTTGATTAACTTCAGAGGAAACTTTCAAACATCAGCGGCAGGTTACAGTATTGGTTATCCTAGATTAATGCTGCCATCTCATGTTTGCCCCGTAGTACTACACACACTTCAATACGCCAACATTTGGAGTATCTGATACTCTTTCAAGTTAATGACATTGTTGGCCACTTGTTCTCTGGAGAACCCTTTCACCCTTAAGGTGCTGGCAATACCTATGCAACCAAGATGCAATCTAGTGGTTTCTGTTGTGTGACATCAGGACAACTGAGCCACCTTCCGCTGCTTTTAGTAGGGTGAGTATAGATATACTGTAGGTATATCTATCTATGCTGCAGATTCCTGGTGTACAACACCCATTCCTCCCCCAAAAGGTCCCCCAGGTTTGGTCCATCCTCATCCTGCTTCTAGACTACTGTGACTCCCTACAGGTCCGCCTGTATGTGCCATTCGTCCTCTGCAGCTCATCCAGAATACGGCAGCCAGACTGGTCCTCAACCAACACCGGTTCTCCCACTCTACACCTCTCCTCCGCAGCCTTCCCTGGCTGAATCTGATTCATGTCACTAGTTTTTTGCCTGGCGTGCTGTGAAGGGCTCCGGACCATACTTGATCTGCCATCTTACCCCATCGTCAAACTATATGCCCTAGCCCACTCGCTAATTCTTCACTGCGTGCAGAACGGCCGCCACTCAACAATATCTGGATTGTTTGTGGTCCTGGCTCTACCATGGAGGAACGAGCCCCCACTGACCTCAGGACAGCTGAAACTAATCTGTTTCGACTGCAACTTGGCCAATGAAAAATATGAAATATTAAAGGATGCAATAAAATATTTCTATTAAAGAATACAATAAAATATTTTCTCTATCTCTCTATCTTGTTTCTATAATGTAGCACTTGTAGAAGTTTGCTTATGTTATTCATTTTGCATGATTGTTGCACTTATTGTGTCGTATCGTCATGGTTGAATGCACTTATTGTAAATCGATTGGGACAAAAGCATCAGCTTAAATAAAAGTAATGTAATGTTATTGGTTGGCCTACCTACTGGACCAGGTTGGGGTGCTGTTCTACACAGCAGTGCAGGACAGCCTATACTTCCTAAAATAAACTTAAGAAGGTTTGGATATCTGTAAAACTCTCACTCAATTCAGAATTCTAAAACCATCAACAGAATCCTTTGCCTGTATCACCGTCTGGCTCTTCTGGTCCATCATGAGAGCACCCTCTCTGGCTGTCTTACTGCCTGGTTTTTCATGTAGGTCCACCATGAGAGAATCCTGTCAGGCTGTCTTACTGCCTGGTTCTTCTGTAGGTCCACCATGAGAGCATCCTGTCAGGCTGTCTTACTGCCTGGTTCTTCTGTAGTCCACCATGATAGCATCCTCTCTGGCTGTCTTACTACCTGCTTCTTCGGTCCACCATGATAGCACCCTCTCTGTCTGTCTTACTGCCTTCTATGCAGCTGCTGCAGTGCAGACAAAAGGCCTTTCAAAGGGTGGTGAAGAGTATATGTTTGGCATCATTGGCAGCCATCTCCCCTCCGTGTAAATCATCTGGCACACGATGCCCGAGCACAGACAACCGCAAAGGACCACAGCCACCCAAGCTATGGTTTGTACAGGCTGCTACCGTCTGGTAGATGTTAATTGAGCAGGCGGTCATGGACAACCAGACTCACAAACTGTTTTTTTTCCCCGAGCCATCAGGTTTCTCAACCAGCCATATTACAGGTTTTTTTTTGGATTTTTTGCACACAAAAAATGGAACTCTTCACACAATTCTGAAAACTTGAAGCTCATATCAACTACAAGACTCCAGACTGCTAAACTCTAAGCACAATTCCAATGTTTTCACATATATAGAAATTCTAAATCACATTTTTGCAAAACTCTAAGCACAAATCTTACAATTCAGCACACTAGGTTCACCTGGGAAACACTGGCCTTCAAAACGCCACACCCAATTACCAATTGGTCACCTATTCAAACTCAACTGGCAAAACACTTCAATCATGTGTGAGAGTATAAAAGAGGCCTCAGGCGAGCTCTACTGTGTCTACTGTGGAGGTGGGATACAGACTGATTTACATGTAGATCTGTTTCACTGCATATATATTCTTATTTCAATTTTTTTACAGTCAGTTCAGCTGAACAACTTACTGTATTACAGTAACAAATAAATGTTTGCTTACCTTTTTGTACTTTTTTTTGCACTGATTTTATCATAACATCTCCCGAAAGACAGTCTAACCATTTTCTTAGTGTAGTGTTTTTTTATTTTAGTTATCAGTGCAATTACCGTACTGTGAGTTTTGCAAAAATGGGTAACGTTGATGCATTATCAGAAACTCCGACAATGTTGCAGTAGGTGTACAGTATGACTTTGGGAAGCTGGGATTGTGAGTTTAACCAATTGGAGTGCATTGGATAGACAAATATAGAATAGATTAGAATAGAATAGAATTCTTTATTGTCATTGCACAGGAAATATATATTGTATCCTATTCTGATATGATTGTGTCAATGCAATATTTACATTCACAGTATTGTATTACGATATGGCAACATATTGTAATATGTTGTACATACATTATGTATACAGTATGTATCACACAATTACAACCTAAAAAAGTAAGCTATTTTTTAAAAAATTACACATTTGAATATTTTACATTGCCTCATGAAGCCAAAACATATGTAAACAGTATTTTGATAGAAGTGTTTTAAATGTATCACACCAGTATTTTGCTCTCTAAGAGATATTGATATGAAAGCTGCGTTTATCGTTTTCGTGGAAAGAATCAGTTTTGAGAAGAGCGATCATGGTTTTGGGTGCAAGTGTTTCATTTTGAAAGTGATTTGTGGAGTTTTGACAAAATGGTTAACTCTTTTCAGTTTTGTGTTTAATTTTTTGAAATTGAGCTGTTTCAGAAATTGTGTTCAAACGATTGAGAAAAACTAATCTGATGATCACATTTCCCAACCCATTGTTAAACTGATCACTTCCTGCGGACATGACCACAGTTCATCTCCATATTCATTGGCACTCCTACATTTTGCTTGATAATAGTTCATATTCTTAATCATATGTCCATATTCCTCATCCTTACATTCTCCAGAACGGCGGCGTCATGCCATTTTCTTTGCTATTTTCTTGTCCTTAATGACGACTTGTTGTGAGATGGAACTGTTCCGAATGATCCTGTGTTATAGTGTGAATTTGATAAATAGACAATACACAGGAAGAGATTGAACAGTCAAATAATCAGAGATATAAATCAATAAAATGTTTATATACTGTAGTAAATTGACAGTTTCTCTCAAACTAAGTGAAACTTGATCTATTTCAACCCAAGGCAGGATAGAGGAGAGGAGAGGAAAAGAGAGTAGGTCGGAGGAGAGAGGGGAGGAGAGGAATGGAGCGAGAGGAGAGGAGAGGAGAGGAAGAGGACGAGTAGAGGAGAGGAGAGAGAGGAGAGGAGAGGAGAGGGAGGAGAGAGGAGAGGAGGAGAGGAGAGAGAGGAGACGAGGAGAGGAGAGGAGACGAGGAGAGGAGAGGAGACGAGGAGAGGAGAGGAGACGAGGCGAGACGAGAGGATAATAGACGAGAAAAGAGGAGAGGAGCGGAGAGGAGATGGGAGAGGAGAGGGGAGAAGAGGAAAGGAGAGGAGAGGAGAGAAGAGGAAGTCGACTGAGTAGTTTGGTTGGAAGAGGGGTAGCCTCACATCCGCCGACTCCTGGCAGACCTTGAGGCTGGTGGATCGCGGTGTGAGCTGCCTGCTTCCACATCCAATCAAATCAATCGAGTGACAAACCAATCACTCGTTAGGCGTTTGTCTGGACTTAGATATTGTCCATTATTCGACAAAGGATCACCGTATTTTAACGGCGCACGTTGAGTCGTTTCACATCATTGCGATTTGTCTTTTATGTTGTGTGTGTCCGTCAGAGCCCCTACACCGCCGCCGCATCAGCAACACTTCAGAACCCACCAGCTCTCATCAAGACCCACTCCCCGGCGAGCACCAGCTCTGTTCTCACTCACTTCCACCAGCAACAACATCATGTTGCTCCGCGAAGCGATCGAGGCGCTGACTTGAAGCCATCCCCACGCATAGCCCACCACCGCCCGCCCCCACCCCCACCCATAACACCACCCCCCACAACCCCCGCCCCCACCCCCCACCACGCATCGAAGCCAGTTGCAACTACGTGGAATAAGCTAAGCTCATGAATGCGTTTTAAGGGAATCCTTCGGAATGGCTGCATGAATGCGGGGGGAAACAGGAGTATTGTCTGCAAGCTGCTGAGACGGAGATGTCGACGGAACGCGAGCGGGCGGCGCTGTGAATCCGGTCCGAGCAATCGGTGTCCTCATCGGTGTCCTCATCGCTCCGGAGGAGGACAGCAACACTTGTACCGGGATTTGAAATGCGCCGTGAACGGGGACTTATGGTGGCAGATGCTGCAGGGTGGCGCAGTGCCTTGCAGCTGTGATGCAGGGGACAGAGTGATGGTCTCCGTGCAGAGGGCTGATTTCGTTTGCTCCCCGATGGAGAGATGGGTGGAAGCGGCTGTCTCTCAGCGTTGACTTTAGGCCGTCGACAGCAGACTGAATGTCGTTGGTGAGCAGAAGAAGTATTGGTGCAGTTTGCATACATTTGGTGAAGAGAGAAAATACGTTGTTTCTTATTCTTGACTTGTATTGTTGTTGCCCATAAAGTGAACGTCATACATGGCCTACAGCTACTTTTGAATATGTGGTTTCCTGTGTACAGGCCTAGTGGTATTGACAACTCAAGTTAAGCCCTTTTGTTGGGATTGACTCATTCAGGTCCTGATGCGTTAACATAGCTTTCCTCTTTGGCCGACCAATGTTCAATAATACATCCCATCGGAGCTGACCGCATTAGGTTCCATTGTGGGGCCACCATTTTATACCATGACCCACCTCCAGGCCGGCCTGTCCCCAGAGACCCTGGAGAAGGCCAAGGTGGAGCTCAAGGAGAACCCTGACACGTTGCACCAGGACATCCAGGAGGTCCGGGACATGATCATCACCCGCCCGGACATCGGGTTCCTCAGGACAGAAGACGCTTTCATCCTGAGGTTCCTCCGAGCGAGGAAATTCAACCATTTTGAGGCGTTTCGCCTGTTGGCTCAATACTTTGAGTACAGGCAACAGAACTTGGACATGTTCAAGAACCTGAAGCCCACAGACCCGGGCATCAAACAGGCCCTGAAGGATGGCTTCCCCGGCGTGCTGTCCAACCTGGACAAGTACGGCAGGCGGATCCTGCTGCTGTTCGCCGCCAACTGGGACCAGAGCAGGTAACACCATTCAGGGGAGGGACTGGGACCACAGCAGTAACACCATCAATACGGAGGTGGGGATCGGAGCAGTTTCAACATCAACATGGGGTTGGCTTGGCTCAGGAGGTAGAGCAGTTGTCTTGTAACCGAAAGGTTGGTAGTTCGATCCCCAGCTTCTCCTAGCTTAGTGTTGATGTGTCCCTGAGCAAGACATTTAACCCCGACTGCTCCTGACGAGCTGGCTGTCGCCTTGCATGGTTGACTCTGCCGTCGGTGTGTCAATGTGTGTATTAAACAATGCAAGTCGCTTTGGATAAAAGTGTCTGCTAAATGCCCTAATTGTAATTGTAACATGGAGGGGGTCATCAGAGCAGGTAACACCACTCCCTGTGCACTGGGATCAGAGCATGTAACACCACTCAACATGCAGGTGACATCACAGAGCAGGTAACACACCAGTCACCATGGAGGAGGGCATCAGAGCAGGTAACACCATTCACCATGGAGGGGGGGGGGATGTCAGTCTTCTGTTCTGTGTTGCGGAGCAGGAGGTCTGGAGCTGTCCATTCAGCACCACATCCTACTCTCGGTAGCAGTACCCGTACTCATAGTCCGCTCTCTTGTCTCTCTCTTTAGGTACACGTTTGTGGACATACTGAGAGCTATCCTGCTGTCGTTAGAAACTATGATCGAAGACCCAGAGCTACAGGTCAACGGCTTCATCCTCATCATCGACTGGAGCAACTTCACCTTCAAGCAGGCCTCCAGGCTCACGCCCAGCATGCTGCGGCTGGCCATTGAGGGCCTGCAGGTAGGCAGCACGTATGCTGTTCTATACTTATCTGTGAAAATAACCAAACGGCTCCACAGACTGTGGACAAAGACGAGTCAACACATTTAATATGCCAGCATTTCCATATTTATAAAAGCCGATATACTAATCCTAATCTAAATACAGGAACAAAAACACATTCTAAACACATAGTATGTACCCACATAAACTAAAAAACTAAATTCGAATGTGGACTCCCATGATGAAACTGGCTTTTATAGCTGAAGGATCAGGTTAGAGAAATCAATGGTATGGTATATTTACTTTTATTATTGGTCAAAATAATTTCCTCCATTAATGGAGAATTGCAGAGATCAAGTCTAATCAGTCCTAATACTGCTAATCATAAGGAATGAAGTTTGATAAGTTAACAATAAACATCCTTTCAAAGGATCTGATATTTGATTCAATTGGATGCGTGACAACAGCCACGTAAGGATCACTCAGCCCATAAAGGACCGGTCAGTAAAGCACTGTGCAGAATCAGTGAGTGGGTCAAAGGGCAGCAGAGCAGTGACATCTCCATTAAGATTAGACGCTGCTGGCGTCTAAGATGTACAATAATATAATATAATATATATAATAAATAAAGTTATACAATTACACTTAGCAGTTGACAATGTATTTAATATAATGAATTTAAAATCAAATCAATTAATATAGATAATAAAGGACAACGTTTCACTGACCAAGACGAGCATGTACATACAATTAATGGGGGGACGGATGATGGATGGATGAACCGATGACGGATGGGTGGATGGATGATGGATGGATTGATGGATGGATGATGGATGGGTGGATGGGTGGATGGATGATGGATGGGTGGATGGATGATGGATGGATGGATGAACCGATGACGCATGGGTGGATGGATGATGGATGGATGGATGGATGGATGGATGGCATGATGGATAGATGGATGGATGTGGATGGAATGGATGGCATGTGGATGGAATGATGAATGGGTGGATGCTGAATGGATGGTTGTGGATGGATGAATGATGGGATGGTGATGGATGGGTGGATGGATGGATGATGGGTGGATGATGGATGGATGGATGGATGATGGAGGATGGATGATGGATGGATGGATGGATGATGGATGGATGGATGATGGAGGATGGATGATGGATGGATGATGGAGGATGGATGATGGATGGATGGATGGATGAACTGGCGATGGATGGATGGATGGATGATGGATGGGTGGATGGATGATGGATTGATGGATGATGGATGGATGATGAATGGGTGGATGGATGATGGAGGATGGATGATACAGTGATGGATAGGTGGTGATGATCATGGATTGATTTAATTGTATGGATAAAGAAGACAAACATTCCAGTTGTTTCAGGTCCCAGAGACAGTAGAGCATCAATTATATCCCCCAAAGCACTAAGCAACAGAAAAACTCAGAACCCTTCACATGAAAATAGCAGAACACTCCGGCCCCTGTCCTATCTTCTTTTACCCGGCCCTGCCCTCTTAAACCCCCTGGGTTCTGGATTTGAAGCTAGTGTTAAAAACAGCTCTGAGCTGTTCCGCATTTGTGGCCCCTGGCTTGATAAGACCTGTGTGGTGATGAGCATGCTGAGGGCCAGGCTGCGCCTGGCTACATGGGAGCCCAGGGAGTCAGGGACCGCCCACAAGGCTGTTTCACATGTTGTTGAGTTTAGGTATTCCTGCAGTTTCAGCTTCTTTGTGCCTCAGGCCCTGTTTAGACGACGACACTTCCAAGTGAAAACGACAAAATATTTGACCACATGTGCCTTTCGTTTCGACGGCAACGGCGTTTTCGGGGCTTAAAAACACAAAAAAGTGAAACCACCCACCAGAGTGGAATTCTTGAAAATGCTCCACCGTACCGTTTACGTCTAAAGGGTTAACAACGCAAAAGTGTGCTCTGATCGCGCGTTAACTCTCATCCCACAAACAACGACAAACATGTCAGATTATTTCCATCAGACATTCGGACATTCAAGAGTGGAGCTTCCACAGAGTAGATCCGTCTCCAACAGACACAAGTGGGGCCCTCTCCCCACAGAGTGGAGCCTCTGCCAGACACTACTGGGGCCCCGTCCCCACAGAGTGGAGCCTCCACTAGACACCATTGGGGTCCCGTCCCCACAGAGTGAAGCCTCCACCAGCCACTACAAGATACGAGATACAAGATTGTTTATTGTCATATACACAATGGAAACATAGTTTGCACTGGGCAATGAAATTCTTAATTTGCAAGTTCCCTTCACACAAAATAAAATAAACTCAAAATAAAGTAGATAAATAAAATAACTATTAAAAATATCTGTACAAAGAGCAGAATTTAGTGAAACAAAAACAGTTAAATATAAGGTGCTGTTTAGCATGTGCAATGTTCGCATACAGCAGAAGGCCATTTGAAAAAAAGAATACAGTTCACAGTATTGGATATAGTGCAAATACACGGTGTCATCAGTGTTTGAGAGAGTTATTCAGCAGCCGGATAAAAACTGTTTTTAAGTCTGGTTGTTCTGGCTTTCATGCTCCTGTAGCGTCTGCCAGATGGTAGCAGTGTGAACAGTGTGTGCTGGGGGTGTGTAGTGTCCTTGGTGATGTTGTGTGCCCTCTTTGTAACCCGGGTGTTGGAAATGTCTTGAAGTGATGGGAAGGCTGCTCCACAGATGTATTGTGCTGTTTTAATCACACGTTGGAGTGCCTTCCTATCCTGTGCCGTGCAGTTTCCAAACTGCACGGCACAGATGTAGTTGCTCAGGCGGAGGATAAAAATGGAGATGATGGAGTTGCTAAGGAGGCTCTCCACTGTACACCTGTAGAAGTTGCTGAGGAGTTTGGATGACAGTCCAAATTTCCTCAGCTTTCTTAAGAAGTACAGCCGCTGCTGAGACTTCTTGGCACTGTGCTGGGTGTTGTGAGACCAGGAGAGGTCCTCGCTGATGTAGGTGCCGAGGAATTTAAAGGTTTTCACCCTCTCTACCTGAGTCTCGCCGATGTGTAATGGACTGTGGTGGTCTCTCCTCTTCCTTGAGTCAATAATCAACTCCTTAGTCTTCTCTGTGTTTAAGGAGAGATTATTTGTGGGGCACCAGGACACCAGCTGAGCCACCTCCTCCCTGTAGTCTGTCTCCACCCCACCAGTGATCAGTCCGATGACTGTTGTGTCATCGCAAACTTGATGATGGTGGTGTTGCGCTGGGTGGAGGCACAGTCATAGGTGAAGAGGGTGTACAGCAGCAGACTCAGCACACAGCCCTGGGGGTCCCTGTGCTCACCGTCCTTGTGCCTGATGTCCGGGTACCAACTCTGACTGTCTGGGGTCTGTCTGTGAGGAAATCCAGAACCCAGCTGCAGAGGGAAGGTGTCAGTCTGAGGATGAGGAGCTTCTCAGCCAGTCTGGTTGGGAGAACCGTGTTAAATGCTGATCTGTAGTCGATAAACAGCATTCGAACATACGTGTCCAGATGTGTGAGAGCTGTGTGGATGGCGGTGTTTACTGCGTCGTCAGTGGACCTGTTCTGACGGTACGCAAACTGTAGGGAGTCCAGGGTGTCCGGGATGGTCTTTTTAATGTGGGACATGATTATCCTCTCAAAACACTTCATCACAATTGAAGTGAGTGCAATGGGACGGTAGTCATTTAGGCAGGTTATGGTGTTTTTCTTAGGGAGTGGCACAATGGTGGTGGTCTTGAAGCAGGTGGGCACAGAATATTGTGAGAGGGACAGATTGTAAATATCTGTTAGCACCTCAGCCAGCTTCCTCTGAACAGACCCTCAGTGCACGGCCCGGGATGTTGTCAGGGCCTGCTGCTTTCCGGGGGTTCGTTCTCCTCAGCGCCCGGCACACCTCAGCTGATGTCACCGTGAGTGAAGAGCTCTGAGCTGCCTCTGTTGGTAGATTCCCTCTGTTGGTGTTGAGGTCGTCGAAGCGAGCGTAGAACTCATTCAGCTCATCTGGCAGTGTGCTTTGGCTGGTTGTGACCCCCCTGCTCCGCTGCTGGTAGTCTGTGATGTGTTGCAGGCCCTGCCACATGCGCCGTGGATCCGCGGTGGTGTAGTATCCCTCCAGCTTCACTCCAGCTTATACTGTCTCTTCGCTTCTCTGATGGATCTACATAGGTCATATCTGGCCTTTTTGTAGCCCTCAGCATCACCAGAGGCCAATGCAGTGGAGTGGGCACGCAGCATGGACCGTACATCACAGCTAATCCAGGGTTTTTGGTTAGGGTATGTTTTGCAGCACTGTGGTGGACAATATCGTTGTCTATGCATGTGCTGATGTAGCCAGTAACCACTGAAGCATATTCCTCTAGGTCCACAGTACAGTCCTCTCTCACAGCAGCAGTCTTAAACACGTCCCAGTCAGTACTGTCAAAGCAGTCCTGCAGCACAAGATCAGTCTCTTCGTTCCATACTTTAACAGTTTTACTTACTGGAGGGGCCTGTTTGAGAAGCTGCCTGTAAGATGGGTAGAGGAACACGGAGATGTGGTCCGACTGTCCGAAGTGGGGGTGGGGGGCAGCCTTGTAGGCGCCCTTTACATTACTGTAGACGTGGTCTAGAATGATGTTTTCCATTGTCGGGAAGCTCACGTGCTGGTGGTACTTGGGGAGGACAGTCCGAAGGTTGCAGTGGTTAAAATCCCCTGCCACAACAAACACAGTGTCCGGGTGTGTAGTCTCGTGTTTGCTGATGGTGTCGTGCAGTAGTCCGAGCGCTGTAGTCCGGTCCGCCCGCGGCGGGATGTAAACAGCCAGAATAAAGCCAGCACTGAACTCCCTTGGTAAATAAAAGGGTCTGCACTTAACCATCAGCGCCTCTATGTCCACTGAACAATGTTTCTCTACCACCTGAAAGTCCGAACACCATCTGTTGTTGACGCCACCGCCTTTGTTCTTCCCCGAAGCCGACGTGCGGTCTCCACGGTGTACGGAATGGGTCTCAAGCTGGATGGCTGAATCTGACGTGTTGTCTTTGGTCCAGGTTTCCGTAAAAATCAGAGCACAGCACTCCCTGAACAGTGTATTACTTTGTTTTACCGTTGAAACCTTGGAAATGGGATTCTGCATACATTGAGAAATAGTTTTGAAAGGTGAATATTATTTTACTTGTATACGGTGTAATT